>FTRY01000032.1:0-573890 GCA_900157415.1 Armillaria cepistipes
CAACAATCATTTCTCCTCTAATTCATGAATCGAAGAATGAATTCGCCGTTTGACAGTGCAATCATAGAGTAACGCCACGCTTCAATTTTTTCGGGGGTTTCTTATATTTGGCTAAATCCGATGATTGATCTTCACAGGCATGCCAGGAACTATGCTTTGCATCTGATGAGAGGATGGGCCCGGGTCGGCCGGGAGGCTCTGCTGATTGTGGCCTACCAGCTGTTGATTGTTTAAGAATGCCAACTCGGACCACACTCCTGAATCCATGTTTTCGGCCTAAAGGAAACTGACGGAGATGGAGCTGAAAAGGTTTCCTTAGATGTTTTTCCGTCTGTTGGAAATCAGATTTTGGCGGCGAGAATTCTGTTTCTGGCTGGACGGAAACTGTATAAATTTTTTCACCACTCGTGCAGAAACTCGGGCATATCAGGAGTGCCAGAACCATTCAACACGTCGGCAGACACTGCTGGGGCCGGTTCCTTTTCAGGACGGAAAAAGGTGTTCTAAAAATGTCGTGACTTTTCGTTACTCTTGTATGCCGCAAGAACGGGATACGGAAAACGCAATGAAAAACTTGTCCTGTTTAGCGCTCCTTTTGCGTGCCAAAAATAGCTGCTTTTCTACGCTTTTCCATTCTGTTTTTCGAGCTCTTTTCCTTACCTTAAAAGAGTACATAAATGATCCCGCCTTTTTCTTGAACCTGTTTTTCTGAACTCGTTTTTACCATTAGAAGATCAAACTAAATGTCGCAACATTTTGAGGCCTCGTTTTTTCGATCGGAAAATGTATCGGCCCCAGCAGTGAGAGTCGATGCTATCAATATCCCGAAATTCGGCCAGAAGAATGGAGTACACAGTACTAATTCCATTCTTTCAATCTGCGGAGCATGAAATAGTGAACGGAGAATGTATCAGAAGAAGGCATATGAGATTTAGAGTTCCACGCACCCCGTGACTCCTGGAAATAATGCGTGCAGCCGGTGCAGCCACTTCGACCCGAAGATCTAGAGCGCAGCACGATGATCATTTAAAGCATGGAAAGAACAAGGCGGATGGGCACATACTACGTGTTAGACTGGGTTTGCAATACGTAGGAACGTATACTTCAAGGCCATGATAAGACGTGTCTTCAACTGCGTGATTGAGTAGAGCAACATATCTGAACGTGCTCCGGCATGTTGGCTGGCTTTGGTTGTCAAACATGCAGGGACCCAGCACACTGTCGAAAGCTGCCAAGGAGAGATGGCCTTAGTTTGATCGTCTCTTCATAGAATTACAGTATTAGGGTGACCGTGCGAGTGAGATATCACGGCCATATTTTGAACGCGCGTACTATCTGGTTCTCATCAGAACAAACAGAATTTAGGGATAGTCAGAGTGGAGAGAGATAAAACCATGCAGAATGTTCATCTTGATTTCTACGTAGGCTCTGAAGGTGGTAGATAGTATTCACAAAGCCCATTTTATAGGACGAAATGAAATGACGAAAAATGAATTGCGGCATGGTAGAGTGTCGATCTGTCACCGTCTCTTGGATTCCTTCGTCATCTTTTGTCTATTAAAAACGTAAGATCAGTGTTAATGTGAACATCAGAAGGGACTCACTTTGTCGGATTGTTCTTCCTCGTGTGCGAGAATTCGCCAAGCTTGTGCCCCACCATGTCCTGCGTCACTAGCACGGGAAGGTACTGTTTGCCGTTATGAACGAGGAATCGGATCCTGTGTACACGCGTTAGTCATTTCTCAACCTACAGTCTCCAGAACACTTACCCGACAAAGTTGGGCAGAATCGTGCATGCGCGAGCTTGAGTCTTTATCGCGACATTGCGTTGGGAAGCTTCTTTGAGGTTGGAGAAGGCCACAAAATACGGACCTAGCACACACACTCAGTAAGGAAATACGGGAAACCAAGCCAGAATAATTCACCTTTCCAGGCAGATCTCCCTTTGAAGAGGCTAAGCGTTGGCGGAAGAGGTGATGTCAGTGGCTGTGCAGATAAGGAGATCGACGATGAAAAGGCCGATTTCGGGACAATGGCGCGGGCGATAAGCAAAGAAAGAGCGAAATATGTTTATTGAAGCTACTACTGTACAGGATGTAATGAATAGAAGAGGATCGAGGCGAAGAAATTTCCCCGAAGATTCACCTAACAAGAAATTAACACGGTTAGGCAACGAAAAAAGCTGTAAGTCAGCAGCCATTCTAGCTCATAGGATCATAATCTCCCCACCCCGAAGGTATTCCTCAAAAGCACAAACGGGAGGTGGCTTCCTCCCGTTTGTGCACCGGCCAAGCGTAGTCTCCCGTTCAAATCGTTCCAACGGGAAACCGAGGCTTGCCGTTGTGGGTCCGATTTGCCCAAAAAAAATAGTGCGAGTCCCGAAGGACTCAACCTGCTCTCAGCGTAACCCTAACCCGATGGACCTACCTTTCAAGAGACGGCAACGAGCTAGAATATAAGCAAGTCAGCATCTGGCGAAAGAAGACAGAAAAGTCGGCTCACCATCTCAATTCCAAGACACACCAAACGAGTCAATCACAAGACGCCGTTGTCCAACCCCGCGTCACCCTCAACAGACGGCGGCTATTTAATCAGCCACGACGGGTTCGACGGGGGTGATCAAAGGCGTCCGGTGCTCGACTCCCTCATTATCGTCGTCGCCGTCTTGATGAGAAAGTGATATCTATGCCCGCGCATCAGTCCTTGTCAAAGTGAACAAGGGAAGGAAACTCACTTTGACTTCAATCGGATCGTCGACATCCTGCAGGAAGAGTATCAGCTGCCAAATCAATCACCCTATCGGGGAACACGTACCATCCATCCCGACCCATCCGCCCATCAAGTCCACCTCCCTCACTTCACCTTGATGTGTCCTTCTCGAAGGCGAACGTTGACTGTGCGTTGGAACGAGTGAACGGATGGCGTGGGTGCGGGGATCCCTTAGCCCGCGCGGAAACAGGTGCGTCTTGTGTGATCGGCGGATCGTCGTCCTTCCCTGTCGTGCGCGGACTTCTCCAACCCTTTGCCCGACTACATTCCCGGTGAGACCTTGTCATCCTCCTCGCATCCCCTCGCTCGCCGGAACGCGATATGTCGTCTCGCGCCAAAATTCGTTGCCTAGGCAGTTCACCGTGTAATAGCGAGCCTGCTGCTTTCGGCAGCGAAGGGCGGAGACTGTTACAAGTAGATTAGCTAGAGACAGGAAAAGAAAATATAGAACGTACGTGCAACAAAGCAGAACGACTCTGAGCCTCCCGAGCGACGTCCCTAACCCCCGTCCTTGCCAGTACACCTGCCCTTGCTCGCCGGAACGCGATACGTCGTCTCGCAGCAAAATTCGACTTCCAGGGAGTACAGAGCGTGATGTTGAGGCTGCGGTGTACGCGTTGGTCGAATACAAAATCGGCGGAGAATACAAAGGCATCAACTGCTGAGGAAAGTAGATTAGCTAGCGAGAAACAACGGACAATATAAAACTCACATTCAACGAAGCTGAACCACTCTGAAGCCTCCCGAATGATCCATGCGTGCAACCTCCCCAACTCCCCATCTTTGCTAGTACACCTGCCCTTGCTCGCCGGAACGCGATACGTCGTCTCGCAACAAAACTCGAATCCTGGTGGGCCCAAAGGGTGATACTGTGTACGGGTTTGGTTGTGAATGTCCTCTGTTAAACAAAATTAGTTAGAACCAAGTAAAAATGTCAAACACACCTTGGATGCGCACGGAGAGTATAACAGCATTGGCGTTCCTCGCTTTATAATCCCTCACCTACTGGTCCATCTCGCCGGAACGCGATACGTTGCGTCGGAGCAAAAATAGGTCGATGTTGAGGATACATCGATGTCCTTCCCGTCACCGGGTCCTACAGTCACATCAGAATAGGAACAAAGAACAGAAACAGGATCGACGTACGGGTAAGGTGGGCACTTTGGGGCCGTGAGATCCGTGTACATGCCCATCGTCTCTGCACTGCTCCCTCCGCACATCTCCAAGTCCCTCCCTCCTATGCGTCGTCCTCCTCGCTGATGCCGCTCGCCGGAAGTCAATACGTCGTGTCGGGGCAAAACTCGTCCCATAAAGCCATTTCAGGAACGACTGGGATCCTGGTAATGGTGCGGGAGTGAAGGTCAGAGTGGGAAAGACCGGGAATGCCGCAGGAGGGATGGGATGGGAAGGAAGACGTCTAAATGAAATGGAATATTCGCGGCGGAAGGCTTCTGTGAGAATCCTTCAACGACGGAATCACCCAATATGATTGCAAAACTTACCTCTAATACCAAAATGAAATCGGTCCATCGCAAAACGCGTCCTTTGCACTCGAACACGCATCGTTGACGGACGTAAAACCAATTCATGGGCCATCGGGCTACGGGAATGCGCTGATCGAGACGCCACCGAATATTGATGTCCTAGAAGAGTCAGAACAAAAATCAGCAAATTCGATGAGATGAAGATCGAAAGAATAACTTACGCAAACAAAACGTAGATCGAGGAACTAGAGAACAAGAGAACAAGAGGGTGGCAGACGGAAGGAAAGAACAAGAGAGATGGCTGTGCCAAATACGACGCCGTTGCCAAACATCCCTTTTCGAGCATTCAACGCCCGTCCGCGACGCGACGACGACGCGTCCTCAATACAGCACGCCATTGCAGGAGGATAAATAGATGGTGGATGACCACGCCGTATATGGTGCATACGGGATGTCCGACAGTCTAGAATAATGGCAGCGTGGAGGTAAGAAAGGGGGATATCCGATCACTCAACTTCTGAAGCTTATATACCCTCGTAGATCGGTTTCACGGTCCGTAACTCATAAGGTCAGCAAAAATAATTTTATGGAAGAACTGATCTTCCATGTCTAGGCTCTGTATCCCTTGCCAACCCACAGCATGCGCATCAATCCGAATACTTTCTTCGGATATTCCTCTGCCACCTGTCATAATTTCAGGGCCTTCCAGGGGCGCAGGAAGGCTCATATGAGTGCTCCTATGCTTCTGGAATGTACTGAAACCATGGCATCTACTCACATTCATTTCCGTGTGATGAGCAACTTTGTAAACTTCTCTGAGATTCAACTGCCAACATTTCAAGTATTCCAAGGCTTCAAAGTATCTAATGACTGTGGAGTGAATTTGAGTCAGAACCAATGTATATTATGAGGTACGTATGATACAAAATAAGTTACAGGGTTGCCATGATGCCCTGAGAATGAGTACTCCATCCTGCACATGCTCATGCACATTCTTCGGGTCCGTGCATCATCATGCAGCCACACTAATCTATTTGTGAGCATTTTGAAGCAGCGATTATCCGCCAATATTGCGGAATCACAATGATCAGGCACTTGGCCGCAGTCGCTCAAGCGCATCCGGCTGGGATGCCGTATAGTTGCAACCGAAGCTGTCCTCAAGGGACAGTTCAGCGAGTCCTATACATTCATATAGCCGGTATTAGGTAAATACGCATCATGTCTCAGGGCTACTTACTAGCATAGTACAGGGCCGGACTGCCTGCTGTGCACCGAAAGCCATCCGCCGAGAGAGTATCTGTAGAATGTGAATTTGGTATCTTTGGACCAACAATGAGTACGTCTACTTCTGCTCACAAAGTCAGAAATGTGCTTACATTGCTAATTAGAGGTGTTATGCTACTCACAATCCTACGAGAGCCATTCGATGGCAACGGTATATCAAGTTCCAATTACCGCCTCGTTCTTCAAAGATAAACCTGTCCCACATGGACAGTCAACGAGAATACCTACTGATGCCGGGCCTCATGAAAAGCGATTAGACATATTCACTCCGTGGGTTCCAAATTTCAAGCCGGTTGCCCTGATACTTGGTGAGTCGCCATTGGTTCAATATTCAATAAATACTTACCGTAGAACATGGATACGGCTAGATACCTACGCCGCTGGGTCAACAAATGAAGATCAAGTGTGGTTAAAGTGCGTACGGTGTGCCTAGAATGTTCCTGAATCATTCTAGCGATCGCAACCGTCTGAAAATCGGAACCCTTTCTCGTAAGAGTTCCATCCAGCTCAAAAAGAATACTCACTAGCACCGAGTCTAAAAGATGTTACGACAGGCTTTCAGTATATCAGCTTGCTCGATAGCAAATGGATGGTTGAGTACCCTATGGTGAGTTGCGTTTGAATTAGATACAACTCATCATGAATGATAGCCTGTGTTGAAGTAGGTACGAAGGCTAGACAATGTCACCATCCATTCATAGAAAGGGTCATAAAGGTGTCCCTAGTTCCTGAATTATTCGAGTGATCAAATCGACTTGAAAATCGGAAACCTTGGTGATATGTCCATGCTACGCATGGCTTCGATGTCCTTACATGACCGCAGTGAGAGATATTGCTAGGAGCCCGGTAAATGTATGTTCATGGATTTCAGATAGTATTTACTCACAACTCTGTATGTAGGACCAGATTCAGAGTCCACAGACAACTCTGCCGTCTTCTCGGCGCGCGCAATGCCTACGTCTTTGTGTGAGAAATCGATGAGAGGGTCGCACCAGCAACCGGTTAAGCACGTCACTCGGGTGGGTCGGGAACGGTATACGGCACTATTATCGGGGTCATGGTTAGTATATTCTCCCTTCTTCCACATCATGATCAGCCCTAGTTTAAACGAGTTTGATCCAGACGGCTCCACCGCTACCTGTATTCACCATGCGAGCCAGGAAACAATACCGTCAGGGTAGTTAGGGCGATGAATTTCCCATTTGATTTGTATGAAAGGTAAAGGTTTCACAATTCGGTTCATATACTGACCGCGCTCACCTCTGATCGAGACAACGGCGCAAGCGTCGGCTTCAAGTTCGCCCTCGCCTCCAAGTTACCGTGGCGCGGGTCAGAAATCCTCGAGTTCGGGTTTTGAAGTGAGAACGTGGTATCACACCGATGCGATACATAGTTTAGATCCATATTGCATGCACAATAGTAGAATACAGATGTCCTGCACTGTATGAGCACTCGATATTCACGAGAATCCAAATGAACACGAACCAAAAGTACGGACGTCGATTGGCGGGATACCCGCCTCAATCTGAATCCTTTCACAACGAGTCCCATCAGAAATCCTGCAAAATTTCTGATCTCCGTCATCGAGATCGTCGATGTCTAAGCATTCCACGGGAAACGGCCTACTCCTCGTATCTTACAAAAGACATCCATAGGACCATGCGTCAGTGAAACGGGGAAGCACAAGAAGGTCTTCGTACCACGATGCTCGATCAACGTAAGTAAATTGAATACGGTTCCGTTAGAATACAGGTGCCTGCGCCACATCAGCACTTATCATACACCAGGATATCAACGACCACGTACCAAATCACTTGTGCGAGCTCTGGTTACCTTTGAGCCCTCGATAAATCACTCAAATATTCGAATAATATCTCCTACGTGTTATCGAAGGAATGTTAGTTAGATAATGACACGCCAACTAAACATTTAGTCGTTATTCGATGTCCAAAGGTCGTTCAACAAAACGTATTCTGGAGAACGTCAGCTGAGATAGCACAAACCTACGAAATCACTACTTTATCCCTTAAATATCCGTCGCTGATGCTTTCCAAGGGAAGAAGATACCAGTTTAATATTACTTCAAAGCTTGAAGACCCAGTTTCGTGGTAGCCCAATACCTCACGGAGCTTGAACGTCGGAAAGCACGCGAGTCAAGAATCGAACGAGTAGCATGATGGTGGTAGTGAACAAAAGAGGAAGTTGCCGGTTCGGTTAACTCCCAAAGAGGAATCACCTCGGTTTCCTTCTTACCACTTCCTCCAATCCGTGAATTTCGTTCTTTCACAATTCTGTTTCGCGTATTCACTCCCCCAGCTTTGCTGGATTTCCATATTTTGACTATATACAGCCTTGGTTCAATCTAAACTGCGTGATGATACACTTTTCGCTACTCTCAGTGGATGGGAAAGGATCTGAATCGACAACGGACGGCTCTGGGTGCTCCCTCGGACCCTGCACAACGCGTCCTGCACTAATGAGATCCTTCGGACCGGGTCACCGCGGCCCCAGATCATGACGTCGCGCGTCAGCCCTGAACTTGGACAGGAGCTTCACTATCCATTCGTGAGTTATCATTTGTACCGCATGACAGGTCTTTTATTTTGATGTAGAATCAATTATCAGCCTATATGAGGTCCACGATACGCTTCCAGACGTTCAGGGAAGACCGTAATCCTGTTTGGGGTCCAGAGTTTATCCAGGTGGTACGTTCTCCAGCGTTCGTATATCATTATCGAAGCTTACGATCACCAAAAATATAGTAACATGTGCTGTTTGTATTGATGCAACTACGACGACGAGGCCCAGATGGTTTACTCGCGGCCTAACCGGTTGAAGATTGCAACAGAAGCATTCCCGTCGTAAGTCCCAAATATCCGTATTTCAAAGTTCTCATAGTCGTGTGGTTTGAAGATGGCCCTGGTACGTGATCAGGGTCGCGGGGTAACCGGGCTCCCACCCTGTGCCTGCCACCAAACAGACTTGAAAGTCGGAACTCTCCCCAGTGCGTACTTTGTGTTTTCCGTGTGTCTGTAATGAGCTTAATAGTTATGTTGGTAATAGTACAGGTCTGCGTCGAGGGGAGGGCGGGACCTGACTCTAATATCTTCAAGCATGTCGAGATATCGACTTGTCTGTATTATCGGGAGCACTACGCTCAAAGCAACACGGGTAACTCATTCCGGCTTTGCAATCTGTTTTCGAGATCTTCCAAATTTCGGCCGTCGCAAATTCTAATGTCCGGTATTCGCGTGCCTTCTCATCAATCAGCATGGTCTATCCGTGTACTGACTGGGTTCTAGACCAGTGCGAATGGTTTAAATACGAGGTATGTTATCCCTTTCTATCCATCATCCCATTCATCCCTACTTCCCCTCCCTTGTCTAGCTTCTCCCCTCTTCTCCTTCTCTCAGCCGATTTCTTTTACTATCTTCTCGTCGTCGAGCACGTCCTCGGCGAGTCTCCCGCCGTTGTACGCGTCCTCGTCCATTTCTTCTACCTGGATGGTTTGGTCTCGTGACCGCCATCATTTCCTTTTTGGCTTCGTTTGTTGATCTTCTTCACTTACTACTTCGACCACGACGACGCCGTCAAGCTCGACGTCGACAACAGTGAGCTCCGTTCTATTCTTCCGTGTTCTATTCCACTCTAACATTGCGTAGGCCATTGATAATGCGCACGATGGTAGCTTTAACCGCAGTGGACGCGTCAAACGGACGACGGCTTAGCTAGTCAATATTTCCCTCGACACAGGTAAGCCTCTTCTGCAAAGCTACCATTCCTTTATTTCTTACTCATGTCTTCGTCGCTAGGCTCTATTGATGGTAAGCTATTGCACTACCCTCGGTTCCCGCCTCACTAACTAATGTTTGCCCTAGCTGGTTCCAATTGGTATTGCTGCAGTCGCCCGCCAGGCAAGTACTTGATGCTCTATAAGCCTCTCGCAAGCTAACTGTTTTTTTCTGTCGCTCCACAGCCAGTAGCATTTCTCTTCGACGACGACCGCATTCGGATTTGCGACGCGCACACTGACGCCAACCGATAAAAGCAAGATTCCTCGAATGTACGCGGTGATGGTTTGATGTCGACGTCGCATCGTTACGATGCTCGGGGGGTGGTCGATGAGGACGAGCTGACTGAAGGGACTAACTATCTAGTGAGCCATGATTTTTGTTCTTTTGATTGCTTCTGACGCGTCTCTTTTCCAGCCCATTGAAACGTACACCAGGTCGAGGGCACACGGTAAGAGATTCGTTTATTGTCGGGACAGAGCAAGCTAACGCCGGCAGTAGAACTCTCATCTATTGGAACCGCCGACCGTCAAACCGAGCACCAAGTATCGATGTATACCACAGCACACTACTACGGTGCAGGCTTGGTCCCTTTTACTGGGAAGGTACGCTGATGTGACCAAGGCGGAGCGCCCTCTTTTGATAGTGACGACTCACTGATTTCGTAGGTTGTTGAGAACCCCTCAAGCTTCGTGTCCGAACCAGAACAGGTATGCAGACTTTTTACCTTTGGGTTTGCAACAGCTCACGCGCCGTTTGTCATTATAGGATCCAGCCGTTAATATCGACGTGACGACAATCGGCCAGCAGGGGTACAGGTACTCCATGCTATGATGGAGACGGCGTTGGTCAGAAGGTACGCTGGTATGATGGGAGAACGGCGGGATCTGGCTGACAGATGTGTATCAGCTCTCGAGGGTTGTGTTAGCGCAGACGCTCTGCGGAATCCGGTATGTCTACCTTGTTCTACCACGTTTTCTGCCACTAAGCTGCCGTTCTTAGGGGATGGCCTGCAAGCTGACGAGGCGCGCGCGCTCTAGCCCTTCTGTTCTACTCGCCGTCTGACCATTCCCTCAGACGACGGGTGTTTACACATCGTTCCGAGTGCCAGTCTAAACACGAGGCGGCGCCGTCGTCAACTTGCTCGGAATCAAGACCGAGGAGGCAGGCTTGCAGGGGATGCGAGGAGGATGCTATTCCATTGCGCCAAGACTTGAGAGCGAGCCATTGGTACGTAGCTTTCTCCTAATCCTTATTCGCTGGCTAAACATATACGTTAGGGTCTCGCTGAAAGGGACGCAGTAGTCGGCGAGGGCAGCACGGTGGGGTAGTGACCGCAGGATAGACTTAGAGGTGTACTAGGTACGTTGATGCGAGCGCTTAGGTTTGAAGTGAATCTGACGGTGTTCACACAGATATTAATTCATGTAACGCTATGAAAAGGTGTGTTCTATTCGCTAACTCTAGCTGCTCTTACTAACGAGCTGTACAGATATATATAATGTTACAACAGTGAACACCGCAGAATGATAAGAGAGGGATTGTAAGCACGGCGGTGACCTAGCAGCTGCGGGTCAAAACTAGACTGGTTGCGGAGGCTCGAATAGACACCTACGCGGATAAGGTAAACCTGCGATTGTGCGAAATTTGAAGCTCGACTAACGATTTACCTTTAAGTTTGCTTTCTCGCTTGGTTCTGTGACGCGTAGCAAAGGGCATGGCAGTTGCAGAAGGAGGGGATATGGACAGAGGGCAGTATTGAAAGTCGGCGCGCGCACGGAGGGGATGAGAGAGTGCGGGAAATATGCGCGCGGAGGGGATAGTATGCGGAAGGGATGTTTGCGGATGGACGTTTGTGGAGGGAGGCGTGCGCGGACGGGAGGAACGTCGACGGGGGCAAGCTATTATTAGACTGGATGGAGGGATGAGGGAGGTCGTGTGGCTGTGAGGGGGGTAGGGTGTTATTTATAGAGACGGCGGAGGGAGGTAGGGACTGGCGATTTCGTGCAGGAAGGGAGGTCGACGGGCTTTTGGCGGGAGTTCATAGGGACAGGCCATTTTGTGCAGGAAGGAGGGTCGGCGGGTTTTTGGCGGGAGGTTATAGGGATGGGCCATTTCGTGCAGATGGGAGGTCGATAGGGTTCTAAGCGGGAGTTTATAGAGACGGCCGTTTTCACGGAAGGCGCGTCGGAATGCGGAAGCGGGTTGGACGAGGGAGAAAGTGACTCGGACAAGGGAACGGGAGTCGGGTCAGTGGGGGGAACTGTCTGGAGCGCGTCAGTGAGTGGAGGCGCTGTCTGAGATGGCGAGGAGGACAAGGAGGGCTTTGGCATTGGGATCGACGGCGGTAAGGTCCGCGTAGATCCGCGCACGCCTCACCTAGGTAACTCTGCCTTTACACCAAAATTCTCTTCGAGCGTCCGTGTACATAATGATCATTATCAATTGTCCAGTATTCTACGTTCATTTATGGTCCCATGTCCGAATTTTTCGTGGTATAGCTGCCTTCAAAGAGGCGGGGCCGTCAATGGATTTCCATAACGGATTCCTTCAGTGGCAACAATCATTTCTCCTCTAATTCATGAATCGAAGAATGAATTCGCCGTTTGACGGTGCAAGCATAGAGTAACGCCACGCTTCAATTTTTTCGGGGGTTCTTATATTTGGCTAAATCCGATGATTGATCTTCACAGGCATGCCAGGAACTATGCTTTGCATCTGATGAGAGGATGGGCCCGGGTCGGCCGGGAGGCTCTGCTGATTGTGGGCCTACCAGCTGTTGATTGTTTAAGAATGCCAACTCGGACCACACTCCTGAGTCCCATGTTTTCGGCCTAAAGGATGACGGAGATGGAGCTGAAAATGTTTCCTTAGATGTTTTTCCGTCTGTTGGAAATCAGATTTTGGCGGCGAGAATTCTGTTTCTGGCTGGACGGAAACTGTATAAATTTTTTCACCACTCGTGCAGAAACTCGGGCATATCAGGAGTGCCAGAACCATTCAACACGTCGGCAGACACTGCTGGGGCCGGTTCCTTTTCAGGACGGAAAAAGGTGTTCTAAAAATGTCGTGACTTTTCGTTACTCTTGTATGCCGCAAGAACGGGATACGGAAAACGCAATGAAAAACTTGTCCTGTTTAGCGCTCCTTTTGCGTGCCAAAAATAGCTGCTTTTCTACGCTTTTCCATTCTGTTTTTCGAGCTCTTTTCCTTACCTTAAAAGAGTACATAAATGATCCCGCCTTTTTCTTGAACCTGTTTTTCTGAACTCGTTTTTACCATTAGAAGATCAAACTAAATGTCGCAACATTTTGAGGCCTCGTTTTTCCGATCGGAAAATGTATCGGCCCCAGCAGTGAGAGTCGATGCTATCAATATCCCGAAATTCGGCCAGAAGAATGGAGTACACAGTACTAATTCCATTCTTTCAATCTGCGGAGCATGAAATAGTGAACGGAGAATGTATCAGAAGAAGGCATATGAGATTTAGAGTTCCACGCACCCCGTGACTCCTGGAAATAATGCGTGCAGCCGGTGCAGCCACTTCGACCCGAAGATCTAGAGCGGCAGCACGATGATCATTTAAAGCATGGAAAGAACAAGGCGGATGGGCACATACTACGTGTTAGACTGGGTTTGCAATACGTAGGAACGTATACTTCAAGGCCATGATAAGACGTGTCTTCAACTGCGTGATTGAGTAGAGCAACATATCTGAACGTGCTCCGGCATGTTGGCTGGCTTTGGTTGTCAAACATGCAGGGACCCAGCACACTGTCGAAAGCTGCCAAGGAGAGATGGCCTTAGTTTGATCGTCTCTTCATAGAATTACAGTATTAGGGTGACCGTGCGAGTGAGATATCACGGCCATATTTGAACGCGCGTACTATCTGGTTCTCATCAGAACAAACAGAATTTAGGGATAGTCAGAGTGGAGAGAGATAAAACCATGCAGAATGTTCATATTGATTTCTACGTAGGCTCTGAAGGTGGTAGATAGTATTCACAAAGCCCATTTTATAGGACGAAATGAAATGACGAAAAATGAATTGCGGCATGGTAGAGTGTCGATCTGTCACCGTCTCTTGGATTCCTTCGTCATCTTTTGTCTATTAAAAACGTAAGATCAGTGTTAATGTGAACATCAGAAGGGACTCACTTTGTCGGATTGTTCTTCCTCGTGTGCGAGAACTCGCCAAGCTTGTGTCCCACCATGTCCTGCGTCACTAGCACGGGAAGGTACTGTTTGCCGTTATGAACGAGGAATCGGATCCTGTGTACACGCGTTAGTCATTTCTCAACCTACAGTCTCCAGAACACTTACCCGACAAAGTTGGGCAGAATCGTGCATGCGCGAGCTTGAGTCTTTATCGCGACATTGCGTTGGGAAGCTTCTTTGAGGTTGGAGAAGGCCACAAAATACGGACCTAGCACACACACTCAGGAAGGAAATACGGGAAACCAAGCCAGAATAATTCACCTTTCCAGGCAGATCTCCCTTTGAAGAGGCTAAGCGTTGGCGGAAGAGGTGATGTCAGTGGCTGTGCAGATAAGGAGATCGACGATGAAAAGGCCGATTTCGGGACAATGGCGCGGGCGATAAGCATTCTGAGCACGGAATCTGTTTATTGAAACTAGTAGTGTACAAAATGTGACGAAAAGAAGAGAATCAATTTCTCCGAATATTCACCTAACAAGAAATTAACACGGTTAGGCAACGAAAAAAGCTGTAAGTCAGCAGCCATTCTAGCTCATAGGATCATAATCTCCCCACCCCGAAGGTATTCCTCAAAAGCACAAACGGGAGGTGGCTTCCTCCCGTTTGTGCACCGGCCAAGCGTAGTCTCCCGTTCAAATCGTTCCAACGGGAAACCGAGGCTTGCCGTTGTGGGTCCGATTTGCCCAAAAAAAAATAGTGCGAGTCCCGAAGGACTCAACCTGCTCTCAGCGTAACCCTAACCCGATGGACCTACCTTTCAAGAGACGGCAACGAGCTAGAATATAAGCAAGTCAGCATCTGGCGAAAGAAGACAGAAAAGTCGGCTCACCATCTCAATTCCAAGACACACCAAACGAGTCAATCACAAGACGCCGTTGTCCAACCCCGCGTCGCCCTCAACAGACGGCGGCTATTTAATCAGCCGCGACGGGTTCGACGGGGTGATCAAAGGCGTCCGGTGCTCGACTCCCTCATTATCGTCGTCGCCGTCTTGATGAGAAAGTGATATCTATGCCCGCGCATCAGTCCTTGTCAAAGTGAACAAGGGAAGGAAACTCACTTTGACTTCAATCGGATCGTCGACATCCTGCAGGAAGAGTATCAGCTGCCAAATCAATCACCCTATCGGGGAACACGTACCATCCATCCCGACCCATCCGCCATCAAGTCCACCTCCCTCACTTCACCTTGATGTGTCCTTCTCGAAGGCGAACGTTGACTGTGCGTTGGAACGAGTGAACGGATGGCGTGGGTGCGGGGATCCCTTAGCCCGCGCGGAAACAGGTGCGTCTTGTGTGATCGGCGGATCGTCGTCCTTCCCTGTCGTGCGCGGACTTCTCCAACCCTTTGCCCGACTACATTCCCGGTGAGACCTTGTCATCCTCCTCGCATCCCCTCGCTCGCCGGAACGCGATATGTCGTCTCGCGCCAAAATTCGTTGCCTAGGCAGTTCACCGTGTAATAGCGAGCCTGCTGCTTTCGGCAGCGAAGGGCGGAGACTGTTACAAGTAGATTAGCTAGAGACAGGAAAAGAAAATATAGAACGTACGTGCAACAAAGCAGAATGACTCTGAGCCTCCGAGCGACGTCCCTAACCCCCGTCCTTGCCAGTACACCTGCCCTTGCTCGCCGGAACGCGATACGTCGTCTCGCAGCAAAATTCGACTTCCAGGGAGTACAGAGCGTGATGTTGAGGCTGCGGTGTACGCGTTGGTCGAATACAAAATCGGCGGAGAATACAAAGGCATCGACTGCTGAGGAAAGTAGATTAGCTAGCGAGAAACAACGGACAATATAAAACTCACATTCAACGAAGCTGAACCACTCTGAAGCCTCCCGAATGATCCATGCGCGCAACCTCCCCAACTCCCCATCTTTGCCAGTACACCTGCCCTTGCTCGCCGGAACCCGATACGTCGTCTCGCAACAAAACTCGAATCCTGGTGGGCCCAAAGGGTGATACTGTGTACGGGTTTGGTTGTGAATGTCCTCTGTTAAACAAAATTAGTTAGAACCAAGTCAAAATGTCAAACACACCTTGGATGCGCACGGAGAGCATGACACCACTGGCGTTCCTCGCCTTATAATCCCTCTTCAACAGTATCGCCTACTGGTCCATCTCGCCGGAACCCGATACGTTGCTTCGGAGCAAAAATAGGTCGATGTTGAGGATACGTCGATGTCCTTTCCGTCACCGGGTCCTACAGTCACATTAGAATAGGAACAGAGAACAGAAACAGGATCGACGTACGGGTAAGGTGGACACTTTGGGGCCGTGAGATCCGTATGCATGCCCATCGTCACCGTGCTGCTCCCTCCGCACATCTCCAAGTCCCTCCCTCCTACCCGTCGTCCTCCTCGCTGATGCCGCTCGCCGGAAGTCGATACGTCGTGTCGGGGCAAAACTCGTCCCATAAAGCCATTTCAGGAACGACTGGGATCCTGGTAATGGTGCGGGAGTGAAGGTCAGAGTGGGAAAGACCGGGAATGCCGCAGGAGGGAAGGGAAGGGAAGGAAGACGTCTAAATGAAATGAAATACTCGCGGCGGAAGGCTTCTGTGAGAATCCTTCAACGACGGAATCACCCAATGATTGCAGAACTTACCTCTAATACCAAAATGAAATCGGTCCATCGCAAAACGCGTCCTTTGCACTCGAACACGCGTCCTTGACGGACGTAAAACCAATTCGTGGACCATCGGGCTACGGGAATGCGCCGATCGAGACGCCACCGAATATTGACGTCCTAGAAGAGTCAGAACAAAAATCAGCAAATTCGATGAGATGATGATAGAAAGAAGAACCTACGCAAACAAAACGTAGATCGAGGAACTAGAGAACGAGAGAACAAGAGGGTGGCAGACGGAAGGAAAGAACAAGAGAGATAGCCGTGCCAAATACGACGCCGTTGCCAAACATCCCTTTTCAAGCATTCAACGCCCATCCGCGACGCGACGACGACGCGTCCTCAATACAGCACGCCATTGCAGGAGGATAAATAGATGGTGGATGACCACGCCGTATATGGTGCATACGGGATGTCCGACAGTCTAGAATAATGGCAGCATGGAAGTAAGAAAGGGGGATATCCGATCACTCAACTTCTGAAGCTTATATACCCTCGTAGATCGGTTTCACGGTCCGTAACTCATAAGGTCAGCAAAAATAATTTTATGGAAGAACTGATCTTCCATGTCTAGGCTCTGTATCCCTTGCCAACCCACAGCATGCGCATCAATCCGAATACTTTCTTCGGATATTCCTCTGCCACCTGTCATAATTTCAGGGCCTTCCAGGGGCGCAGGAAGGCTCATATGAGCGCTCCTATGCTTCTGGAATGTACTCAAACTATGGCATCTACTCACATTCATTTCCGTGTGATGAGCAACTTTGTAAACTTCTCTGACATTCAACTGCCAACATTTCAAGTATTCCAAGGCTTCAAAGTATCTAATGACTGCGGAGTGAATTTGAGTCGGAACCAATGTATATTATGAGGTATGTATGATACAAATTAAGTTACAAGGTTGCCATGATGCCCTAAGAATAAGTACTCCATCCTGCACATGCTCATGCACATCCTTCGGGTCCGTGCATCATCATGCGGCCACACCAATCTATTTGTGAGCATTTTGAAGCAGCGATTATCTGCCGATATTGCAGAATCACGATGATCAGGCACTAGGCCGCAGTCGCCCAAGCGCATCCGGCTGGGATGCCGTATAGTTGCAACCGAAGCTGTCCTCAAGTGATGGCTCAGCGAGTCCTATACAATCATATAGCCGGTAAGTATGCATCATGTTTCAGGGCTACTTACTCGCATGACACAGGGCTGGACTGCCTGCCATGCATCCAAAGCCATCCGCCGAGAGAGTATCTGTAGAATGTGAATTTGGTATCTTTGGACCAACAATGAGTACGTCTACTTCTGCTCACAAAGTCAGAAACGTGCTTACATTGGTGTTATGCTACTCACAATCCAGCGAGAGCCATTCGACGGCAACGGTATATCAAGTTCCGATTACGACCTCATTCTTAAAAGATTAACCTGTCCCACATGGACAGCCAACAAGAATACCTATTGGGGCCGGGCCTCATGAAAAGCGATTATATATTCACTCCGTGGAATGAATGTTCCAAATTTCAAGCCGATTACCCTGATACTTGGTGAGTTGCCATTGGTTCAATATTCAATAAATACTTACCGTAGAACGTGGATACGGCTAGACACCTACGCCGCCGCGTCAACAAATGAAGATCGAGTGTGTACGGTGTGCCTAGAATGTTCCTGAATCATTCTAGCGATCGCAACCGTCTGAAAATCGGAACCCTTTGTCATAAGAGTTCCATCCAGCTCAAAAAATAATACTCACTAGCACCGAGTCTAAGCGACGTTACAACAGGCTTTCAGTATATCAGCTTGCTCGACAGCAAATGGATGGTTGAGTACCCTACAGTGAGTTGCTTTTGGATTAGACACAACTCATCATGAATGAAGGCTTGCGTTGAAGTAGGTACGAAGGCTAGACAATGTCGCCGTCCATTCATAGAAAGGGTCGTAAAGGTGTCCCTAGTTCCTGAATTATTCGGGTGATCAAATCGACTTGAAAATCGGAAACCTTGGTGATATGTCCATGCTACGCATGGCTTCGACGTCCTTACATGACCGCAGTGAGAGATATTGCTAGGAGCCCGGTAAATGTATGTTCATGGATTTCAGATAGTATTTACTCACAAGTCTGTAGGTAGGACCAGATTCAGAGTCCACAGACAACTCTGCCGTCTTCTCGGTGCGCGCAATGTCTACGTCTTTGTGTGAGAAATCGATAAGGGGGTCACACCAGCAACCGGTTAAGCACGTCACTCGGGTGGGTCGGGAACGGGTATACGGCACTATCATCGGGGTCATGGTTAGTATATTTTCCCTTCTTCCGTATCATGATCAGCCCTAGTTTAAACGAGTTCGATCCAGACGGCTCCACCGCTACCTGTATTCGCCATGCGAGTCGGGAAATAATACCGTCAGGGTAGTTAGGGCGATGAATGTCCCATTTGATTTGTATGAAAGGCAAGGGTTTCATAATTCGGTTCATATACTGACCGCGCTCACCTCTGATTGAGACAACGGCGCAAGCGTCGGCTTCGCCGTCGCCTATAACTTACAAGGGCGCGGGTCAGACGTCCTCGAGTTCGGGTTTTGAAGTGAGAAGGTGGTATCACACCGATGCGATACATAGTTTAGATCCATATTGCATGCAAAATAGTAAAATACAGACGACCTGCATCGTATGAGCACTCGATATTCACGATAATCCAAATGAACACGAACCAAAAGTATCGATGTCGATTGGCGGGATACCCGCCTCAATCTGAATCCTTTCACAACGAGTCCCATCAGAAATCCTGCAAGATTTCTGACATCCGTCATCGAGATCGTCGATGTCTAAGCATTCCATGGGAAACGGCCTACTCCTCGTATCTTACAAAAGACATCCATAGGACCATGCGTCAGTGAAACGGGGAAGCACAAGAAGGTCTTCGTACCACGATGCTCGATCAACGTAAGTAAATTGAATACGGTTCCGTTAGAATACAGGTGCCTGCGCCACATCAGCACTTATCATACACCAGGATATCAACGACCACGTACCAAATCACTTGTGCGAGCTCTGGTTACCTTTGAGCCCTCGATAAATCACTCAAATATTCGAATAATATCTCCTACGTGTTATCGAAGGAATGTTAGTTAGATAATGACACGCCAACTAAACATTTAGTCGTTATTCGATGTCCAAAGGTCGTTCAACAAAACGTATTCCTGGAGAACGTCAGCTGAGATAGCACAAACCTACGAAATCACTACTTTATCCCTTAAATATCCGTCGCTGATGCTTTCCAAGGGAAGAAGATACCAGTTTAATATTACTTCAAAGCTTGAAGACCCAGTTTCGTGGTAGCCCAATACCTCACGGAGCTTGAACGTCGGAAAGCACGCGAGTCAAGAATCGAACGAGTAGCATGATGGTGGTAGTGAACAAAAGAGGAAGTTGCCGGTTCCGTTAACTCCCAAAGAGGAATCACCCCGGTTTCCTTCTTACCACTTCCTCCAATCTGTGAAATCCGTTCTTTCACAATTCTGGTTCGCGTATTCACTCCCCAGCTTTGCTGGATTTCCATATTTTGACTATATACAGCCTTGGTTCAATCTAAATTGCGTGATGATACACTTTTCGCTACTCTCAGTGTATGGGAAAGGATCTGAATCGACAACGGACGGCTCTGGGTGCTCCCTCGGACCCTGCACAACGCGTCCTGCACTAATGAGATCCTTCGGACCGGGTCACCGCGGCCCCAGATCATGACGTCGCGCGTCAGCCCTGAACTTGAACAGGAGCTTCACTATCCATTCGTGAGTTATTATTTGTACCGCATGACAGGTCTTTTATTTTGATGTAGAATCAATTATCAGCCTATATGAGGTCCACGATACGCTTCCAGACGTTCAGGGAAGACCGTAATTCTGTTTGAGATCCAGAGTTTATCCAGGTGGTACGTCCTCCAGCGTTCGTATATCATTATCGAAGCTTACGATCACCAAAAATATAGTACCATGTGCTGTTTGTATTAATGCAACTACGGCGACGAGGCCCAGATGGTTTACTCGCGGCCTAACCGGTTGAAGATTGCAACAGAAGCATTCCCGTCGTAAGTCCCAAATATCCGTATTTCAAAGTTCTCATAGTCGTGTTCTTTGAAGATGGCCCTGGTACGTGATCAGGGTCGCGGGGTAACCGGGCTCACACCCTGTGCCTGCCACCAAACAGACTTGAAAGTCGGAACTCTCCCCAGTGCGTACTTTGTGTTTTCCGTGTTTCTGTAATGAGCTTAATGATTATGTTGGTAGTAGTACAGTTCTGCGTCGAGGGGAGGGCGGGACCTGACCCCAATATCTTCAAGCATGTCGAGATATCGACTTGTCTGTAATATCGGGAGCACTACGCTCAACGCAACACGGGTAACTCATTCCGGCTTTGCAATCTGTTTTTGAGATCTTCCAAATTTCGGCCGTCGCAAATTCTAATGTCCGGTATTCGCGTGCCTTCTAATCAATCAGCATGGTCTATCCGTGTACTGACTGGGTTCTAGACCAGTGCGAATGGTTTAAATACGAGGTATGTTATCCCTTTCTATCCATCATCCCATTCATCCCTACTTCCCCTCCCTTGTCTAGCTTCCTCTTCTCCTTCTCTCAGCCGATTTCTTTTACTATCTTCTCGTCGTCGAGCACGTCCTCGGCGAGTCTCCCGCCGTTGTACGCCTCCTCGTCCATTTCTTCTACCTGAATGGTTTGGTCTCGTGACCGCCATCATTTCCTTTTCGGCTTCGTTTGTTGATCTTCTTCACTTACGACTTCAACCACGACGACGCCGTCAAGCTTGACGTCGACAACAGTGAGCTCCGTTTTGTTTTTCCGTGTTATTTTCTAGTCTAACATCGCGTAGACTGTCGCTAATGCCCACGATGATTGCTTTAACCGTGGTGGACGCGTCAATCGGACGACGGCTTAGCTAGTCAATATTTTACTCGACGCAGGTAAGCTTGTTGTGTAAAGGTACCACTCCTTGATTGCTTACTCTTATCTTCGTCGTTAGTCTCTATTAATGGTAAGCTATCGTACTACCCTCTGTTCTCGCCTCTACTAACTAATGTTTGCCCTAGCTGGTTCCAACTGGTATTGCTGCAGCCGCACGCCAGGTAAGTCCTTGATGCTCTATAAACCTCTCGCAAGCTCACTGTTTTTTTTCCTGTCGCTCCACAGCAAGTAGCCTTTCCCTTCGACGACGGCCGCATTCGGATTTGCAACGCGCACCATGATGCCAACCGATCAAGGCAAGATTCCTCGAATGTACGCGGCGATGGTTAGGTGTCGACGTCGCATCGTTACGGTGCTGGGGGGTTGTCGATAAGGACTCGCTGACTGAAGGGACTAACCATCTGGTGAGCCATGATTTTTGTTGTTCTTTGACAGCTTCTGACGCGTCTCTTTTCCAGCTCATTGATACGTACACCAGGTAGAAGGCGCACGGTAAGAGATTCATTTATTTTCAAGACGGAGCAAGCTAACGCCAGCAATAGAACACTCGTTTATTGTAACCGCCGGCCGCCAAACTGAGCACCGACTACCACACCACACCAATACTGCACGCTATGGTAGATTCATGCTTGTTCCCTTTTTCTGGGCATGTATGTTGGTGTAACTAAGGCAAAGTGGCCTCTTTCGACTAACCGATGTCGTAGGGTGTCGAGAATCCCTCAAGCTTCGTGTCCGAACCAGAACAGAACAGGTGTGTAGACCTTTTCCCTTTGGATTTGCAACAGCTCAGGCGCCGTTTGCCATTATAGGATGCAGTAGTGGATAATCGGCCAGCAGTGGCACAGGTACCTCATGCGATGGTGGAGACGGCATTGGTCACAAGGTACGCTGGTGTGGTGAGGGAATGGCGGGATCTGGCTGACAGATGTGTTTCAGATCTCGAGGTTGGGATGGAGGGTTGTGTCAGCGCAGACGCTCCGTGGAATCCGGTATGTCTAGCTTGTTCTACCACCTTTTCTGCTACTAAACTGCCGTTCTTAGGGAATGGGCTGCAAGCTGGCGAGGCGCGCGCGATCTAGCCCTTCTCTTCTACTCGCTGGCCTCAGATGACAGGTCTTTCGCCGGTTTAAGCATCGTTCCGAGTGCTAGTCTAAGCACGAGGCGGCGCCGTCGTCAACTTGCTCCGATTCAGGACCGAAGCGGTAGGCTTGCAGGGGATGCGAGGAGGATGTCATTCTGTTGTACCAAGACTTGAGAGCGAGTCGTCGGTACGTAGCTTTCTCCTAATCTTTATTCGCTGGCTAAACATATGTGTTAGGGTCTCGCTGAAAGGGACGCAGTAGTTGGCGAGGGCAACACGACGGGGTAGTGACCACAGGATAAGCCTAGAGGTGTACTAGGTATGTTGACGCGAGCGCTTAGGTTTGAAGTGAGTCTGACGGTGTTCACACAGATATTAATTCATGTAACGATATGAAAAGGTGTGTTCTATTCGGTAACTCTAGCTGCTCTTACTAACGAGCTGTACAGATATATATGATGTTATAACAGTGAACACCGCGGAATGATAAGAGAGAGATTGCAAGCATGGCGCTGACCTAGCAATTGCGGGTCAAACTAGAGTGCTCGCGGAGGCTCGAATAGATACCTATGCGGATAAGGTAAGCCTGCAATTGGACGAAATTTGAAGCTCGACTAACGATTTACCTTTAAGTTTGCTTTCTGGCTTGGATCTGCGACGGGTAGCAAGGGGCACGGCATTTGCAGAAGGAGGGGATATGGACGGAGGGCAGCATTGAAAGTCGGGGCGAGCGCGCGGAGGGAATGAGAGAGTGCGGGGAATATGCGCGCGGAGGGGATAGTATGCGGAGGGGATGTTTGCGGATGGACGTTTGTGGAGGGAGGCGTGCGCGGACGGGAGGGACGTCGACGGGGCAAGCTATTATTAGACTGGATGGAGGGATGAGGGAGGTCGTGTGGCTGTGAGGGAGGTAGGGTGTTATTTATAGAGACGGCGGAGGAAGGTAGGGACGGACGATTTCATGCAGGAAGGGAGGTCGATGCCTTTTGGCGGGAGTTCATAGGGACAGGCCATTTCGTGCAGGAAGGAGGGTTGACGGGTTTTTGGCGGGAGGTTATAGGGATGGGCCATTTCGTGCGGATGGGAGGTCGATGGGGTTCTAAGCGGGAGTTTATAGAGACGGCCGTTTTCACGGAAGGCGCGTCGGAATGCGGAAGCGGGTTGGACGAGAGAGAAAGTGACTCGGACAAGGGAACGGGAGTCGGGTCAGTGGGGGGAACTGTCTGGAGCGCGTCAGTGAGTGGAGGCGCTGTCTGAGATGGCGAGGAGGACAAGGAGGGCTTTGGCATTGGGATCGACGGCGGTAAGGTCCGCGTAGATCCGCGCATGCCTCACCTAGGTAACTCTGCCTTTACACCAAAATTCTGTTCGAGCGTCCGTGTACATAATGATCATTATCAATTGTCCAGTATTCTACGTTCATTTATGGTCCCATGTCCGAATCTTTCGTGGTATAGCTGCCTTCAAAGAGGCGGGGCCGTCAATGGATTTCCATAATGGATCCCTTCAGTGTCAACAATCATTTCTCCTCTAATTCATGAATCGAGGAATGAATTCGCCGTTTGACAGTGCAATCATAGAGTAACGCCACGCTTCAATTTTTTCGGCGGTTCTTATATTTGGCTAAATCCGATGATTGATCTTCACAGGCATGCCAGGAACTATGCTTTGCATCTGATGAGAGGATGGGCCCGGGTCGGCCGGGAGGCTCTGCTGATTGTGGGCCTACCAGCTGTTGATTGTTTAAGAATGCCAACTCGGACCACACTCCTGAGTCCCAGGTTTTCGGCCTAAAGGAAACTGACGGAGATGGAGCTGAAAAGGTTTCCTTAGATGTTTTTCCGTCTGTTGGAAATCAGATTTTGGCGGCGAGAATTCTGTTTCTGGCTGGACGGAAACTGTATAAATTTTTTCACCACTCGTGCAGAAACTCGGGCATATCATGAGTGCCAGAACCATTCAACACGTCGGCAGACACTGCTGGGGCCGGTTCCTTTTCAGGACGGAAAAAGGTGTTCTAAAAATGTCATGACTTTTCGTTACCTTTGCATGCCGCAAAAACGGGAAACGGAAAACGCAATGAAAAACTTGTCCTGTTTAGCGCTCCTTTTGCGTGCCAAAAATAGCTGCTTTTCTACGCTTTTCCATTCCGTTTTTCGAGCTCTTTTCCTTACCTTAAAAGAGTACATAAATGATCCTGCCTTTCAACCTGTGTTTCTGAACTCGTTTTTACCATTAGAAGATCAAACTAAATGTCGCAACATTTTGAGGCCTCGTTTTTCCGATCGGAAAATGTATCGGCCCCAGCAGTGAGAGTCGATGCTATCAATATCCCGACATTCGGCCAGAAGAATGGAGTACACAGTACTAATTCCATTCTTTCAATCTGCGGAGCACGAATCAGTGAACGGAGGATGCATCAGAAAGAAGGTATATGAGAGTTCCACGCACCCCCGTGACTCCTGAAAATAAAATGTGCAGCCACTTCATAGACCCAACAACCTAGAGCGAAGCATGGAAGTGAAAGGACGGATGGAAAGCGGAAGGGCACATACCACGTGTTAGACTGAGTTTGCAATACGTAGGAACGTACACTACAAGGCCATGATAAGACGTGTCTTCCCAAACCGCGTATCTAGAGAAATATTAACTGCAACGTGATTGAGTGAAGCAGCAAGAACATATCTAAACATACTCCGGCACGTTGGCTGGCTTAATTATCAGCATGCAGGGACCTAGTTCAGAAGCTGCCAAGGAGAGACATTAGCCTTAGTTTGATCGTCTCTTGATAGAATTACAGTATTAGAGTGACCGTGTGAGTGAGATTTTACCGCCATTGGCGCGTACTCCTCAGTATAAACAGAATGTAGGAATAGTCAGAGTAGAGGATTATGAGCAATTATGAGTCCATAATCGCCATCGGCCATAACGCGTGATCGTATAACCTCCTCCGAACGATTATGGAGAAGGTGAGAAATAAAGAAAGAAACACAGAGGTGAAAATAGATAACTTTTCAAAAATAGATGATCCAGTGAGACTGAGCTACAAGCCGTAGGCCCGTAGCTGAGGGACTCGCAACATCAGGGGCTTGCGATAGTGCCTCCTTCGTTGTAGCACTAGCATTGAAACGGAACACGAATAGAATTGAGTCTCTGAAGGACCAATAGCGCAGACGCTTTGTGGCCACCTTCCTTCATCGTAACGCGGAAGCATTGTGACGGGGTAGTAGTACCATTAGCAGTCTCGGAGACTGTCATCAGCCGCAGGATTCCCTCATGGTGCTCAAAGAGCAGCTAGGAGCCCAAGCACGCAAACCAAGCGGAACGCACTGTGGTAAGGGTGCTAACGACTTCATGGCAGCACCAAGCTGTTGCGATGACTCGACCTTCGTCAAGACTGGATGTCTTCATCCTGTAGGCGCTCCTCTTCAGCCTGAGTTGGACGTGCGCAGTTGGGCAACGTAATTGATCACAAGAGTACAGGTCGCCGTGGTCCCTATTTTGCACTTCGGTCGTCCAGACGATCCACGCACAGTCCATTGAAGTAAGATCTCCTTGAGAAATCTGCGACTTCGCGAGATACGCTCAGAGGCCATTCGAGGGAGGGGGTCAAGAAACGGGACTTCCCGAATATCGGTGATGGTGGGCATTTCCAGCGTCTCTGGAGACTTGGTGATTCCGCTTCTCATAAACATCCCTTTTCATAATCGAGGCACTCTGATCCCCCTGTTGCCAGAGTATGACACCGGTGCTCATGAAACGGAGAGGAACGTTCCTAGGATACCCGACCAGCCTGAGAGCACGTTGAAGGACGAGTAAATGAAAATGTCTCCCCTCGTAAGCAGAGATATAACCATGCAGAATGTTCATCTTGATATCTTCGTAGGCTCTGAAGGTGGTAGATAGTATTCACAAAAGAATGCTTGCCCTTTTTATACGACGAGGATGGAGATGAAATGACGAAAAATGAATTGCAGCATGGTAAAGTGTCGACCTGTCACCGTCTCTTGGACTCCTTCGACATCTTTTGTCTATGACATACGTAATATTAGTGTTAATTGTGAACATCAGAAGGGACTCACTTTGTCGGATTGTTCTTCCTCGTGTGCGAGAACTCGCCAAGCTTGTGTCCCACCATGTCCTGCGTCACTAGCACGGGAAGGTGCACGAGGAATCGATTGGGCGATAGATGACAGTGGCTGTGCAGATAAGGAGATCGACGATGAAAAGGCCGATTTCGGGACAATGGCGCGGGCGATAAGCAAAGAAAGAGCGAAATATGTTTATTGAAGCTACTACTGTACAGGATGTAATGAATAGAAGAGGATCGAGGCGAAGAAATTTCCCCGAAGATTCACCTAACAAGAAATTAACACGGTTAGGCAACGAAAAAAGCTGTAAGTCAGCAGCCATTCTAGCTCATAGGATCATAATCTCCCCACCCCGAAGGTATTCCTCAAAAGCACAAACGGGAGGGGGCTTCCTCCCGTTTGTGCACCGGCCAAGCGTAGTCTCCCGTTCAAATCGTTCCAACGGGAAACCGAGGCTTGCCGTTGTGGGTCCGATTTGCCCAAAAAAAAATAGTGCGAGTCCCGAAGGACTCAACCTGCTCTCAGCGTAACCCTAACCCGATGGACCTACCTTTCAAGAGACGGCAACGAGCTAGAATATAAGCAAGTCAGCATCTGGCGAAAGAAGACAGAAAAGTCGGCTCACCATCTCAATTCCAAGACACACCAAACGAGTCAATCACAAGACGCCGTTGTCCAACCCCGCGTCGCCCTCAACAGACGGCGGCTATTTAATCAGCCGCGACGGGTTCGACGGGGGTGATCAAAGGCGTCCGGTGCTCGACTCCCTCATTATCGTCGTCGCCGTCTTGATGAGAAAGTGATATCTATGCCCGCGCATCAGTCCTTGTCAAAGTGAACAAGGGAAGGAAACTCACTTTGACTTCAATCGGATCGTCGACATCCTGCAGGAAGAGTATCAGCTGCCAAATCAATCACCCTATCGGGGAACACGTACCATCCATCCCGACCCATCCGCCCATCAAGTCCACCTCCCTCACTTCACCTTGATGTGTCCTTCTCGAAGGCGAACGTTGACTGTGCGTTGGAACGAGTGAACGGATGGCGTGGGTGCGGGGATCCCTTAGCCCGCGCGGAAACAGGTGCGTCTTGTGTGATCGGCGGATCGTCGTCCTTCCCTGTTGTGCGCGGACTTCTCCAACCCTTTGCCCGACTACATTCCCGGTGAGACCTTGTCATCCTCCTCGCATCCCCTCGCTCGCCGGAACGCGATATGTCGTCTCGCGCCAAAATTCGTTGCCTAGGCAGTTCACCGTGTAATAGCGAGCCTGCTGCTTTCGGCAGCGAAGGGCGGAGACTGTTACAAGTAGATTAGCTAGAGACAGGAAAAGAAAATATAGAACGTACGTGCAACAAAGCAGAATGACTCTGAGCCTCCCGAGCGACGTCCCTAACCCCCGTCCTTGCCAGTACACCTGCCCTTGCTCGCCGGAACGCGATACGTCGTCTCGCAGCAAAATTCGACTTCCAGGGAGTACAGAGCGTGATGTTGAGGCTGCGGTGTACGCGTTGGTCGAATACAAAATCGGCGGAGAATACAAAGGCATCGACTGCTGAGGAAAGTAGATTAGCTAGCGAGAAACAACGGACAATATAAACCTCACATTCAACGAAGCTGAACCACTCTGAAGCCTCCCGAATGATCCATGCGCGCAACCTCCCCAACTCCCCATCTTTGCCAGTACACCTGCCCTTGCTCGCCGGAACCCGATACGTCGTCTCGCAACAAAACTCGAATCCTGGTGGGCCCAAAGGGTGATACTGTGTACGGGTTTGGTTGTGAATGTCCTCTGTTAAACAAAATTAGTTAGAACCAAGTAAAAATGTCAAACACACTTTGGATGCGCACGGAGAGTATAACAGCATTGGCGTTCCTCGCTTTATAATCCCTCACCTACTGGTCCATCTCGCCGGAACGCGATACATTGCGTCGGAGCAAAAATAGGTCGATGTTGAGGATACATCGATGTCCTTCCCGTCACCGGGTCCTACAGTCACATCAGAATAGGAACAAAGAACAGAAACAGGATCGACGTACGGGTAAGGTGGACACTTTGGGGCCGTGAGATCCGTGTACATGCCCATCGTCTCTGCGCTGCTCCCTCCGCACATCTCCAAGTCCCTCCCTCCTATGCGTCGTCCTCCTCGCTGATGCCGCTCGCCGGAAGTCAATACGTCGTGTCGGGGCAAAACTCGTCCCATAAAGCCATTTCAGGAACGACTGGGATCCTGGTAATGGTGCGGGAGTGAAGGTCAGAGTGGGAAAGACCGGGAATGCCGCAGGAGGGATGGGATGGGAAGGAAGACGTCTAAATGAAATGGAATATTCGCGGCGGAAGGCTTCTGTGAGAATCCTTCAACGACGGAATCACCCAATATGATTGCAAAACTTACCTCTAATACCAAAATGAAATCGGTCCATCGCAAAACGCGTCCTTTGCACTCGAACACGCATCGTTGACGGACGTAAAACCAATTCATGGGCCATCGGGCTACGGGAATGCGCTGATCGAGACGGCACCGAATATTGACGTCCTAGAAGAGTCAGAACAAAAATCGGCAAATTCGATGAGATGATGATAGAAAGAAGAACCTACGCAAACAAAACGTAGATCGAGGAACTAGAGAACGAGAGAACAAGAGGGTGGCAGACGGAAGGAAAGAACAAGAGAGATGGCCGTGCCAAATACGACGCCGTTGCCAAACATCCCTTTTCGAGCATTCAACGCCCATCCGCGACGCGACGACGACGCGTCCTCAATACAGCACGCCATTGCAGGAGGATAAATAGATGGTGGATGACCACGCCGTATATGGTGCATACGGGATGTCCGACAGTCTAGAATAATGGCAGCATGGAGGTAAGAAAGGGGGATATCCGATCACTCAACTTCTGAAGCTTATATACCCTCGTAGATCGGTTTCACGGTCCGTAACTCATAAGGTCAGCAAAAATAATTTTATGGAAGAACTGATCTTCCATGTCTAGGCTCTGTATCCCTTGCCAACCCACAGCATGCGCATCAATCCGAATACTTTCTTCGGATATTCCTCTGCCACCTGTCATAATTTCAGGGCCTTCCAGGGGCGCAGGAAGGCTCATATGAGCGCTCCTATGCTTCTGGAATGTACTCAAACTATGGCATCTACTCACATTCATTTCCGTGTGATGAGCAACTTTGTAAACTTCTCTGACATTCAACTGCCAACATTTCAAGTATTCCAAGGCTTCAAAGTATCTAATGACTGCGGAGTGAATTTGAGTCGGAACCAATGTATATTATGAGGTATGTATGATACAAATTAAGTTACAAGGTTGCCATGATGCCCTAAGAATAAGTACTCCATCCTGCACATGCTCATGCACATCCTTCGGGTCCGTGCATCATCATGCGGCCACACCAATCTATTTGTGAGCATTTTGAAGCAGCGATTATCTGCCGATATTGCAGAATCACGATGATCAGGCACTAGGCCGCAGTCGCCCAAGCGCATCCGGCTGGGATGCCGTATAGTTGCAACCGAAGCTGTCCTCAAGTGATGGCTCAGCGAGTCCTATACAATCATATAGCCGGTAAGTATGCATCATGTTTCAGGGCTACTTACTCGCATGACACAGGGCTGGACTGCCTGCCATGCATCCAAAGCCATCCACCGAGAGAGTATCTGTAGAATGTGAATTTGGTATCTTTGGACCAACAATGAGTACGTCTACTTCTGCTCACAAAGTCAGAAACGTGCTTACATTGGTGTTATGCTACTCACAATCCAGCGAGAGCCATTCGACGGCAACGGTATATCAAGTTCCGATTACGACCTCATTCTTAAAAGATTAACCTGTCCCACACGGACAGCCAACAAGAATACCTATTGGGGCCGGGCCTCATGAAAAGCGATTATATATTCACTCCGTGGAATGAATGTTCCAAATTTCAAGCCGATTACCCTGATACTTGGTGAGTTGCCATTGGTTCAATATTCAATAAATACTTACCGTAGAACGTGGATACGGCTAGACACCTACGCCGCCGCGTCAACAAATGAAGATCGAGTGTGTACGGTGTGCCTAGAATGTTCCTGAATCATTCTAGCGATCGCAACCGTCTGAAAATCGGAACCCTTTGTCGTAAGAGTTCCATCCAGCTCAAAAAATAATACTCACTAGCACCGAGTCTAAGCGACGTTACAACAGGCTTTCAGTATATCAGCTTGCTCGACAGCAAATGGATGGTTGAGTACCCTACAGTGAGTTGCTTTTGGATTAGACACAACTCATCATGAATGAAGGCTTGCGTTGAAGTAGGTACGAAGGCTAGACAATGTCGCCGTCCATTCATAGAAAGGGTCGTAAAGGTGTCCCTAGTTCCTGAATTATTCGGGTGATCAAATCGACTTGAAAATCGGAAACCTTGGTGATATGTCCATGCTACGCATGGCTTCGACGTCCTTACATGACCGCAGTGAGAGATATTGCTAGGAGCCCGGTAAATGTATGTTCATGGATTTCAGATAGTATTTACTCACAACTCTGTATGTAGGACCAGATTCAGAGTCCACAGACAACTCTGCCGTCTTCTCGGCGCGCGCAATGCCTACGTCTTTGTGTGAGAAATCGATGAGAGGGTCGCACCAGCAACCGGTTAAGCACGTCACTCGGGTGGGTCGGGAACGGTATACGGCACTATTATCGGGGTCATGGTTAGTATATTCTCCCTTCTTCCACATCATGATCAGCCCTAGTTTAAACGAGTTTGATCCAGACGGCTCCACCGCTACCTGTATTCACCATGCGAGCCAGGAAACAATACCGTCAGGGTAGTTAGGGCGATGAATTTCCCATTTGATTTGTATGAAAGGTAAAGGTTTCACAATTCGGTTCATATACTGACCGCGCTCACCTCTGATCGAGACAACGGCGCAAGCGTCGGCTTCAAGTTCGCCCTCGCCTCCAAGTTACCGTGGCGCGGGTCAGAAATCCTCGAGTTCGGGTTTTGAAGTGAGAACGTGGTATCACACCGATGCGATACATAGTTTAGATCCATATTGCATGCACAATAGTAGAATACAGATGTCCTGCACTGTATGAGCACTCGATATTCACGAGAATCCAAATGAACACGAACCAAAAGTACGGACGTCGATTGGCGGGATACCCGCCTCAATCTGAATCCTTTCACAACGAGTCCCATCAGAAATCCTGCAAAATTTCTGATGTCCGTCATCGAGATCGTCGATGTCTAAGCATTCCACGGGAAACGGCCTACTCCTCGTATCTTACAAAAGACATCTATAGGACCATGCGTCAGCGAAACGGGGAAGCACAAGAAGATCTTCGTACCACGATGCTCGATCAACGCAAGTAAATTGAATATGGTTCCGTTAGAATACAGGTGCCTGCGCCGCATCAGCACTTATCATACACCAGGATATCAAGGACCACGTACCAACTCACTTGTGCGAGTTCTGGTTACCTTTGAGCCCTCGATAAATCACTCAAATATTCGAATAAGATCTCCTACGTGTTATCGAAGGAATGTTAGTTAGATAATGACACGCCAACTAAACATTTAGTCGTTATTCGATGTCCAAAGGTCGTTCAACAAAACGTATTCCTGGAGAACGTCAGCTGAGATAGCACAAACCTACGAAATCACTACTTTATCCCTTAAATATCCGTCGCTGATGCTTTCCAAGGGAAGAAGATACCAGTTTAATATTACTTCAAAGCTTGAAGACCCAGTTTCGTGGTAGCCCAATACCTCACGGAGCTTGAACGTCGGAAAGCACGCGAGTCAAGAATCGAACGAGTAGCATGATGGTGGTAGTGAACAAAAGAGGAAGTTGCCGGTTCGGTTAACTCCCAAAGAGGAATCACCTCGGTTTCCTTCTTACCACTTCCTCCAATCTGTGAAATCCGTTCTTTCACAATTCTGGTTCGCGTATTCACTCCCCAGCTTTGCTGGATTTCCATATTTTGACTATATACAGCCTTGGTTCAATCTAAATTGCGTGATGATACACTTTTCGCTACTCTCAGTGTATGGGAAAGGATCTGAATCGACAACGGACGGCTCTGGGTGCTCCCTCGGACCCTGCACAACGCGTCCTGCACTAATGAGATCCTTCGGACCGGGTCACCGCGGCCCCAGATCATGACGTCGCGCGTCAGCCCTGAACTTGAACAGGAGCTTCACTATCCATTCGTGAGTTATTATTTGTACCGCATGACAGGTCTTTTATTTTGATGTAGAATCAATTATCAGCCTATATGAGGTCCACGATACGCTTCCAGACGTTCAGGGAAGACCGTAATTCTGTTTGAGATCCAGAGTTTATCCAGGTGGTACGTCCTCCAGCGTTCGTATATCATTATCGAAGCTTACGATCACCAAAAATATAGTACCATGTGCTGTTTGTATTAATGCAACTACGGCGACGAGGCCCAGATGGTTTACTCGCGGCCTAACCGGTTGAAGATTGCAACAGAAGCATTCCCGTCGTAAGTCCCAAATATCCGTATTTCAAAGTTCTCATAGTCGTGTTCTTTGAAGATGGCCCTGGTACGTGATCAGGGTCGCGGGGTAACCGGGCTCACACCCTGTGCCTGCCACCAAACAGACTTGAAAGTCGGAACTCTCCCCAGTGCGTACTTTGTGTTTTCCGTGTTTCTGTAATGAGCTTAATGATTATGTTGGTAGTAGTACAGTTCTGCGTCGAGGGGAGGGCGGGACCTGACCCCAATATCTTCAAGCATGTCGAGATATCGACTTGTCTGTAATATCGGGAGCACTACGCTCAACGCAACACGGGTAACTCATTCCGGCTTTGCAATCTGTTTTTGAGATCTTCCAAATTTCGGCCGTCGCAAATTCTAATGTCCGGTATTCGCGTGCCTTCTAATCAATCAGCATGGTCTATCCGTGTACTGACTGGGTTCTAGACCAGTGCGAATGGTTTAAATACGAGGTATGTTATCCCTTTCTATCCATCATCCCATTCATCCCTACTTCCCCTCCCTTGTCTAGCTTCCTCTTCTCCTTCTCTCAGCCGATTTCTTTTACTATCTTCTCGTCGTCGAGCACGTCCTCGGCGAGTCTCCCGCCGTTGTACGCCTCCTCGTCCATTTCTTCTACCTGAATGGTTTGGTCTCGTGACCGCCATCATTTCCTTTTCGGCTTCGTTTGTTGATCTTCTTCACTTACGACTTCAACCACGACGACGCCGTCAAGCTTGACGTCGACAACAGTGAGCTCCGTTTTGTTTTTCCGTGTTATTTTCTAGTCTAACATCGCGTAGACTGTCGCTAATGCCCACGATGATTGCTTTAACCGTGGTGGACGCGTCAATCGGACGACGGCTTAGCTAGTCAATATTTTACTCGACGCAGGTAAGCTTGTTGTGTAAAGGTACCACTCCTTGATTGCTTACTCTTATCTTCGTCGTTAGTCTCTATTAATGGTAAGCTATCGTACTACCCTCTGTTCTCGCCTCTACTAACTAATGTTTGCCCTAGCTGGTTCCAACTGGTATTGCTGCAGCCGCACGCCAGGTAAGTCCTTGATGCTCTATAAACCTCTCGCAAGCTCACTGTTTTTTTTCCTGTCGCTCCACAGCAAGTAGCCTTTCCCTTCGACGACGGCCGCATTCGGATTTGCAACGCGCACCATGATGCCAACCGATCAAGGCAAGATTCCTCGAATGTACGCGGCGATGGTTAGGTGTCGACGTCGCATCGTTACGGTGCTGGGGGGTTGTCGATAAGGACTCGCTGACTGAAGGGACTAACCATCTGGTGAGCCATGATTTTTGTTGTTCTTTGACAGCTTCTGACGCGTCTCTTTTCCAGCTCATTGATACGTACACCAGGTAGAAGGCGCACGGTAAGAGATTCATTTATTTTCAAGACGGAGCAAGCTAACGCCAGCAATAGAACACTCGTTTATTGTAACCGCCGGCCGCCAAACTGAGCACCGACTACCACACCACACCAATACTGCACGCTATGGTAGATTCATGCTTGTTCCCTTTTTCTGGGCATGTATGTTGGTGTAACTAAGGCAAAGTGGCCTCTTTCGACTAACCGATGTCGTAGGGTGTCGAGAATCCCTCAAGCTTCGTGTCCGAACCAGAACAGAACAGGTGTGTAGACCTTTTCCCTTTGGATTTGCAACAGCTCAGGCGCCGTTTGCCATTATAGGATGCAGTAGTGGATAATCGGCCAGCAGTGGCACAGGTACCTCATGCGATGGTGGAGACGGCATTGGTCACAAGGTACGCTGGTGTGGTGAGGGAATGGCGGGATCTGGCTGACAGATGTGTTTCAGATCTCGAGGTTGGGATGGAGGGTTGTGTCAGCGCAGACGCTCCGTGGAATCCGGTATGTCTAGCTTGTTCTACCACCTTTTCTGCTACTAAACTGCCGTTCTTAGGGAATGGGCTGCAAGCTGGCGAGGCGCGCGCGATCTAGCCCTTCTCTTCTACTCGCTGGCCTCAGATGACAGGTCTTTCGCCGGTTTAAGCATCGTTCCGAGTGCTAGTCTAAGCACGAGGCGGCGCCGTCGTCAACTTGCTCCGATTCAGGACCGAAGCGGTAGGCTTGCAGGGGATGCGAGGAGGATGTCATTCTGTTGTACCAAGACTTGAGAGCGAGTCGTCGGTACGTAGCTTTCTCCTAATCTTTATTCGCTGGCTAAACATATGTGTTAGGGTCTCGCTGAAAGGGACGCAGTAGTTGGCGAGGGCAACACGACGGGGTAGTGACCACAGGATAAGCCTAGAGGTGTACTAGGTATGTTGACGCGAGCGCTTAGGTTTGAAGTGAGTCTGACGGTGTTCACACAGATATTAATTCATGTAACGATATGAAAAGGTGTGTTCTATTCGGTAACTCTAGCTGCTCTTACTAACGAGCTGTACAGATATATATGATGTTATAACAGTGAACACCGCGGAATGATAAGAGAGAGATTGCAAGCATGGCGCTGACCTAGCAATTGCGGGTCAAACTAGAGTGCTCGCGGAGGCTCGAATAGATACCTATGCGGATAAGGTAAGCCTGCAATTGGACGAAATTTGAAGCTCGACTAACGATTTACCTTTAAGTTTGCTTTCTGGCTTGGATCTGCGACGGGTAGCAAGGGGCACGGCATTTGCAGAAGGAGGGGATATGGACGGAGGGCAGCATTGAAAGTCGGGGCGAGCGCGCGGAGGGAATGAGAGAGTGCGGGGAATATGCGCGCGGAGGGGATAGTATGCGGAGGGGATGTTTGCGGATGGACGTTTGTGGAGGGAGGCGTGCGCGGACGGGAGGGACGTCGACGGGGGCAAGCTATTATTAGACTGGATGGAGGGATGAGGGAGGTCGTGTGGCTGTGAGGGAGGTAGGGTGTTATTTATAGAGACGGCGGAGGAAGGTAGGGACGGACGATTTCATGCAGGAAGGGAGGTCGATGCCTTTTGGCGGGAGTTCATAGGGACAGGCCATTTCGTGCAGGAAGGAGGGTTGACGGGTTTTTGGCGGGAGGTTATAGGGATGGGCCATTTCGTGCGGATGGGAGGTCGATGGGGTTCTAAGCGGGAGTTTATAGAGACGGCCGTTTTCACGGAAGGCGCGTCGGAATGCGGAAGCGGGTTGGACGAGAGAGAAAGTGACTCGGACAAGGGAACGGGAGTCGGGTCAGTGGGGGGAACTGTCTGGAGCGCGTCAGTGAGTGGAGGCGCTGTCTGAGATGGCGAGGAGGACAAGGAGGGCTTTGGCATTGGGATCGACGGCGGTAAGGTCCGCGTAGATCCGCGCATGCCTCACCTAGGTAACTCTGCCTTTACACCAAAATTCTGTTCGAGCGTCCGTGTACATAATGATCATTATCAATTGTCCAGTATTCTACGTTCATTTATGGTCCCATGTCCGAATCTTTCGTGGTATAGCTGCCTTCAAAGAGGCGGGGCCGTCAATGGATTTCCATAATGGATCCCTTCAGTGTCAACAATCATTTCTCCTCTAATTCATGAATCGAGGAATGAATTCGCCGTTTGACAGTGCAATCATAGAGTAACGCCACGCTTCAATTTTTTCGGCGGTTCTTATATTTGGCTAAATCCGATGATTGATCTTCACAGGCATGCCAGGAACTATGCTTTGCATCTGATGAGAGGATGGGCCCGGGTCGGCCGGGAGGCTCTGCTGATTGTGGGCCTACCAGCTGTTGATTGTTTAAGAATGCCAACTCGGACCACACTCCTGAGTCCCAGGTTTTCGGCCTAAAGGAAACTGACGGAGATGGAGCTGAAAAGGTTTCCTTAGATGTTTTTCCGTCTGTTGGAAATCAGATTTTGGCGGCGAGAATTCTGTTTCTGGCTGGACGGAAACTGTATAAATTTTTTCACCACTCGTGCAGAAACTCGGGCATATCATGAGTGCCAGAACCATTCAACACGTCGGCAGACACTGCTGGGGCCGGTTCCTTTTCAGGACGGAAAAAGGTGTTCTAAAAATGTCATGACTTTTCGTTACCTTTGCATGCCGCAAAAACGGGAAACGGAAAACGCAATGAAAAACTTGTCCTGTTTAGCGCTCCTTTTGCGTGCCAAAAATAGCTGCTTTTCTACGCTTTTCCATTCCGTTTTTCGAGCTCTTTTCCTTACCTTAAAAGAGTACATAAATGATCCTGCCTTTCAACCTGTGTTTCTGAACTCGTTTTTACCATTAGAAGATCAAACTAAATGTCGCAACATTTTGAGGCCTCGTTTTTCCGATCGGAAAATGTATCGGCCCCAGCAGTGAGAGTCGATGCTATCAATATCCCGACATTCGGCCAGAAGAATGGAGTACACAGTACTAATTCCATTCTTTCAATCTGCGGAGCACGAATCAGTGAACGGAGGATGCATCAGAAAGAAGGTATATGAGAGTTCCACGCACCCCCGTGACTCCTGAAAATAAAATGTGCAGCCACTTCATAGACCCAACAACCTAGAGCGAAGCATGGAAGTGAAAGGACGGATGGAAAGCGGAAGGGCACATACCACGTGTTAGACTGAGTTTGCAATACGTAGGAACGTACACTACAAGGCCATGATAAGACGTGTCTTCCCAAACCGCGTATCTAGAGAAATATTAACTGCAACGTGATTGAGTGAAGCAGCAAGAACATATCTAAACATACTCCGGCACGTTGGCTGGCTTAATTATCAGCATGCAGGGACCTAGTTCAGAAGCTGCCAAGGAGAGACATTAGCCTTAGTTTGATCGTCTCTTGATAGAATTACAGTATTAGAGTGACCGTGTGAGTGAGATTTTACCGCCATTGGCGCGTACTCCTCAGTATAAACAGAATGTAGGAATAGTCAGAGTAGAGGATTATGAGCAATTATGAGTCCATAATCGCCATCGGCCATAACGCGTGATCGTATAACCTCCTCCGAACGATTATGGAGAAGGTGAGAAATAAAGAAAGAAACACAGAGGTGAAAATAGATAACTTTTCAAAAATAGATGATCCAGTGAGACTGAGCTACAAGCCGTAGGCCCGTAGCTGAGGGACTCGCAACATCAGGGGCTTGCGATAGTGCCTCCTTCGTTGTAGCACTAGCATTGAAACGGAACACGAATAGAATTGAGTCTCTGAAGGACCAATAGCGCAGACGCTTTGTGGCCACCTTCCTTCATCGTAACGCGGAAGCATTGTGACGGGGTAGTAGTACCATTAGCAGTCTCGGAGACTGTCATCAGCCGCAGGATTCCCTCATGGTGCTCAAAGAGCAGCTAGGAGCCCAAGCACGCAAACCAAGCGGAACGCACTGTGGTAAGGGTGCTAACGACTTCATGGCAGCACCAAGCTGTTGCGATGACTCGACCTTCGTCAAGACTGGATGTCTTCATCCTGTAGGCGCTCCTCTTCAGCCTGAGTTGGACGTGCGCAGTTGGGCAACGTAATTGATCACAAGAGTACAGGTCGCCGTGGTCCCTATTTTGCACTTCGGTCGTCCAGACGATCCACGCACAGTCCATTGAAGTAAGATCTCCTTGAGAAATCTGCGACTTCGCGAGATACGCTCAGAGGCCATTCGAGGGAGGGGGTCAAGAAACGGGACTTCCCGAATATCGGTGATGGTGGGCATTTCCAGCGTCTCTGGAGACTTGGTGATTCCGCTTCTCATAAACATCCCTTTTCATAATCGAGGCACTCTGATCCCCCTGTTGCCAGAGTATGACACCGGTGCTCATGAAACGGAGAGGAACGTTCCTAGGATACCCGACCAGCCTGAGAGCACGTTGAAGGACGAGTAAATGAAAATGTCTCCCCTCGTAAGCAGAGATATAACCATGCAGAATGTTCATCTTGATATCTTCGTAGGCTCTGAAGGTGGTAGATAGTATTCACAAAAGAATGCTTGCCCTTTTTATACGACGAGGATGGAGATGAAATGACGAAAAATGAATTGCAGCATGGTAAAGTGTCGACCTGTCACCGTCTCTTGGACTCCTTCGACATCTTTTGTCTATGACATACGTAATATTAGTGTTAATTGTGAACATCAGAAGGGACTCACTTTGTCGGATTGTTCTTCCTCGTGTGCGAGAACTCGCCAAGCTTGTGTCCCACCATGTCCTGCGTCACTAGCACGGGAAGGTACTGCTTGCCGTTATGAACGAGGAATCGAATCCTGTGTACACGTATTAGTGATATCTCAATCTACAGTACCTAGAAAACTCACCCCACGAAGTTGGGCAGAATCGTGCATGCTCGAGCTTGAGTCTTTATCGCGACATTGCGTTGGGAAGCTTCCTTGAGGTTGGAAAAGGCCACAAAATACGGACCTAGCACACACAATCAGCAAGGAAAATACGGGCAACCAAGCCAGAATAATTCACCTTTCCAGGCAGATCTCCCTTTGAAGAGACTAAGCGTCGGCCGCATGAGGGAAGAGGTTGCAAATATTTGTCCCTGGAATGTCAGCAGACACGCGAGTTTCCCGATATGGAACCATCTGTGAATTGAACTTTCCATCTTCACACGGTCGCCGTGCTCGAGGCCCGAAGTCACATTCATCTTCTTTCCAACAGGCGTCTTTGGCACGAGTGCCAGCACACCCTTCCCAGAGGGATTTCTCTGTATATATAATACCGCAGTATTCGAAGGAAGGGGATGCCATAACGATGATCATTGCTATTCGACAAACCACCGTCTACGGCCCGACCTTTACCGTTCCCGCAGCGGCGGAGGCGACTGATGGCGCTTCCCTTGGAAGGAATTCTTCAAACGGCGCCGCAAAGGTACGCCCATCATTCATGATTACCCCCAGTCACCTCAAGCCATCGTCTGCAAGTCAACTTTGGAATGGCTTTTTATCGCCTTGGTCTGTATTCTTATCCTGTCCATAATATCACGGAGGTACATTTTCATACCAGTTTTCATTCGATCAATCTACTTATGCTCTTTACAGAATGATGCAGCTGAAAGCACGTCGAGTACCCGTCTCGCATTTCTTTAGGTCCCCTCGATCCGTGTCTCCAAGTCGCGGATTTCCCGCTGCTACACCAGGATACATATCACCTCAGTTATCTGACATACCAATGGCTTATCACCCCCCGAGGCGCGCGCGGGCAGGGGGTACTGCCCAGGAGGATCGGGGGGACAAGGATGCTCTCCCAGCTTATGATAAGGCTGGCAGTCCACCCCAATACGTCGAGATTGAGTCGACGTTCATACCCCGGGTGGAATCAGCGAGAGCACCATCGGTCACGATTAATGCAGGACCGACATTCGGGTGCGAAACACTCGCTGCAGGAGCGAGAAGTTAATATTCTCCCTATATGCCATGTTCATTACTTACGATATTTCGTCACTGTATCTTTACCTACTCCTGGAGCTGTTCTTCATTTGCTCCTCGCTTCTTTCCCCGCCCTCAATGGCTTTGATGGCTGTGGCGTTGGGGACAACATTATAAACTTTGTACATTGCAGACGTTAGCGGGACCGAAATTAAAAATGATTGAGCCTGAAACTAGTGGAAGAAATGGGCAAAGTGATATTACCGGCCAAGCTAAGACCGCGTGTATACGAGGTTGATATCACTGGAATCGGAAGGAGTAAGATCTGAGAGAGAGATCCAAGATACAAAGTATTTTGGGGGCTTGGGGGGTGAGTATCCCGCTTTTGAAGGAGGTGACTTCAGAAAGTGAGGAAAGTCGGAAAGGGTGAGCAACTTTGTCACCGACTGAAGAAACGGGAGATCCAGGTATTCGGGAAGTCGACAGCGAGATGCATGAAGCGACAGACAGACGAACCCGAACAGCTATTAAAAATCAAGGGTGCGAGGTGAGAGGGTCACAAATTTACGAGGCCTGCAAGATGAGGATGAAGACGAGAAATGGAGCGATTCTATTTGGCGCCGCGAAGCACGGCGAGCGAATGATGTACAACTAGATCGAAACAAGTGTGCTACTACCCTCAGCTTATAGCTTGGCCCGGCACAAGCTCGACGTGATCCATATAGCACCAACTGCGAGACAAGAGGGGTGATAACTGTGACAGTTGGCAAGCATTCTTATAGCACAGGTCACGCAGAGCAGTGAACTGAGAGTCAGATTCAACCGAAGCTGAGTAGAGCTGAGTCCAGGGCGAGTCACAGACCGGGTAATTCGGACATACGTTGTCCTCTCCCTCTTTACTGCACGAAAAGGACAATTAGTTTGTCAGACATCCCGCCAAATGTTTATGCAGAAAGCTGAAGACACAAGGAGCGGGGAAGCTGACGGCTGAGTCCAGAGAAATGATGAGTGAGCCAGAAATGCATTAATGGTTGGTGTTGGTGTTGATACCGGCGCAAGGTTCCAATAAGGAACAGCCGGGCCCACAGCCCTGATGTACTGTGGCCGCGAAGGCTCATACCGTTGTGATCACACTATTGAGTGTGTTGCACGGAGTAAAGACTCTTCGTGAGGTACACTGCCAAAAACAACGGACCATACCTCGGAGCTTGAGTCTGAGAGTGGGAAGGCCATGCGCATTGTATGGACCTGGGATTGTAACTGCATTTTACGACATTAGTCATAAATGACTGGAATGCCCTCAGTACGTCGATACAAAGATGCCAACCATGTAAACTTTTCTACGTGGAGTAGTGGACTACACGCTTGGCGAGACGAGGATTTACGAGGTGATGAGGGGAGGGAGATACGCTGCCGGTCCCTCGAAGCGGCAAGGAAACAAACTTGGCCATATACAGGTGTGAGACGTGCTCGGGTCTACGAAGACGAACGGAACGAGAAGGCAACCGCAATGCACGGACGCGGGATCAAGACACGGGAACACAGGAACGCAATGGGAACACAGACACAGGAACAACAATGCACGGGAACCAGGAACACAATAGGCACGGAGGATGGTGGTGGTGGCGCTGGCACAGCCACCATGGCGCGCACCCACGCGCACGTGAAAGTCACGTTTTCACGATATAATAAAATTAGAAATTTCGCGCCTTTCCTTTCATAACTAACTCTCATCCAGCATGAATCGCAGGGTTGGAATCGAGCGCTCCACAGGCCTTGCAGGAGGCGGAGTAGTATCAGCCACATCGCAGCGCAAGTGAGCTTTTCTCTTTCCCTCCTCTGTCTATTCCAAACCTTTTTTTAGCTACGAAATTGGCGCGGAGCTCTGCCGCAAAAGAAAACCTAACGAGGCGGCTCCGTATCTGCTGAAGGCAATAGAAGATCACAATAATTTGGACGCCTTTATTGAATTGTCATTCCTCATGCCTGACTGGGAGAGCAGATTGGACGTGCTAGCTACTGCAGCCAAGAACGGTGCGTTGATTTCCATTGTATCGACGCGCCGTCTTACACAATTCTAGGCCAAAAAATTCTCAAAGCGCGTCTAGGTCCTAACTGCTTCGACGATAACGGTCCCCATGTCGGCAGGTTTTGGGAGATCCTGGATACACGTCCATATATGCGCGTTTTGCAAGCGCAAGTTCGCCTGTTCTTTGAGAGTGGAGACTACAAGTCGTCTGCGTGAGGCTTCTGTTTTTTTTATCTACCACGTACGCTATTTTGACGCGTTATCAGTGAGACCATCATCGAGATGCTTCGTCTTTGTCCCGGAGACAATATGAATCAGCGCACTTGGCTCGGTCCTCTTCTGTGTCGTCTCGGGCGCTATTCAGATGCGTTGTACTTTGCACGTTTCTGGATAGAAGATTTCATTTCCGACCATACGAACTATGTCCCTCCCTACCGCGGCGGAACTGCTTTCAAAGCCCCAGAACGCAAATTATTCTCTCCGGAAGACGAGAAAAATGTCGATTCCAGTCCGTGTTCCATGACTTATACGACAGCCCTTGCGGCGTTTAAGCTCTGGGGTGATTGTGAGGAATCGCGCCAGTACCTGAAGGTCGCGTCCAAGGGCAACCCTCACGTAATGATCAAGGTTCTGGGTAGAATCAATCGCCCTGGTAAGCACTTTCTGTACTTATCTCTCCCTGTTGTGACCATATTCTTTGCAGAACAAATGAATATGAATCCACGAGGCTGGAACGGGCCAGAAGATGCTCATGATTATCTCTGGTTGGTGCAAGACCTATGGATGAATGACGATGTCTGGAATTGGGCCAATGAGCATCCTGAAGCTAAAGGAGCGACTTTCAAGAAATGTGGAAGACCCTCCTGTACGCTGAAAGAGACCCGTGCTGCAGAATTCCAGCGATGCTCGTCTTGTCATCTGGTAGGCTATTTGGTCTCTATCTGTTATAGCTTGGGTTAACTCGTTGGACGTCCTCAAGGTCTCGTACTGCAGCCAAGCATGCCAAAAGGATGACTGGAAGAGGCATAAACCTGGTATGTCTTCACGGTTTATGAGGTCCCTTTCTGAAATTCTAACATGATTTTTTTCAGATTGCCAATTTCATAAGATGAAGAAAGCGGCAGTACAAGCGTTCAACGCTGGGAAAGCTGCGCCCGAGGGATGTGACATTCCGATATTCGCCACTGATTTCTCTGGTGGCGCAGTTCATCTTTACGATGGGAATCAGGCGACTGTCAATGGTGTGCCGATCCCAGACCCTGGTACGGCTTCAGCTTCAGCTTCGAAGAAAAAGAAGAAGAATAAAAAGAAGAATAAGAAGCCTGAGGGCAACTAGGTCCCTGTGTACCTTTTGCCACTTGTTTCAGCTTTCCCTCCATGTCTTCATACGTTTTGTCTTCCTGCGATACGCGTCCTCTGTAACGTACAATGGTACTCTGCCTTGTAATAATCTTTACATTCATAGCCAGAGTGGTTGCAACGAGCCGGCCTTCGGTCTTAGCTCCGGAGGGTCTCGTGATCCTTTCGCATTTTCGGAAATTGAACGAACGTAAACTCTTTGTACTCCCTTCGCGAACATTCACTTGTTCATGTGTGGATGGCATTCTAGTGCCTAACGCATATCGGTCTCAGCATTTGGATCTGTTGACCTCTAGTCTTCAACTTATCCGACGTTCGCGTAGCAAGACGCGAATTTGCTTTACAAAGCACCCTCATTCCTTGCGCATTCCCGTTTCATCAGCGGAAGCGCCACGATGCAGTGGACTTTCGGCTACTGCAGATTCAGAAACTGGGAAACAAATGACCAGTTGGAATTATCACCTTTCGCCCTTTGCTATCGACGATCTATTTGAAAACCCCCACTCGGCGGTCCCAACTTGAATGTCGGAAGTGGCACCATGCGTTCCTTGTTTCGCTACCGTGAGGCTGCAAGAGCAAATTAACTGCGGCGAATTGAATAGAAACGAGCAAGAAGGTTGCAATCGGTCAGCAACCGTGTGCCTCAGCATGTTGGTCGCAGCGAATTTGACTTGCATGCTGTAGTCGTAGCCATTTTGGTGGGTCATGCATTTGAGTTCGGACGCTTGTGTTTACTCTTTTGCGGTAGGCGTAATGAAACCTGGTTACTCTCATTTCTTTACCTCAGTCTGACACGCTGTGGCGGCTCTTGACGGTAGACGGGTCTATCAACCGCGATAGCGCTTTTCAGGTTGTCGGCGTCTCAGAGTACATCAAATGTGCAGTAATTCCGTACCAAATCTACGGTGGATCTTGAAGCCGGTATCTATTCGAAGGCCTTTGAGCTATACGCATCTCGAAGGATACTTGCTTTGTGCCATGGCAAATGCATCAACGCACCATGTGAGTCATTTAGTCCGGTTTGCCAAACACCGGTCTAATTGATCATTAGTTTAGAGAAATTGATGTTTGACTTGGTTTTTGCGCATGATAGCATGCAAATGAAAACGTGCTGTCCATTTGCCGGTGTCGTCTAAATTCGAGGACAAATTCGAGGACCGTGTTCGACAAACGCTCATGTTACTATTCTACTCCCGTTAACAGTGAAAGCATGATTCAAGCCTGCAGGAGCGGTATCAATCCATTCACCGGTCTCCGCCCTTGATGCAGTATTCGTCAGGCTTTCTACAGCTAACCGGATATCGGCCGCAATGATAGGAAGCGGGGTAATAGCATATGGTTTGTAAGTAGTTCTCACATCATCACGCTGGACTCAGCGCTAACCTGTACTCGTCACTCAGGAACACCGGCGCACACAAGGAGATGTTACTTCAAGTCTCTAATCCTGTATTCAATGGAATGTCAGTACAATCGCTTATGACAAGAGATGGACTGGGATCACGACTTGATCCTGGCATCTTATCACAAACGTTTGATATCAGCCCCTCGAACTTCCTTCAATCAAACCATCTTACATGGTGGCATGCAATGCTGTATGTAGCGGGTTTAGCTCCGGTTGTAAGCACCCTCTCATTGTCGGAGCTGCTGAGAGATCCTTACGATTCCGATTTCTGGGCTCATCTCGGTGATAGTCCAGATTTTCATCATCCATCCATTATGGGTGTTCGTTTCCGTCTTGCACATACCCTGATCGCTATACTCAACGCTTTACAGACGTAAGTGACGACTTTGCCTCATCTTGTACTTACATATGACAAACTCCAGCAGGATGTAGGGTTTTACGCGGACCATTGGAACAAGCTATTCGAGGATATTACCAAGAGAGCGGGGCGGCTCGCACCAGGATCTTTTCCGGTGCTGTTACCGGCATGAACAAGTTTGCGAACTCTCGTAGGTGCCGTAGTTGCATGGTGTTTGACAATCAGCTAGATGAAGTCGGGGATTGTATGGAGCTCCGCCCTCGCTCCAGATTCTCAAGACACCTCGACGTTATGGTGGGGTCATTTTATTTACGACTTGACTACAGATGAAGATACGTCATCGCTGAAAGCGCGTTTGTACTCAGTAAAGATGTAACTTGTTGGCGGTACGGTCCTCGGGGTAATGTGCGAGAGCGTGCCTTGTGAGTACTTGTGGTAGTCACCAGGACGCGGTTGTCGCCGAAACAGCGCATGCCCTGCGGGAAGGTTCTTGAAGTCAATGTAATCAAGGTGGGTGATATACCCATTCCTGGTGCTACTCAATACTTCGGACTCTTTAGTGGTGGTTATAATTGGCTAAGGTGCCCGAATTTACCACTAGGAAGCGTAGTTCAAAGAGTCGTCGAAGGGTCGTATCAAGTCATGACTTGATACGACTAATACTACTGTTATAGAGATGCCTATCGGACGAATCAGTATTTTTTTAGACTAGCTGCCTCTCCTATGACTGGTTGATATCACAGATATTCAAGAACATCGAGCTACCAAGGTTATGACTTCATTGTGGAGTATCATGGGGCAATAAGCAACGTACTTCGAGTCATTGAAAACCTCTTCTTTCTCAGCTTCTCATTTTTATATCTCCCATGACGGTCTCAAGTCTCCCATCCCTGTCTTCTTAGATAGTTTGACGCTGTCACGGTTGACTTTGAAGTTGAATGATAATGATCCGGCCCGGTACCGACCGCTTCCATAAGCATCTCTCTTCTTACCATCATGTCCGCTTGTGCTTTCACATTTATCTCACTTGAGGCACGTTTCAGGCAGGCCAGAGCGCCTAACACATTCTCGAAACAAGATATAGAAGTCTGGGCGCTGGCACGAATCACTGTTTGTCGCACTGAATCGACAGACTTAGATTCGGAGCTCACCCGCGAAGCATGATGAATATTATCATTGTTTTTCAGATCCAATCACCAGGGTAAGTACATGCCCTTCGGAATACCGTGCTTCCACTTATGTAGTTTCTTCGGTTCCGCGTAGACATAATCAGTGTCATCAGCCTGATGAAGTGATAGAGATCCTAGATTGGATATCAGCCACAAAACATATTGAAAAAGAGTCATTCACGGAATTGGGACTCAGAAAATCTTATCCTGCATCTTATCCTGCTCGTGATATGACTCGTGGAGAGCCTCATGGCGGCCAGATTGGTATACATTGACGTATTGATGGCGTCTCTCACACTGCTATATTAGAGCGGCCGAGAAAGTTGGAGTCAAATTTCCCTTCCCGATCCTTCTTCCCCCGAGTTCACCATGGACCCCATGGACCCCATGGGCATGTACTCAACTCCTCCCTCGATGGAATACACCCAGGCGGGTATGAATTTGTCGTCTGGTCCGTCCTGGGTCAATCATTTCATGGGTTTTTCGTCGCTCTTCGGTCTAGGAGCACTGTTCTCCACACATTCGTACATATGGGATAGCTTCAGGTTACTGGTGTTAGGGTCCATCATTGAAGCGGGGCGTAGACTGTGCCAGTGGCTTATGGAGCGTGTTCGGTTTCGTGAGTCCTTCATTTCGCAAACCATTAACTCTGACCTCAATATGTTTCAGAATATTCCATAACGGCCAGATTTGACCAAGGGGATCCCGCCTACGAGTGGATCGTTCATTTTTTGGTACGAAATAATTTCTGTTTATGTCGAGAGCTTGGTAGGCAAGCGGGTCTCGTTCAAACGTACATTTTCGATTCAACCTATGCTCAAGTTTCGACGGAATGACATTTGCTCGTTCATCCATGAACGGATTCATGCTCTTTTTGTAGAATTTTGCTTACATGTCGATTAGACACAGGAAAAAGTCTGGAAACGATCTCGAGATTTCCGTGTAACTGCCAAAAGCTCGAAGCGCGAGTGGTCCATAGAAACGGGGCCTGAAAGTGTACAAGGAAACGCGGAATATGTACCCGAATATGCTAAGCCTCAAATATTCCGTTGGGAAGGTTATTGGTTGGAAATCAAGCGTACGGATGGTTTCTTTACTGGCAATCGTGCTGCAGGCGGACCTCCCAGTGGCGGTGGTACGATATATGTAACGTGAGTCAAGCTCTCTACCACAACGTGTTGTTTTACTGACGCCCGCAGTGTGTATACAATGGACATGAGCATCCTCTCGAGACTTGTGGAAGATGCACGACGTCGATACATCAATGTTAGCAAGCCCAATGTCATCGTCCATTCTACAGAAGCCGTGGTGGTAGTCATCGTTCTCCCTGTCTTCATCATTCAGCACTAATCTCGTGTTCAGATGGGGCACAACTACGGGAGAGGTGGTATGTGGGCTGACGTGAAGCGGAAGCCTAAGCGCCCCTTGGAATCTATCATCCTGCGGGAGGGTATCTTACAATCGCTTATACAAGACGCGCGGGAGTTCATCGACTCGGAACAATGGTACAACAAAGCTGGAATCCCACATCGGATGGGTATCCTGCTCTACGGACCCCCGGGAACCGGCAAGAGTATGTGGCGCCGTTCGCAGATCTCTTAATATACATATTCTGACGCTGACCCAGGTTCGACAATCTACGCTTTGGTGAGGCTGCGTGCCTATACTTGGCTAAAGACACCCTTATCTTATCATCACGGTTTCTTTAGGCAGGCGAATTGGGATTTGAAATATACTCCCTCTCGTTAGCATCAAACTAGTATGTGTTCTTTCCTCCAACGTATCCTTAGGACCCGAAGCTGACTGTGGAAAACAGCGTGGACGACTCATTCCTTCAGCGCGCGGCCTCAGCGGTGCCCAAGCATTCAATATTCCTAATTGAGGATATCGATTGTGCCTTCCCGTCCCGCGAAGATCGAGAAGAAGACCTTTTGCATAATCAATACATCGCCTATGACCCTTACTCTCAGCCCCCACACCGTCGACGGTCCCTCGTTACGCTTTCCGGGTTGTTGAACGTTATCGACGGCGTAGGTAGCGAGGAAGGCAAATTGTTTTTCGCTACGGTACGTTCCCTTACATAAAATATCCCTGGTGACAGGCACCTAATACTTTGCTACAATATCACACAGACAAATTACATCGACAGACTCGACGCTGCTCTCCTTCGACCGGGGCGTATCGACAGGAAAGTTCCCTATAGCCTCGCGACTCGCGAGCAAGCGGAAGCTCTTTATACGCGATTTTTCCCTGAAAGCCGCTTACCGGACCTTGGAATCATGGTCGAGAAGGGAGACTCAATCGAACAATATGCCAGGGACTTCGCGGATCAAATTCCATCTGATGAGTTCTCCACGGCCGAATTACAGGGATACCTACTAGCTCACAAGAAGCAACCTAGGCAGGCTGTGGATGATGTCAACTCTTGGATTGAGAAGGAAAGACAAGAACGGAGGGAGAAGCGAGAGAGAGAAGCCAAACGCTTAGAGAAGATGCGAGAGCAGGCCAAAAAGCGTTCCAATATGTACTCTCCTATGCCAGTTGTGCCTGGGATGGCAGTGGGACCTGTGATAGAGGATGATTTTTGACGTCTTGATACCTTAGAATATGTATTCATTTAGTTGCTAATGACATTTTCATACTGATGATGGTTGGAAGATGTGTTTCGCGAAGCGGTAATATAACCTGGGCCTGAAAGAACAGCGACATAATGGAGAATGGTTCAAGGCGGATATCATCAAGTGGTGATACATCAAGACAGCCGGGGAAATCCAGAGATGTCCAATATCAGGAATGGTCGAGGTCTAAGCTTGTCAGGCGATATGGTGAGCAACCCAGAGGAAGGGTGCTGGCATATTACACGCTCCCTCTAGAAGACGCGGGGATCAATTCATTAGAAGACTAGGTACATTATTACCGCGAGATATATGGATAAAGATAGGGCACAATGCTGTGAAGTGTGTCTAGAGCGAAAGCATGAGTGGGAAAAGGTAAGTACATGTAACAGGGGGCGGCGTGATATATGTAGCAAGAACGACAAGCGAAATCCAATGAAGCAGAATAGATTGTAATACTAATACATGTAGGTGATTACTTGTAGACCAAATGTGTGTAACTGTATTAAGTATGCGAATTTGCGAAGGAGTCCCAAAGGTATATCTAGGTCATGCAGGGGAATGAGTTTCATAGCATCATAAAAAACTACCGATTGGTATAACACCGGCACATCTAGATGTTCCTTGCTTTGGCACCTTTTGGTACACGAGCGAGCCAGTAGAAGAAGAGAGCGCCGACAACGTTTACGACAATATACACCCAGAAAATGCCAAAGTTCCGCCATCGGTGATCGTACGACACGTTGATCTGGGTCAAGAAAGCATTCGTTGATGTGACAGAGCAGAACTGACAGTTGGACGTCGCGTCGGGATTGGTGATGCTACCTCCGGCCATATTTATGTAGTCCTCGAGGTATTGACGGCAAGTGGTTCCGTTCGTAGGGTTGAATACCGAAACTTCGATATCCGAGCAGGTTGCTCGCGTGTTGGCTAGACCTGTCGATAACAGGCCGTCGACCAAATATGTAAATGGGGATACGCGGTACATGAAGATCCAGAAATGAGGGAATTCGTCTGGACCAGCGAGAACACTAAATAAAGATATGTCAGTTAGGCCGTAATTCCGAATCTTACGGAGAAGAGTCGCTTACCCGCAGAACACTAATGTCAGCGAGAACAGCATGTTGGCAAGGTTTCCTCCAGTCTCGGCTGTATCAATACCCGCAATGATCATGTCCGTAAACGTCGAGGTGAACATGAGGAAGGACCAGACATAGAGGAAGAACAAGGCGCCGCGTTCGTGTGTGGTGTTCGTATCATAGGTATTGGCGTACAGCCCCACGGGGTAATAGTAGCAGAAGAAGATCAGCACACCCATCAGCGAGTTCCAGGGCAACTCGGCTGTGATATTCGCCAACATGAAGGCTTGCCATGAATAAGTCTTCGACGGACGTTCTCGGACCTCGTACAGTGACCTCTGTGTGACGAAATGGGGCATGATTTGATTGACCAGGTTACCGAAGATGGTCATCAACATGAAAATGGAGAACATCTGGTTTTGCAGGCCTTGAAGGGTGTTGTCGGCTTTGAAAAACGAGAAACCAATGAACAATGCCTATAAGATAAGACCATGAACAAGGATATCAAAAGACGGCAAAAGACGACTCACCGTCAAAACCGAAAGTGCCGTCTTGGAATAGATATATGAAGGAGTGCGCCAGTATTGTTGGAAAACCCGGTAGGTACAGATAAGATACTGAGAGAAGAAAGGAGCGGCAAACTCGCGGGTAGCATTGATGTCGGTGACAGCCATGGGATCGAGAGGTTTAGCATTCTCGCGTTTACGTGCCAACTCCTCCTTGATGGCAACGAGCTCAGGGCTCTGGTTCCATGCCTCAACAAAGTCACGAGTAGCAACAGCTCCAGGGGCAGCACCAATGACTTGAAGCATCCATTCAGCTGGATTGGCATCAGGAGGACACCGCGGAGCACCGGTGCGCTCAAAGTAGTCGATCATTGTTTGCGAGTTCTCGCCAATATCACCATAGTAAACTGTCTGCCCACCACGACCGAGGAACAAAAGTCGATCGAATTCCTGGAAGAGAAGCGCAGATGGCTGGTGAATAGTGCATAAGATGGCTTGTCCATTTTTCGCCAGTTTACGGAGAAGCGTGCAGATTGCCCACGCGGTTTGACTAGAATCGGAATATACATTAATCCCATTCATCATAAACCAGAGATTGATGAACTTTACCTGTCAAGACCAGAAGTAGGTTCATCAAGGAAGAGTAATAGCTCAGGCTTGGCAGCCAATTCCACACCGATGGTTAGACGCTTGCGCTGTTCGACGTTGAGACCTGATTACGTTCAGTCAGTCACCGAACCAACAAACCAAAGGAATGCGCCTATACCTTCACCAGGAACACCGACGACAGCATCAGCGTATTGTTCCATCTCTAGCAGACGAATGACTTCTTCGACGTATGCCACTTTCTCGGCGTCCGAGATGTGCTTTGGTTGCCGTAACCTAGCACTGAACTCAAGAGCCTCCCGAACAGTCGATGTCTGGAGATGCAAGTCCTGTGAAACCAGAGCACAGTTAATACCATCCCTGAAAATGGGTTGAAGCGGACACCCACCTGCTGCTGAACATAGCCTGTCTTGCGTTGGAAAGAACTGTCCCGTTGGTGACCATCAACCAACATGGAACCCGTAACGACACCCATAGTAACACGACTCGCCAGCACATCCAACAAAGTTGTTTTACCAGCACCAGAAGCACCCTAAACCATAGTTAAAATTAGCAGTAACTCAATTCGCATTGTGAACGAAACCTACCATGAGAGCAGTCAACGTACCCGGCTCGACCCAACCATTAACATGATCCAATAGTCGTCTCGGTTCACCCTTGATTTTAATATCATAGCAGACATCCTCCCAATGGAAGATAGCGGTCTGCTTCTGAAGTGCCCCAACTGCTTGATCTTGCTGACGAACCAAAGAAGTCTTATTCTCGTCAAGTGCATCGCCATCAGCCTCTTCGTCATCTGCCTTGCTGGGTTTGGGAGGTAGATGCCCACGTCTGAACACGAGAACTTCGCCCTTGGACTTGGCTGCGGTGATGTATTCGGTCGCCATCATGTACGTGAAGCAGAAGAAGCAAATGAAGGCAATGATGATACCAAGGTTCCTGAAAGAGTGACGTCACGTCAGTTCATGAGAATTCCATCTGTCAAACTCGGCTTTACCCACCTCCAGAGATGCGAACGACGGTACTTAAAGGTTTCTTCGAGATACCGGGTGCCCGATACGAAATTCGAACCAACTTCAGATCCTGCCGTCGAACAGATATGATTTGTGGGGCCGACATCAGCGTATGATGGTCCTGACGGTACGTAAGCGGAGCAAGGATATTGCTGGCCATCGAACTCGTTAACCATCAGACTCTCGAACGCATAACCGATAGGATCGATGTAGTTGATCCATCGGAAGTAGACATGCATTCCAGACGTAGGGATTGTGAAGCCAGTGTAAATAACCAGTGCGAGAATGAGAATAGCGGCGGGAGCCATGGCCTGGGAAATTGTCCGGGAAAGTGCACCGATGGTCCGGAAAATCATGGACATCGCCAAAGTACACATAAACGAGAAGAGGATAAAGACAAAGAAACCATCCGCTTCGCGACGCAGGTTGGTCATGAAGTAGAGAACCGTATTGAAACTTATGGCTGTGAGGATCTTCGAAGGTAGATCACAGATCATAGAGGCAATAGCTTCAGACGACGGATGATAGAATGCCATACGCGAATGTTTCTCGACGATAGGGCGTTGCTCATACAAGGTAAGAATCTATCAAGCATCATTAGATCAGACGTGTATGAAGATGGAGGTCTGCAAAACTGACCTCAAGAGCGGAACTAAAAGCGTTCATGAGGATAGCGAAAAAGAGCAATGCCCCTCGACTGTAGAAGCTGCCAGTGTCCTTGGGAAGGTTGTAAAAGATACTGGAGATGATCAAAGACATGATGAAGTTGCCAAGCACAGCGGTGAAAAACAGGGTCATATCTCCATGCAGTCTCTGGAAGCCGCGTTGAAGGCATAGGCGTACTTGCATAGGGGTAGAGAGGGTGTATGGCGACTTGGCGCGCCTACAAACGGAAGTTAGAAAACGACGAACGCGAAGATTTCCAAGACCCACTCACATTCCCTTTGCCTGTTGAGCTTTCCGTGAAACTCGGAATTTGTCGAGTTGATCGCCGCCAACAGGGAATTCACGATCAAATCTATCAATCTCCTGCACTAGACGCTTTCGCTCGTCACTCTCCTTCCATGCTTTGGCAAACTCGTCGGGTGTACGCGGGACCTTCGACTCATACCCGGGTCGAACCTGACGTTCGGCGGGATTAGTGAGGGATGTTAAAAAATCTGCCGTGGTCTGGCGCTCCGGGCAGTGAAAACCCATCTCGACAAAGAACCGCTTCGCAGTCTCCGTGCGGCCGAAGTAAATCTGGCGCCCTTCATAAAGAACAACAGCTTTGTCGAAGATCTGGAAGACGTAATTAGTAGGGCGCTAATCGAGAATCATAACGTCACGCACATCGTAGATGTCCTGAGAAGCCTGGTAAATTGCAACAACAGCAGTAGCGCCCATGTACTTGGTAGATAGCCGCACAGTCTTGACGAACTCTAGTGCTGTTGCGCTGTCGAGACCACGAGTGCTGTTGTCCCAACACTGTAGCGGGCTACCGCTAAGCGCCACCTCTGCGATACTGACACGTTTACGTTCTCCGCCGGAAACACCGCGAACAAAGTCATTTCCGACCTTGGTGTTCAACGTATGAGAAAGACCAAATACCGCCATTACGACATCTCGCATGTGCTCGGCCCACATGTCCCTCGAAACACCAGGGATACGAGTGCGGGGAGTCCGAGCACGAGCAGCGAAAGATAAAGTTTGTCCAACGGTGAGATTGGGAAAATGAACGTCGGTCTCCGCGTTGTAGACGACTTCACCGCGAAAATCGCGGTGCATGGTCTTCCATGGAATACCTGGAACAGTACTCAAAATAAGCTCACACGACCGTAAAAATGGAACCGACCTTGATAGTTAATCTTGGCGTCCTTCTCGACGAAGAATCCATGCGTTTCACCAGATATGGTCTTGAGCAGCGTCGTACAACCACTGCGAGAGAATAGTGTCACACCCAGCTCAATACAGAAAAAAAATCAACGTACCTGCCAGGACGGCCAAGAACAACCAGCATCTCTCCATGCCTGAGAACACCTTCAAAATCCCTCAAAATATCTATCCTCCGGCCCTTGCTCCCAACCAGACCCCCGACCATCTTAGGCAGGTCGAGCAGCACATTCCCGACGGTCTTTTGGTGGTCAGTGGGCTTCCCGTATCCATATACATTTAAATTCTGGAAGCTGATGCCAGCTGTACGACGAGGATACCGGTCGGGGTCGCGCGAGGTAATCTGCAGAATAGAGCGAATCCACAGGTGGTAGTCGAATTTACCGGACCGGGGATCCATGCGTGGGTCAGGACTGCCCTCAAATGGATTGTCATCGTCATGAAGGCCCTGGCCCGCCAGAGAGGCATTCGTCAACGACCTGGCCAACTGCACAACTTCTCTCTCTGCATCCTCTGGGAACGGCTCGGCGTCATAGGCCGTGACAGCAGATTCATGGTCGGCTGAAATCCTCTCTGTAAGTTTTTCGTTTGGGTCCTGCGTGCTCATCGTCGGGGACAGCGACGGAAGGGAATGAAAAGGAACGAAGGAACAGAATTGTGGAAAGAAACGTAGCGCCGCTCATGCTTGTTGATTTATGGAATATGTAGTCGTTCAGGGCCCCGCTGACATATGCAGAATTTCGTTTCCTTTCTGTGGCACGGGGTTGTTGTCAAGCTCATACTTTAACTCAGATGATACCTAATGCGGCAAAAATACGGGCCGAAATTTTCATCTTTGGGTGTAATTCGGCCACTTATACTTTGGATGTTGATTGAACGGTAGTGCGGTGCTTCCTCGCCTGAAGGAGCTTCATAAATGTTTCAATAGAAAAATCAAAGGTCGGAATTTTGTACACCAAGTCCAACAACTCACACGCCATACTGATAGCCGAGGATCTCCTGTAACGCAGAAAATTTCTGCTACTAACCCCAGATCAGCAAGGGTAAGAGGTAAGACGACATGAGCTCCTCATTCAGGTATCGTGAGATTTCATATCAAGTATTTCCTGCAATGATATTCAATTCACTCGTTTCATTCGTTCCGCACCATGTGTAGAACCGAACCAACCATTCTACGTGATCGTTCCGGTGCTTCCTTCGCCCCTGATAGAAGCGGCATAATAACTGCCTATTCCTCTTAGCCCGACAAACAAGGCCAGAATTGCGTGGCGTCCTTCAATTCGGATTGCGGTGTATCCCACCTGGGACGCCCATATCCATTCCAGTTCCAAGCATCATTCTTTCCCTTTGGTTACAGTGTTCAGTTAGCGGCTCAGTGCCGCGGTATCTCCCGGCCTCCGGTGCCTGACATACAGTCATTGGGACAAATTCCCGGCCGGAATCTTTCGTCTTGGCGACCCTTGTAACCATCTGCAAAAGGAATACTTTTCCCGTCATGTCAGTGTCGAAGTGACTGGACACCAGATCAGACCAGATCTAGCCTCCAAACCAAATCGCTGGCGACATGTGCTCGAAAGATAATATGTATTGCTTCAAATCTGCATTACCATCCCCGTTCCCAGGAACTTTTCAAGGTGTGGAGTACATTCCGGGGCTTCCCGAACGGCCCGTACAAATTTTGCTCGTGCTATGAAGATCGATTGTACAAATTTTTGGTTACGAGATTCCCCAGGGTTCCCATAGAAGTAGTGGAAGGGACTCGGGCCGTCTTCAAAAATATGTATTACGGGTGGGTCGTAGAGTCCGTATCGATGACATATCTATAATTGGGTGAGAAAAAGCAAACCAAGTTAGCAAGAATTATATATACTTGACCGATTACTATGGATCTGACTCAAGAACACGTCCGTCCCATCGTTCTTGTCACTCGACTTTTATCCGCTCTCACTTCTAATGTTCAGATGTGAACGGACAATGTCAACCGAGTGATGGTTCAGAGCACTCGCCCGTCTTTGTCGAATCATGAATTTTCACGCTCCACCGTGGTGTAACCGACACTCCCGTCTCCGAATATCGAATACACAATTTCGGCCAGAAGATGCTCCGTACCTACAATTAGAACTAGTAGTTAGTTTATAGCACCAAATTCCGGTTCGTCACAAAGAAAGGACCGGGCTGTGGGGTGAGGGGTCTCAGAAGCACCAGTGCACTTCGAATCCTGAAATGAAAGCTAGTTTGACGGCTGTATTCAGGGCTCGTATTCTAATGCCCCCGCCGGCGAATTAAGCGAGGGAAAAGATAACCACAAGCGCACGAGAAACGCTCTGATACCACGAATGATGCTGGTTCTGAGAAGTTCATTTCCGTGATACATAATATACCCACCCACCACCAGTCTGTGTCCTATTTCATGGTCGAGTTGTGCGGCTAGGGTCCAAGTGGTCGCGCGCGCATTCGGCACACAGCTGTAAATCCGACCGCCGAGAATTAATGATCAACGACACAAAGGTATGACAGTGAAAAACCCGATCCAGACTAGAAGACAGCCGCCTGATGGTAAAGAGAACTTTGGACCGGCACCCAGAGCTGAGAAGCAGCTAGTATTCGTTTTCATGCAAGTAGCGGCGTGCTTTCAATATCATTGCTGCGCATTAGCCATAATTTAGAAGATCAACAGCACTGTCAGAAGCAGTGTGAACGGTGGCAAGGAACAGGCTATCAACAAAGTGAATGAGATCCCACTTCTGCAAACGGGTATTTATCTAGAAGAACCCTAGGTGGCGTTGATACGGAGGAAATTCGTCGTTACAAGCTGTCAAGTTTGATGAGCAAGACAGCGACAAGGCAGAGAAGAAGGGCGGTAGAGAGCGCGTACAAATCGTAGTTGCTGCTTAAAAACCCGACATCCGGCCTGTGGCGCTGTACTACGCGACAGATTGAAATTTAAGCGCTGAGATGAAGTCTAAGAGTGCCAAGGTTCATTCCGATTCAATGAAAATTGATCTTCGATGTAGTTCAACGAGAGCACGTCGGATTCCTCGTTAATGCATATGGCCGCAGCCCGCCTTCAAGTCGTTCAAACAAAATTCCGACCCTGTATCGAGTACGAGACCCAGAGAAGACACAGCGCCGCAGTCGAATACGAAGGCTTCAGAGCCGCCAAAGCTCCCCCCTATGTAGACGGTAAATAATCTAGAACACAGAATAACGTATAGAGAGAGAAACCGAGCCCAGGGACGCTCGCTCCTGGTTCACCAGTAAGGGGCGCATCGGGCCGAAGTTCCGAAAGCCGAATAGAACGCTTGCCTCCCTTTTCGGCAGTCTGAGCCTGAGTGACCTTTGTCTTCTACCACCATGATGAATCGTGTTCCTCCTTTGACTGCCAATTACTCTCAAGCTTGCTACGCCTGCTTTAAAACAGAAAGTCCAAACAGAAAATTTTCACGCTGTACACGCTGCAAACGCGTGTCTTATTGTGGAACAGGTTTGCATTGGCTCTTTCCCCCAACGCTTCTCTGATTAATGAGACATGCTAGACTGTCAAAAAGTTAGCTTTTGTCCTTAGGATTCATGCGTCACGGCTTATCTAGGTGTAACAACCTCTCTTTCAACAGAAGGACTGGTCTCAACACAAAGCGATTTGCAAGGCACTGAACGTAGTAGAAAAGAGCGCTCTTGCCATCTCGACTCTCACATTCTCTCTCGCTGACGCGCCCTCTACCGATATTGACTTTATCAACATGCTTGGTGATCAATTAGTTCAAAACGAAATTAGTCAAATTATGCTGCCCTTTCGCAAGGAAGGACGTCCACTGAATACAGCAGAACAGAATTTACTGGCCTTCCAGCCCCGTTGCATGGCATGGTATGTTACTCATTCTCACTGCAACAGAGCTTCACGCTGACGTCTTTTCAGTGCCCGGACTGACCGACTCCTCCGAATGAAACCCTCCCCACTTCGCTCCTCCTCTCTTTCATCTTGCTCGGACTGTAAGATGGCCTTCTATTGCTGCGACGAACATTGGGAAGCCATTCGCCACATCCACCAGGAACAAGCCAGCGAAGAGGGACCGACGCAGTGCCAGATCAACCAGCAAGTACGCGCCGATATTCTCTTTGCAGACCTCATGAGTGGAATGTCTGTGCCTTTTTCATGGGCCCCTGAGCGTGTGAAGGACGCTTGGCATTCACTAGAAGGTGCGACATGGGAAAGCGAGTACCAAGAAGATGTTCAGCGTGCGTTTGGTGCCGATTTGCCGGCTTCTGTGGTAGTGCGAGCCTCCTCGAATCAGTTGTCGATGCCTATGACAATCTTGTGGGCATTGGAGCACCTGAACGAGGGAGACGCGTGGACCATGAAGGAGACGCTGACGATCCACGTTAGTGCTCTTCAATGACATTCTATCATGACTTATATCGCGAAGATCATCGGCGCGTATGATGCCGAAGTGTCGGCTGGTCAAGTATTTGAGGAGATTCTTCACAGACTTCCTCGAGTAAAGACTCTCAAAGTAAAGTTACCTTTGTTGTCATCGGAGCTTGTGTTGACGTCGCGACAAGCTCGTTCTTTGTGGTCCGCAACTACCGCATTTGATGAAGCCGTGGTCTTCTGAGGTGATGACTATGGACACATGCTCGTGCGGCGTCTTGAGCCATTGTCAATACCATTGTCTAACCCCCCTGCAGAGACTGCAAAGACAAGTCTCGCGCTCGTCTTCACGAACACAGTCGCGAGTACGTATACCGTTTGTCGCTCGACTTATTCTGACTCGTATTTTGCAGGCTGTATCATGAGATTGGTGCTAGATCTACCTTCGAAAACCCCGACCTCGCCGTCGCCTTCAACTCTGGACTTTCCGAAGAAAGCGCTGGTACGTGGCCGGACACCATCAAATTCCTCGTTAAACGGAAGATACCCTCAATCTTCACCGTGAGTTACACCCCGGCTCTTGAACCTTGTTTCTAATTTAAAAATGTAGGCTTACAATCGTCATGAGGCGGAAGCCGACGCCAAGATCCTCACCCGCTGTGGTGCGCAACTGGTATCCACCCTCGGACCTAGGAAGAATCCATGGGAGAGTCTTCTAGCCAAACCTGAGCCGTGCAAAGTGTATGGATTCTACTCTGTAAATGGCTGGGTGGCTGGAGCGTTCCGTTAACGTATAATGTGTGTGATGAACATTCTATTTGATTTGCTTAGTCGATGAATTCAATGTGATAAGGTTATCTCGGTTGCACGCCCTCTGATCCGATGTTCGAATGGAATTTGGGGCTGATACTACAGGGCCTTTTGGGATGACCTGCGTACGTCAGAAGTTAAAGAGAGGCAAGTACTGTCTCAAGGATCTGTGTCATCAAGGACGACTTGCTCGATGGATCAGGAGAATGCTCTTCCTGAGAAACTGCCTATCTTCCTATCTTCCCTCCATCTTGGCCTCAAGTTTGATTAAATATCTCCATCTTTGCCTGAGGCTTGATTCATCACCGTTATCAGAGGGCGTCCCGCTTCATAATTGGCTGCAACTTCTTAGCGGTGCTCGGAGCTATTGCAGGGATAACATCTTTTTCGAAAAGAACATGATGGTCGGAAGTCAATTAACGTGCTGTTTACTGGTGTCTACGATTCTTCATGCACACCTTATACGGTATTTGGTCTCCTGTGAAGACATTTATCAACGAATACGACAAAGACATTCTCTTAGGTATGCAACCCTATGCTTTGAGAACTGTTACTGGACGCTTTTTAGGACCATACGGACGGCAGTGATTTTCTCATCACAACCGCTGTTCCATGATGGAAAGAATGGTTCTTTAGCCTGTTTTTTGATGCTTCTACGACGGCTGTAGAACGCAGAAAAACCTTTTAGGAATGGTGAGTTGATGTTCGAACTACCGTTTCGGCTTAAGATGGCACTCAGAGTATTTAGATACTCTCTCGTACATGCGTTCACCCCCGAACCTTGGTGAACAGTCGACGCCGCGAGGTTGAGGCAAAACTCTGATCGGGTATCCCGGGCCGGCGGTTACAAAACCTGAACAGTCCCATCGTCGATCTACCTCTCTCTGGTCGTCTCCATCATGCTGTTTCGACCCGCCCTTTCTCTCAGGGACTCAATTCTGCTAGTTCTGGGAGCGGCATTGATGCATTTCGTTTCTCTGGTTCATCTATCAGACTCGAACACCGTCACTAGTATCAATACCCACCTTCAGCAGATTGAAGATGCGCCATTGCCACCTCCCATCTGGAAAGAGGATAGATCACCTGCTAACCAGGTGGAGACGCACCCTGGGGAGATTAACATTGTGACGATGACTCCGGAACCTTCGAAGTCATTGCAGACGGTCCACGGCAATCTACTACATACGTCCATTGTCCACCATGCTCCTGGATGGACGCTCTTCCGAAATTTGTACATGTCTGACGGCACGCTATTCCTTCTCTCTTCAAATCGCTCGTTCCCAGAGTTCCGTCTGATGATCAGCTCTAGTCTACCCGCAGAGAATACACCAGAAAACATTGCGTTACGCGAGCCAACATCACATCATATGGACTATATTACTCCATCAGAGGCTCAACGACGCTGGGGAGGAGAGACAAACATGCGCGTATGGACAGTGGAAGGAAATACGGTGTGTCTTGAAATTATGTGCATAGTGTTTTCTCATCATTCTCGTAGCTTCTCGTTAACGAACCCAGTCAATTTCTAGCACACTTCTATCACCTAGTCGCTGAACTCTTCTTCGGGGTCCAAGCCTTCTGGCACGGGGCCTTCTCGGTACCTTCTGCTGGTGATACGTACTCCGCAAAATTCACCCACCCTGCCCCGCCGTCACTAGACCGTGTGATATTCGCGCATAGTGACGGTAATGGGTGGCGCGATTACCCTGGATTCAATGCGTACTTTATGCGCGCTGCGTTCCCCTCGCTCGCCATTGAAGATCAACAGGATTGGGAGGACCGAATAGCCGCCACCTCGGGATCGTCTGTTGATCGTGCATGGCATTTCCCGCTCGTTCTCCTTGCCGATCGAAGTGCTGCTCATCGTGGTGCGCTGTGTGGGAGTCAGACTCAGCGTATTGCATCCGAAGCCTGGGAGTACATGCGTGAGCAGTCCCGGCTCATGGGGATCAAAGTTGGGGGTGGTGGGAGCCCATTCGTGCGTCTGTGTTGAGGTTCTCTGGTCTGGACGTGGTCAGGTGGGACGGAGATATCCTCCCGATGCCGGACAAGGTCATGATCACCTATATCAGTCGGCAGGGCACGCCGAGGAGGAGGCTCACGGATGAGGCGCATGATTCGTTGGTAACGGCTCTGCAAGAGCTCGTCGAGAGGAAGAAGGACGAGGGTTGGGAGCTTAGTGTGATGCAGGCTGAGCAGATGTCCAAGGACGCTCAGGTGCATGCTGCCGCCCGGACGACAATCCTGCTTGGAGTCCATGGAAATGGACTGAGTCATCTACTTTTTATGCCCCCTACGAGGGTGTCTACGGTAATTGAGATTTTCTATCCAGGAGGATTTGCGCATGATTATCACTGGACGACGCGAGCCCTTGGAATGTCCCATGTTGTGGTCTGGAACGATACGTTAGTGCTAATTATATATGCTTCCATCCGACCTGATGCTGATGCTGAACACCAGTTATATCACGTACCCGAACAAGCCTGACATTGCGTACCCCGAAGGATTTCAGGGAGACTATATACCGGTCCATGGACCAACTGTTGCCCAAATAATCGAGGATCGCATTGCAGAAATACGGTGATAGAAAAGGTCGGCCTAGAGCCATTGGGCACATTATTGCTAACTATTATTTCGTGTATCATATCCATGTATTGTCATTTATCTTGTCCCACTGAGTAATGACTCGAGTGAGCTGACTGGTTGATGGTAGATAATCCAAGAATCAAACTTGCAGGTGCGGTTTGCATGCCTCTTGGAATGCCTGGACGGGGGTGTATTTCGATGATGATCGATGATCATGCAATGACCGACCGTCTGTAATATCATCGTCTTAAGGCCATCACAAAAACCAACGCAGAACTGTAGTGGTATCACTTCCTTTGGTTCATCATCGTGAACTGTCAATCGTGTCTCTCCCCGTCATCACTGTTTTTCAATTCACATTCATTCTTGGACGACTTACATTCTGACCACAACTGTCCTTGCTCTGCTTCTATTTCTTCTCGCTATTCTATTTCTCTCCTCTCTTGCCATTTTCCCTAGATTTTTATCAGAGCGACTATATAGATATCAACCGGGGCCCGCCTGGAACCAACTATAACTTCCCACATTACTAACTGGTCGATAGACCACTTACTATTCTTTGCTTTCACTGCTCCTTCATCTAACCATACGCACAATGTCTCTCGGTATTGTACCAGCTCCTTCGTCGTAGCGGGGTAGCTTCACGCCGATCCTCCCGAAGACAACAGAAATCCAAGGCTACCAGTGCATGATATCAACGCTCCTCTGTCGAAATAAGTGCGTCCAGAGCAACCTGCAACACAGCAGGGTTTACTGCGGCCAGTGGATATTCGGGAAGGAAAGATGAAATTTGAGGTTACTTATTTATTGTCTATTTGGCTCCCCCGAGAGTACCACTAGTAATTGCCTGCCCTGCCAGGGAGTTCAGGGTAGCAAGAACGCCCTCGTGGTTTTGCCAAACCTTCCAAGATTACAGTCAAGATTTAATCTTAGTCGGTAAATACCTAGGTTGGCGTGATTCATTTGACTTGATCCAACTGATGCGCGATGCACTGACTCGACGATGCATGTAACATGTAGGAATTTTGTCATGGTAGGACAGTGAAGCTACGTACCTATTCCAATATAATGGCTTCCTTCACATGTGAGGTGACTATTTATTAGAACGAGAGGACGTTCTCGGCGTGGCAAAGGGGTATCGAAAATGAACGGTGAGCTAATGACAATATGGTGTTAAGACTCCACACCATACGCCGAGTTACCAGTAGAAAGCAGCTTAATGAGCGGAGGGACCGGGACAAGAGGGAAGGAGGGAGCCTGAGGACCTGTGCCTCCACTGCGTCTTAGTAGATAGTGTACTTGTAGCGGTTATAAGTAGTCACGCGATATTTGTGCAGGACATCTTCCCTCTCGTCACCATGCGTCGCTACTACATAGCTACTGGTCGGCCTGGTAGACTGGAAATAACAGCAGACAAAGAAATTTGCCACCAAAACATTCAATAGAAAAGAAATACTGAAAGAGTATTCCAAGTGAGAGTGGCTAGGGCCCAGTACACGAACTTGGTTATGATAGTACTTAAGATGAGCGGGGGAGCAGGATCGAAATAGCGCCTCTGCGGCCATACCTGTGCCTGAAGGGGAGCGGTACTGCCTGGGGGAGCCAAATATAGATTTTTCCTTATTTTACTTAGTTGCGAATATTCAAATCTGAAATGTTTATTTATTTACACTTCGACTTCTGCTTCTTGCGACAACGTACGCGATTTTCAACCAATGTCAGGACCTGGTCCATCCGCGTCGACAAGCAACTCTAGTCGTGCTAGAGGCCGGGGGAAATCCCGGGGTGGCTTAGGAAAATATCTTCGAGCTCGTGGTCGAGGGCGTGGATATGGTCGCCCGGCAGAATTCCACCAACGACTGGTCCTAGAGGGTGAGGCACCAGTCGAAGAAGACGATGAAGAAAGGGCCCAGAGAGAGCGCAAGTTTTCGAGGAGGCATCTGGGCACCAATGCAGACAGATACGCTGAGCCAGATCCCGAACTCGATTCCGACGGTGCGTCGCTTCACAAACCACTGATCTGTGTTCTGATTTTCACTAGGCGAACTAATAGTGGAACCAGAAGTGGACTTGTCATCATTCTTAGGGCGACAAAGGTTGTCCGACGACCCAGCGTCGTCGTTGCAAGCGACACTACCTGACGATGACGACGACGTAGATCATTCACTGGCATATATATCATCCCACGGTATAGGAGCAGAGGCACCGTCGCGGAAAGGAAAAGTTGAGCAAATCGCGGGATGATGAGCTGGATGAACTGTCAAGGGAAAAGGCGATAGCTGACGCCAATCGAGGTTCGGTTTCCCTTCACTGTTGCTGTACACCCACTCAGCGTTATTTAGACCTTAAATCTCGTTTTCGTGCAAAATCTGAACGACTGCGGAAGAAGCCCATTGCCCCTTCAGCTCGAGAAAGAAAACAAGGCGAGTCAGCGAACTTTGTATCGTCAGCTGTGAGCCTAATTTTTACAGCAGCATCCTATGTTAGTACGCCTGCATTACCGCTCCCTGAAGGCGTTGCGCCGAAAGACCCCAAAGCAGACATGGAGGATTTTCTTGATGACCTTCTAGGCTGAACGTAGCTCATCGGGAGAGACAATGGGTCCTGGCACGACGGAGCTACGCACATTCATGTGGTACACCGACGGGAGCCTATGTCGATTCAGTTTCGTCAGAAGCCTCGCCTTCTGCCACTCTTCCGGATCCTAGCGAGCTACAAGACGCCACACACATCGTTCTTGTATCACAGTACTCAACAAATTTACAGGCGATCTAGCCGATGTAGCTCATGGATATTTCCCTATTCCTTACAGGGATGAAACGGCCAAAGTCTCGGGCCGCTCTGTATACGGCAACAAATGGATATGACCAGTGTGGTTGACCCTGGACCAGCCCTGAGCTCAACCTTACCTTCTCCCGTCACGTATGGAAGCTGTCGGTCTCGCGTCAGCGATTGTCAGCCTAGTGGAACTTGTGCACATCACTGTCAAGTATTTCAAGGATGTAAAGAGCCCCCAAAGAGCGCGATGAGCTTTCCAAGGAGCTTTCGAATCTGGCGATTTACATGACGACGGTAAACCAACTTACCCAAACGGCGGTGGCAGGCGACCCCTGGCTTGCGACGGTGCAAAGGTTGTCGGGTCCTTTCGTGCAACTTGGCGTGTTACTCAATGATCTCAAAAAAGAAGTTGGACCCCGCTTCGGATGGTATGGGAAAGATGAAGCAGAGGCTATTGTGGAAGTTCAGTAAGGAGAGTGTGGAGGATGCCCTGAAGAAGATCGAGAGGATCAAATCCTTGGTGATTATCGCTGTACAGCATGATCATGCGTGAGTTTTTTCGTGTGTTAGCTAGCTCATGCCGAGTATGACGCACAGGACTTTATCTCACGCGATCAACGAAATGTTGACTACTGTTGACACCAAGGTCGACGACATTTCGGATAGTACGAAGCGTATCAAATACGACGTAGGCCGTGTAGACCGAAACATCGTCAAAATCGGTGGCCAAGTGACGCATATGAATGATGGAATATTGCAAATGCAAAGCCAGATACAGAAGCTTCAGGACGGTGTGTGCATTTCCATTCATCAGCGACTGGTTATTGATAATTAGACAGATGAAATGCTTATGCGTGTAGCCGCTTGGCTCAGTCCATTAAATTTCAAGTCTGTACAAGCTGAGAAACTGAGCCAGCGAGTGGGTGACACAGGGCGATGGTTCCTCGAGTGCCAACAGATCCAGGAGTGGATTCATGGTTCCGCAGAGTCAGCATGTTTGTGGTGTCCGGGCAATCGTTAGTCATTTCGACGAATGTCTTTATTGCTTTCTTTAATCTAATTCACCTCTTCAGCGGGCGTCGGAAAGACCATCCTAGCCTCGATTATCATCGGCCATTTGCGGATGCTAGTCCACCAGAAAACACTCGTCCTAAGCATCTTCTGTGACTACCAATCTGCGGCTGCTCAAACCGTAGCCGACCTTGTTTGCAGCCTCATGAAGCAATTGATGCAAGACAGTGGTCTCTCGATCCCGATCACATCGCTTTACAGCCAGTGTCTCCGTGACCAAACGCGACCTTCTCTCGACGATCTTACTAAAATTCTATCACAAGAATTCACATCGTTCCAACGCGTATACATTGTTCTTGACGCGCTGGACGAGTTCATTGACGATAACGGAGGGCGAGAAGAGTTGATCGATGTGATCAAGTCGTTAGGCGATAAAATACATCTCCTTGTGACGTCGAGATACATCACCACGATAGGATCGCTGTTTGAAGAAGATACCAGGTTAGACATCCGAGCTACCGATGAGGATATCAATGCGTATATCGCGAACAAGCTCTCGCGCGGCCGTCTTTCCCGCCACATCAGGGGACGAGACGATCTGCGTGAGGCGATACTCACTGGAGTTGCTGAAAAGGCTAAGGGCATGTAGGTTCCTCCTGCAATCATATCTGTTGCACCTACTGACCGACTTTCTATAGGTTCCTTCTGGCAGGCTTGCACATGGATTTGCTTGCTCAGACAACGAATCCAAAAATACTTCGTGAAGTTCTTAGTAAACTGCCAGAAACTATGACGAGTGCGTACGACAAGACATTGGCGAGAGTCGATAGTCAAGGCGTATATGATAGAGACCTTGCATACCGCATATACAGCTGGGTAGCATTTGCTAAGCGCCCTTTGACTGTGCTGGAACTGCGATACGCTTTGGCTGTGGAGCCGGGTACAAAGGCTCTTGATCCGGATAACCTCTTTGACGGTGACTTTCTCGGGAGTGTCTGTGCTGGACTTGTGATCACAGAACCCGCTTGTGGCCAGGAGAAAGGACCTACAATGAGGTTTGTGCGTAAGTGACAACTTCCTGGTTCTTCTACACTCGCTGAACATGAATTGCTAGATTATACTACGCAGGAATACTTCGTCTCTAGGCGGGACGAGCTCTTTCCCTGTATTCAAGAAACCATCATGCGCGCCTGCCTGACGTATCTGTCGTTCGACATCTTTGCCCTTCCCGACGCTTCCGAGGATATCAGAACACGGCCTGAGACCTTTCCATTTCTTCATTACTCGTCGAGCAACTGGGGCTACCATGCCAACGGCCCCGTCCAGTGTTCTATGGAAGACAACATTGTTACCTTTTTGAGTGTAGAGTACCACAGACGTGCCGCGGCGAAATTCACACGGATATATGGAGGATCACGGCCTTTTGCTCCTTCTCCGCTGCTATTTGCTGCATATTATGGCTTGGTGCACATCATGGAAGTTTTTCTGAATCAAGGCGCTGATCCGCGCGACGACCTGCCATTGGGGGTGGCTGCACAAGAAGGGCATCTTGAGATGGTGAAGATGCTTTTGGCGCGAGACGATGTCGACGTCAATGAAACAGATCCGGAGAGGAGATATCGTACACCTCTCATGGAAGCGGCACGTAACGGTCATTCAGAAGTCGTCAGAGCAATTCTGGAGTCTGAACGCATGGACTCGTTAAATAAAGTCTGTGAGAATGGAGCTTCAGCACTATTCTGGACCGTCTGGGGCGGTCATTCAGGAGTGGTCAGGATCCTGCTTGCACAGCCGGGCATCGAGGCTACTACGTGGGATGAGAATTACGAATCTCCGCTTATGGTTGCTGCAGGGAGAGGTCATAGCGACATTGTGAGGATGTTTCTAGAGCGGGAAGATATCAATTTGGATGCACCCTCGTTTGTAACACAGCAGACGGCCTTGCGCTATGCTGCAGATACTGGACACGAGCATATCGTGGAGATGCTGTTGAAGACAGACCGGGTGGACGTCAACAATAAAGATTGGCATGGATTCACGGCCCTTTCTGGAGCCGCCAAAGGCGGAAAGATGCAGGCTGTCAAAGTGCTGTTGGAACATCCGGATGTCGATACTATGGCTACAGACTACAAAGGCAGGACTGCATACGATCTCGCAGTTGAAAACGGTCATCATGAGATCGCGAGCCTTCTTGCGACGTCTAAAGGCCTAAATTACGGGAAACAAGAAATTCCGGCGTTCTATTCTTAGCTTGTAACGGGAAAGACGCTGCTTAACCTCGGAAATCATGTTTCGTTCAGATATTATTATATGTGCCGCCTTGTTTGCGCTGTTGAAGCATCCTGAATCTTGGGACAAGAAATAGTTTCCTATCTTTCTTGAATTCAAAGGCACATGCACTCCAATCGCTCAGGATATGGTTCGGCTTCCTGACGTATTTTCGTTGGAATTGGGATACGCAGACCTCTGACGATCTACAGTGTTTCGCCTGTACTTGCACACGATGTTAGTGAAAAAAACTAGTCGCATGTTAGGGTGGTCCCTTTCGGCTGGGGAGCTTTTGGCTCAATCGCCCAAGAAACTGAATTGTGGCAAGCGGCGTTAGGTTGGACACGCGCAGTTGGGCAAGCGGGAGTGTTTGTCAACATTTATGCTGGGCCGGGACTGTCAAGCTACTATATAATAAGCTTCCCCTACCACTGACGCCGATACTCAACCAATACTTGAGTAAAGTCAGCCACGTGCTTTCAAGTTTACGTACAGTACAGAAGTCTTGTTGACACTATTCGTAAACATTAACGTTCATCCCCAGCTTTCAACGGCGACGTAGGCCTGTTTTTGGCGTATTATTGTTCCAACAATACAGTCAACTCAAGCCTAGGTCATGGAGACTCTAACGATATTCGTCATCGTCCTTGTGCCCCTTTTCTTCCTATTTAGATATTGCAAGAACAAACCTATCCAACAACTTCGAGGCCCGCCTTGTCCGTCCCTGTTACTAGGTCTGATTCACTGATACAGACATGATAATACGTTCTACATCATTTTACAGGGCATGAATTGGAGCTACGAGCTCAACCTACCGTCGGCGGACTAGAGACGGCCTGGCAGAAAGCTTATGGGAACACATTTCGTATTGGCGGATGTTTCGCTGTAAGGGCGACTTGTTTCCATAGATTTTGCGATGCTAACTGCAGTCTGCAGCAAGATATTCATATGACTTCCGACCCTAAAGCAATACAGCACATTCTCCGAACCTCTGGATACCGATATCCAAAAACGAAGGATGTTGTACACCTATGGGACATGGTGGTGGGAAGAGGTCTTGTCGCCGTCACAGGTTCAGTCCACCACCGTCAACGGAAGATCCTCAGTCCTGCATTTTCGGCGAATCAGCTGAAGGAGTACATGGGCGTGTTTCGTGTTACAGGGGCCAAGGTTGTTCCATGTGTACAGTATACCAGGAGTGTCGCCTACTAATCCCTTCATTAGATTTGCGAAAAAATTCATGAACTAATCCTTGAAGGCCCACAAGAAATAAACGTGTTGGAATGGACCAGTCATGCTGCCTTGGATAGCATTGGTTTAAGTATGCTCCCATATACAAAAGCTGAGACTTTCATCAACCCATTGGTTTTCAGCATCTTTCAGATATCGTTTTGGTGCTTTGGATGGCGACTCGTCTGCGATGGCCGACATATCAAAGTTGACATAGTAATCTCTCGTTTATGGCATCGCATGGTCTATCTCTGATGCTTGGAGCAGTACTGCGCTTATGAACATTACCCCGACGCCGTTAATAGTACTTGCCCCAACATTATGGCGGTTCCTACCGAACTGGATATTGTCTATCCTTGACAAAATACCCACCAAGGAGAGTAAAATCATCGGGAAGTATAGGAGCGTATCGAAAGAGACTGCCGAGCAGTCAGTCAAGAATGTCTCTCGCAGCGATTCAAAGGATATCGTATCTCTTCTGGGTCTGATACTTTCCTTGAAGACATTCTGCTCATACTGAGTTACACCTCTAGCGCGCGCTTCTGACAGAAAGCAGTTAGACGAAGATGAAGTACTGTCACAGTTGGCGTATTAACAATCTTACTAAAGACCGAGTAATACGTTGACGATTTCTCTAGGACGTTCACTCTCGGTGGAGAGGACACTACAGCAGCTACAATGGCGTGGACGCTCTATGAGCTCAGTCGACGACCCGATTATCAAGCTCGCGTTAGAGAGGAACTACGGAATGGACCCGCAGACTATGAATCCACACCACTGCTCAATGCCGCCATCAATGTACTAGTACTTTTTTCTAGAACTGATCACGATATTCATGAGCCCTTTAGGAATCGCTCCGTCTGCATCCCATCGTCTACACATTCTCCCGGTATGCAGCAGAAGACGACACTATTCCATTAAGTGAGCCGATACAAACTCGCAACGGAGAGACTTGGAACAACATTCCGGTGGAAAAGGGACAGATGGTCATGATTTCGGTGTACACCTATAATCGGTACCCAGCATTAATCGGTTCCTTCACGTTTGCTTAACCTTTACTCACAGACTCCCGAGTGTATGGGGAGATAGCCCAGATGACTGGATACCGGAGCGATTCCTTGCCGCGGAGGCGAAAGACAGAATTTCGGTTGGTCTTCATGCAAATTTGTGAGATGATCTTTCAAATCTTGATCTGTACGCTTACGCTGCTAAATTCAGGCTAAACTTCAGTGAGCCCGCCTCTATATCATTCCTGTTCCTCGAGCCTTACTAGAGTTCATGTGAGGCGACGGTGTTCACAGTTGTATTGGGTACGTCCATGTTTTTCTCCTTCCCTGCGACTCTTCTGATATGTAAATGCTATAGCTGGAAATTCGGTTTGTTCGAAGTCCACACAATCCTGGCCGAAATGTTGAAATCCTTCGAATTTCTCGACTCTGGAGCGGAAATTTTCAATGGAATGGCACTTATAAGTTTGGTCCCTCTCCTCAAAGGAAGAAAGGAGGAGGGGGTGCAAGTCCCCGTGATCGTCAAGGCGTTAAGCTCAAACTGAAGTTGATCCTTAGATACAAAGTTCAGCGTTACGCACATTCTGGAAATGCGTCTTACTTATTCTCGACATGGCTCGAGGCACTGGCGTGATGCAGAGGGAAAAGGTTTGAAGGTTCGACATTTTGTGGTACGCACATGTACAATAGTCCGAGACAGATGTTTGCCTTGGTGATGATCTCGAACCCGGGGTCTATCGTTGTGCGCGAGAAGATAGCGACCGCCGTGGCACGGCACAAGAGGCGTAAATTCTTGGCGTATGTACCGCTTCCCTCTTCGAAGTAGGAGTAGTGATCAACAAGTAAGGACAGCTCTAGCACACGACCATACGCGACGTACCTGTCGTCGTGGGCCTCGTCTACGCTGTGGCCCACGAGAGGTTCCTGGCAGGTGCGTGAAAAGAGAACCCTTTCCCGTCTTCCGGTGGTGAAGATCCCTGTGCGGATCCCCCCGGCTGCCCTGGATAAGTGCTTCGTATTTCGGCTCTTTGTGTTGTGAGACTTGAGGCTCTGGACTACACCGTGAATACAGAACGTGCTGGCTGCCGTCGCCAACTAGTCGGAAATACATGCCTTCCGGCAGTAGGATGTACATATTGTTTTCGCCCGTGGGGATTCTTAGCTGGCTTGCTCACCAGTGACTTCAAGTGATCGCTCACTGTCTGTAGGGGTGAGGATGTGGACAGGAGATGGCAGTTGGCCATGCGAAAGCATCTGGGAAGTCTGAGCAACTTTACATTCTCACTCAGAGCGCTGTGGGTATGTCCGTTGAATAGAGATGCCTTGAGGAATCAAGTCTCTCTCCCGTGTTTCGAATACGCAATCGATAGTGACATAACCTTGCCAAAACGACTTATCATCTCACGAGACAGTACACATTCGCATGCCTCAGCTGACCATCTAACAGATTGAGATAATATAAATGCTACTTAGATGCTGATGCCAATATCTCAATGTCCTGTGAGACGCCATTTGTAAGGCTTCCATGTATTCCATTGTGATTGTCAAGTATTTGTGAATGTGACAATGCTGGAGGGAAGCAACAGTGTGCGTCAGCCTGAGGGCACATGAGATAGACCTTCCATAGGCAGCGTTTGAATTGAGACGTCGAGGTTCGGGTGAAGAGAATACCACGTTCTGCATGACCAGGTGCATTTGCTTTCTAGGCTTTTCTGGGATATTCCGCTTAGGCCCTGCGATGGACAGAGCAAGTCACAGCATACGTCAACTTTCAGGCAGAAAGCGCATAGAGTAGAACGTGGAAGACGGAAAGCCGTATTCATATTGGAGAAGGGGATCCAATTTAGTTTCACTAATAGTGACAGACGAAATGAAGAAAACTGTGTGAACTCGAAGAGCGACACCGCAAAGCCCAGCCCGCCCGGCCCCGCGAAGGTCATAGACACGGTGGCTGTGGCAGGTCAGTGCGCAATTTTTGAAAACGGCAAACTCCGAGATCGAAATCCTCGCCGCTCGGATGCACTACCTCCTGTTCGTAGTGTCTGTCTACAGTCTTAGTCTACGAAAGACTACTTATAAGGCAGATCTTTTGATTCTCATAAAATGGGATTGCTTCACTTGGCCAAGCCTCTGCCGAAAGGCCTCACCCTAAATTCACCGGCTGCTGTCAAATTGCTGTACATTGGAGTGTGCATGTCTGTGATCTCTTTTTATCGACAGAATATGTAGTGGCTCCGACGTCCCGACGCATGGCGGTAATGACATTGAATGCATTAGGTATCAACTCTTCTATTCTACAAACCAATGAATCACTGGGTCCCACTTCTACCCAGAAATAGGCACGGATATCAGCGGCCATTCTTTTGTGTCAACATTTTCGCATCTGACTTGAAGAACCCATCCTTTTGTACGGCGTTCTTATCAGAAGTACGTCACATGTACAAGGACCAGAGTGAGTCTGCTGGTATTGAACTGGAGCTTTCGTTGATGGGATGGGCCGCACCCCCACCTGTCACAATAATATGATGATCGACCCCCGGATGGTACTTGCGGTCGTCGTTCTGTTACTTTTCTTATCATTCAAATTTCGCAAGTACAAGCCCATTCGACAGCTTCAAGGCCCTCCTTGTCCATCTTTTTTGCTAGGTCTGTTTCACTGATACAGACATGATAATACGTTCTACATCATTTTCTAGGGCATGAATTGGAGCTACGAGCCCAACCTACCGTTGGCGGACTAGAGACGGCCTGGCAGAAAGCTTATGGGAACACATTTCGTATTGGCGGATGTTTCGCTGTAAGGGCAACTTGTTTTCGTAGATTGTGCGATGCTAACTGCAGTCTGCAGCAAGATATTCATATGACTTCCGACCCTAAAGCAATACAGCATGTTCTCCGAACCTCTGGAAACCGATATCCATGAACGAAGGATGTTGCACACATGCGGGACATGTTGGTAGGAAGAGGTCTTGTCACCGTCGCAGGTTCAGCCCACCAACGTCAACGGAAGATCCTCAGTCCGGCATTTTCGTCGAGTCAGTTGAAGGTGTATATGAGCGCGTTCCACGCAACCGGGGTCAAGGTTAGTCCGCCAATTACGCCTCAAATCATACTAACGTAGTTTATGATTATCAGCTCTGTGGGAAATTACACGAGGTCGTCACCCAATGTCCGAAGGAAATGGACATGTTGGAATGGACCAGTCATGCTGCTTTGGATATTGTTGGTCTAAGTCGGTTCCTTCTATTTGCACGTTAGACGACATGATTTACTCAGGCTTTCCAGCATCCTTCAAATGTCAGTTCGGCGCTTTGGATGGCGGGTCATCCGAAATGGCAAGCGTGTCCAAGCTTCTATTGTATGTCCTTATTATACCACCGCTGCTCGTGTTCTACTCCTGATTCCTGATATTAGCACCACACTCTCAAAAATACCGCTAGGCCCCCTTACCATCCTCGTTCCTGCTTTCTGGCGGTTTCTCCCAGAAGGAATACTGACAATCCTCGATAAAGTACCGAACAAGGAGAGTAAGGTCCTTCGGAAATACAGGAGTGTAGCCAAAGCGACTGCACGTCAGACGATCAGCAACGTTGTTCGCGATAATTCGAGGGACATTGTGACTCTTCTAGGTTTGTATAGCCTCATTGTTTTTATCTATCCTACAACGTCTACCAATAGCTGGAGCTTCCGATGAAAATCTCATGGACGAGGATGAAATACTGTCCCAGTTGGCGTATTGATAGATATAATGTCTCCTAATTGTTTGCTCACTGTCCTTTAGGACATTCACCCTCGGAGGAGAGGACACCACAGCTGCTGCAATTGCCTGGACGCTCTACGAGCTAAGTAGACGACCTGATTATCAAGCTCACGTAAGAGAGGAAATCCGTCGAGAGTCCGCCGACTACGATACGACGCCACTACTCAATGCCGCCATCAATGTACTGTCTCTTACCCTCAGCTTCAGCTTGATATTTATACTTTGATAGGAAACCCTCCGTCTACATCCCATTGTCTATACATTCTTGCGATATGCAGTGGAGGATGACACCATCCCCTTCAGCGAACCAGTCCGGACTCGGACTGGAGAGACGTGGAATGAGGTTCCCGTACAGAAGGGACAAATGGTGATGATATCAGCTTATACATACAATCGGTACGTGGCTGCCGCTGTTCTTCCCGAGCCCATACTCATTTGCGCAGACTTCCAAGTATATGGGGTGATAATGCGGATGACTGGGTGCCAGAGCGGTTTGTCGGCATGGAAGGAAAAACCAGAATATCGGTTGGCCTCCACGCAAATTTGTAAGTTGATCTGCGTACAAATCTCGACCTTTCCACTGATAGACCCTAGGCTAAATTTTGGTGAGTTCTGTTCCTCTCATCTACCTCGCATCTTAAGTCAATTCAGGTGACGGTGTCCGTGGCTGTATCGGGTGAGGCTCTGCATTCTCTTCATTTTAACTCTGAGTCGTATACCCCTTTCAAGCTGGAAATACGGGCTGCTCGAAGTACAAGCAATCCTGGTGGAGCTCCTCAAATCGTTCGAGTTTCTCGATTCAGGCAAAGAGCTGCTCAATGGCATGGCACTCATCAGCCTGATACCAATTGTTAAGGGAAGGGAACAGGAGGGGGTTCAAGTTCCCGTACTCGTCCAGGCGTTGAGCTCCGACTCCTAGTGTGGTAGCTAAGTTTTCTCTCTCTTTCAACAACGAGCCTAATCATGTCCGTTTTGTAATATTAACGCGCGTATGTATAGCCTCCATGCGAGTTGCGCAAGCGATAAGTAGGTGCTGAACTTGGCTGGGGTCATTTGCCAAGGTTCAAGCACGGGAAGAGATGCTGCCGGCCCGGATCTCTCAACCCGTCTGAAATTTGCAATTGGCCAAGTTAAGCTGTAGAGGTAGGACGTTTAGAGAGGATGAAATATGGAATAGATATTATCAAGTGAATGAACAAGAAATCTGTGATTTCTTGGGTTTGGGGGGAGAGAACTCGGCGTCCAGAAGTTTCAACAAGTCGAGAGTGTGAAGGTACTGACCAAGGGGGTTCCAAAAATAATATAAATTACAGTGGGTTGAATAAAATATTTCGCCTATAGTCGGGGAGTCGGGACCCTCCCTCCCTGTCACATGACCATTATGATGTCATATATGCCATATTGGGTATGCCGGTGCAGCTGATCTCGGACTCAGCCAAGGATTAAATAATATCAGCTCTTTCGTGCCAGTTTTGCAAGAAATCACTCACATGAAAATGAGAGACCTCCAGGATAGCCCAAGTAGTATTCTGTCTTAAAAAGTGTGAAATTCATTTGAATATATGCATATTTATTGGTTCTGAAGCGCCTGAAGGCAGTTAAGTGTATTATTAGTTGATTATCATTGTATTGATGTTATACTGACTATTCATACTAAGAACATGAAGGGGTGACTAAATTAAACATGCAAAGACCATTTTATATTGACTTGCACACAAAAAAAAACAAAAATTGGAGGGGTCATATAAATTTTTTCGAGACCAGCACTTGACCCTCCCTCCCTACCTGGTGTTCCGGGCCGACATTCCGGTACCCCCTTGGTACTGACAACGAGACTTGCGGGAGAAGCCGAGAGCTCAGGTGATCGGGAGACCAGCGTAGGTGTGAACGGAAGTAACTGCTGCGTCAAACCAGGAACTACCCAAACACAGAAGGGAGTAGGTGGGCGGGTCAAAAGGAGAGCGAAGTGATTGAGAAACGGAGCGACTAAGGTAGGCGACATCCATGATCCGCTTAGGTCACGTGATCATTTGACATGACCAAATTGGGCGAACCAGATGCTCGAGGAGCTGTAGGACTCGCTACAGGCTCAATGTTTCAAATATGAAAAATAGAAGTTGTTATAAAATAGGGTGGGTAGCTGGAAATGAAAAGGATTTATGAACAGATGGGTATTCATGAAGGAATTATCAATTCATTGCGAAAATTCTACTGTCTATACAATATTATATGTATTTCTTCTCTAATCCACCCAGAATACTTTCTAATACCAACAAATAGTCTCCACAGTGTATTGGAAAGCTGGGATATGCATATAACATTCAACATACATCCATTAACATCATTGTTAAAATTCCTTGAAAATTCTTTGTCCTTTCCTGGTGCTCTATTACTTGCTTCACTGGTTTGTGAGTATTGGGTTAACTTTTAGAACCCCTTATATTCATGTTTTGAAGTGATTCACCTTTATAACAACCCGAGAGACGCCTGAGATGTGTGGTTATAGGCATGGGAGCTCTTAAATCGGTAATTACTTCTTTTGAACAATGTCTTTGGAGAAGTTTTTACTGGGACTAAACAAAGTACCTTTTAATGCACAATTTCTATTTTCTACTTTGGACATATCCATACGAGGAAGATTAATAGTTAACTTTTTCTTCAAGCGTCGCCCAATTTGGTCATGGCATAATGATCACGTGACCTAAGCGGATCATGGATGTCGCCTACCTTAGAAGAAAGTGAAAATGATTGCGGACAGAAAACCTGTTGAGGATTATGGTTTCACAGCCACTGGGCCGACGGCGTAGCCGTCTTTTGTTTTACATTATTTTGATTTTCGTATCGATCACTACCGCTTCTTGGCTTCGTACCACCATCACCTACGTATCTGTCCACGAATATACGTTCATTCGAGCCATACCCGTCACGTCCTTGGTGCCTGCCGACATCTATTCCCAACAAAACCGCGAAGCGATCGTGTTGTTTGGCACTACCTGCCAACCAAAACAATGGGGAACGCAATCGAGCATCACTGCTCTTTGCTTAACTTGGCCGGTCACAAATTTGAGCCGTTCGTTCCTCACGTCAAATTTGTGGGGCGCTTGGCAAAGTCCGAGTATGTACATGCTCATGTGTTTCAAACTTCTTCATTTATCTCGAAAGCGCTTCGAGAAACCTTCATATGTTCAACTTATCTCTACGACACCTCCCACTCCCTGAAAATGCTGAACAGACAACGATGATGACTCGAGCGATTCAGCGAAGGTGAATCCATTACTTGCTCAGTAAGTTGCGCCCTTCCCTGGTTCTCTGCAGCGCAATGGATTATTCTGACGTATTAGCTCACCGCCAACTCGTCGATGGTGACTCCTCTGCCAGCTATTACTTTATGCTAGGATATGTGGCCAGCTGTTTTGGATGCTACGGCCTAGTGCAGCCATTTGTTTTATTGCCTTTTTACTAACCATTCATTTGTTGTCGAACTTGGGCTTATCGGTCAGATATCTTGAACCCTTAACTAATAAAGCCGTGATCTGAAGATTAATCCCTCGCGAAACGCGGCCTTACAGACCAAAGTGGGAAGATCGAAAGTAAATTTTTACGTGTTCAATTCCTCGCTTGAGTGACAGCCTGAATTAGGTACTTCTGTGTCCTGATTTAAAGTGTGGCATATCTACGAGACGCACCCTCCCAACCTCCCCCTCACAGCAGCAAAGGACTGCTACGGACGTGAAGGATGGAGGCTCTAACCGTTCTTGCTGTCGCCGTTGCCGTTGCCGTTATTGTTAACATTCTCTTTGGGTTCAAAGCTCGCACGTCTAAAGCTAGCATAAGACACCTTCACGGCCCTCCGTGTCCCTCTCTTTTATTAGGTTTGTCCGACAGAATGGCATGCATTAGCACAGGCCTCAAGTAACCCATACTGACTGAATATTGTGTCAGGCCATGAATTGGAGCTGCGCGCGCAACCTACTGTTGGTGGTCTAGAGACAACCTGGCAGAAGAGGTACGGGAATACATTTCGCATCGGGGGATGCTTCGCTGTGAAATTTTATTTTCTTCTGACTTGGTGTTTGTGCTAATCACACTTGATGTAGCAACACATCCTGATGACTTCGGACCCCAAAGCTATACAACACATCCTTCGTAGCTCTGGGTATCGATACCCCAAAACGAAGGACGTGGCGCACCTATGGGAGATGATGGTAGGAAAAGGACTTCTTGCCACTGCAGACTCGACCCACCAACGGCAACGGAAGATCCTCAACCCGGCGTTTTCGTCGGGTCAGTTGAGAGAGTATTTGAGCGTGTTTCGAGCTACCGGGGTCAAAGTCAGTCCCTTCTCGCACGCTTCCTGCCCGATGAGATATTCCGTTACTGATATGATTCATTTGATAGATCAGTGGAAAGTTTCGTGAACTTGTCAGTCAGGGTCCGAAGGAAATAAACATATTGCAATGGACCAATCGGGCCGCGCTGGATATTGTTGGGCTAAGTGAGTATTTCAGAAATACACGGTGATGTTGATCACTCATAACGTTTAGCATCTTTCAGATGCGACTTTGGCGCTCTCGACGGAAAATCGTCTGAGATGGCTGATTTATCCAAGTCTACTTTGTATCTTTCCGTCCTCTTCCACTCTACGAGATCTTTTTCTCATGTTAATCTCAGTACTGCCCTCTCAAAACTCGTTCCAACACCACTTGTTATTCTTGTTCCTACTCTTTGGAGGTTTCTCCCGAAAGTGCTATTGTCCATCCTCGATAAAGCTCCGAATAAACAGATCAAAATTCTACACCAGTTCAGACGCATAGCGAATAGGACGGCGCACCAGGTGCTGACGAATATCCCTCGGGACACTTCTAGAGACATAGTGAATCTCCTGGGTGCGTGCTCCACCTCGAGTCCATTCTGCTTATGCTTACTTACGGGCATCCAGCGACTGCGTCCGACGAAAGGCTACTGGATGAAGATGAGGTTCTGTCGCAGTTGGCGTACTGATGAGTCTTCTAATATCTCGAGCGATATTACTCACAGTTTTTTCAATTTAGGAATTTCACTCTAGCCGGAGAGGACACTACTGCTGCTACAATGGCTTGGACGCTCTATGAACTGAGCCGTCGACCTGATTACCAAGCTCGTGTAAGAGAGGAAATCCGGTCTCAGCCTGCCGATTATGATTCTACGCCACTACTGAATGCAGCCATCAATGTACTCATTTTCCCTCTCTCTGCACTTAGGACTGATAAAACCGACAGGAATCCCTCCGTTTGCATCCTATCGTGCATTCGATGTCGCGATATACAGTAGACGACGACAGGATTCCATTGAACGAGGCAATCCGTACTCGAAGAGGCGAAACGTGGAACGAGATCCCCGTGAAAAAAGGGCAAATGGTAATGGTTTCTGTTTATACATACAACCGGTACGTAGGGTTCTAACCCTCAAAACAACCTAAAATGTCTAAGTGTGGCTGTAGACTTCCCACCATATGGGGCGATAATCCGGACGAATGGCAACCCGAGCGATTCCTCAAGGCGGAAGAGAAAGATAGGATTTCGATTGGTCTCCACGCAAATCTGTGAATTAACCTGAATCCCGAGTCATGATATGTACTGACAAGAGTTATTTTTAGGCTGAATTTTAGTAGGGTTTTTCTTTCTCTTATCAAAGTACTCGCGTCTCATCGATTTCAAATAATAGGCGACGGTGTCTATGGCTGTATCGGGTACGTTTCTGGCTTCTCTATTGGTACTTAGATTTGGCCAACCTTTGCAGGTGGAAATACGGCTTGCTGCAAGTCCAAGCCATCTTGGTTGAACTCCTCAAATCATTTGAATTTCTTGACTCTAGAGCACAGCTTTTCAATGGCATAGCAGGCATAAGTTTGATGCCTATCGTTAGGGGAAGGGAACAGGAAGGGGTCCAAGTTCCTGTGATCGTACGGGCATTGAGTCTCTAGCATAATGACCAACGTTCTACTCCTTAAGTTATCGAGCTAGATAGTGGGTACAATTGCCCGTGTGTGGTTCCCATCAATGTCAGATTATACATTTTTGTTAGAAGACCCGTGCGGCGCTCCAAGCTCTAAGAAAGAGCTAGCACTAGCATTTCAACGCTTTGACAGTCACGGGCACCTGCATCCCCTCCTGTTCTCTTCCTTTGACGACGGGTATCAAACCCACAAATGCACTCCCGTTACGGATCTCCACCTTTGAATCGAGAAACTCGAATGATTTGAGAAGTTCGACTAGGATGACCTGCAATTGGATTAATCTACCGGTGTTAACGGGTCAGTATCGAGACTGAGTACTTAAGTGCCGATCTGTACGTACCCGTACTTCCATCTGTCCATAGATTTGTAATCCGAGAGAAGGAGAGAAGAGACAAAAGAACGCACCCGATACATCCGTGCACGCCGTCACCTGAGTTAGTAATAGGTTGGACAAGTCTATGAAGCCTACTCTAATGACACTACTCACTGAAGTTCAGCCTGTTGAGGATTTTTTCGATAAGAAATACGATAAAACTTTGATAATGAAACAGACGTACAGGTTAGCATGTAGGCCGACCGAAACACCATTTCTTTCCTGGAAGAAACGCTCTGGATTCCAATCATCGGAATCTTTTCCCCACACACCTGGAAGTCTAGACAAAACTGAATGAACCTCTGGAGTCGACGGGTACCTCACCTACCGATTATAAGTATACGCCGAAATCATTACCATCTGCCCCTTCTCCACTGGAATCTCATTCCACGTCTCCCCAACTCGTGTTGTGATCGGCTCACTCAACGGGATGACGTCGTGTTCAGCCGCATACCGCGAAAAGGTGAACATGAGAGGATGTAGGCGCAGCGTTTCCTTATAGGCTCCTGTAAGGATGCGATTTCGAAGAAAAGGCAAAGAAGAGACAATACATTTATGGCGGCGTTGAGCAAAGACATGTTCTCATAATCAGCTAGGCAGACTATCTCTTCTCTAACACGAGCTTGATACTCAGGACACCGGCTGAGCTCATAGAGCGTCCAAGAGATCGCAGATGCTACAGTGTCCTCAGCGGCTAGGGTGAACGTTCTAGAAGCAATAGGCAACATGCAACCGGTCAGAAAATGTAAAACCTAGGATAACCAGTTATTACGCCAGCTGGGAGAGGATCTCATCCTCGTCCAATAAATCTTTGTCAGATGCGATGGCTGAATTCATACTAGTCAGCAGATTTCCAAACGCGAAGAAAAAGCTGTGCACCAAGGAGAGTCACGAGTTTCCTCGAACCATCGCGAGGAGCGTTCTTGATCATCTCGCACGCTGTCTTTCTTGATACCGTGTTGAACTGCTTGAAGATCCTGCTCTCCGGAGTAGATATCCTTTCAAGGATGGATAACATCGATTTTGGGAGGAATCTCCAGAGAGCAGGGGCCAAGACTACAAGGGGAGTTGGTGACATGTTCGAGAGGGCAGTGCTAATATATCCATGTCAAAGCAGTGTATAGAGAAAGGTTTAATTGAACTTACAATGAACGTCGGATCAGGTCTGCCATTTCCGACGACTTGCCGTCGAGGGCACCGAAATCATATCCCAAGGAGGCTAAACGCAATGATGAGAAGATATACTCATGCCTGCCGCGTCGAGAGTTATACCTATGCCAATATTATCCAAAGCTGCGCAACTGGTCCACGCCAACATGTTGACTTCCACCGGACCCCCATCTACGAGCTCACGGATCTTCCTACATAGCTAATTCCAGAATAAACTGTCAGTAGACCATTGCAAGTGGTAACTACGAACCTCGATGCCAGTGGCCTTGAACACGGTCGCGTAGTTCTTTAATTGACTAGATGAAAAGGCCGGACCGAGGATCCTTCGTTGGCGCTGATGTATGGAACCTGCGGCAGCCACGACGCTTTTCCCTACCGCCAGCTCCCACACGTGCACGATATCCTTGGTTTTCGGGTATCCGTACCCAGAATTACGGAGGATGTGTTGAATTGCTTTGGGATCTGAGGTCATCAGAATATCTTGCTAAGTGAACTCCGTAATAAGAACCGGGGTAGAACAAAGTAGGATAACAGAAAACCTTACAGCGAAACATCCCCTGATACGAAACGTGTTCCCGTACAACTTCTGCCAAGCCATCTCTAGGTCCCCGGCTGTTCGTTGGGAGCGTAACTCAAATTCATGACCTGGGCGAAAGATGGAATCAACGTTTCATGTTTCAAAGAAGATTTGACCTGCCTAATAAAACTGAAGGACAAGCTGGGCCACGAAGGTGTTGAATGGCCTTACGTCTTGAACCAAGACAATACACCAACGCAGAGAGAACCAGTACGCAGGCGGAAGTACATATCGCTAGTGCTGTATCCATAGGTGCGAGAAATGTTCGTCAAAGGGCTGCTGCTATGTATTTATATATGCCCGTAGCCCGAATACTGCAATGTGCAAACTTTGCTATTTCATATGTCAGCCCACGGATTTCCATCAATGTTCCAAACCACAAACATCGCTTGCGCAGTAGCAGGTCGCCAGGAGTAGTGTATCGAGTTCCCCGATGAAAGGGGTCTCCTCATGAAACTGCGCTAGAGCTGGGAGTAGATGACCCCCTTGGCGCTCTCCTTGTCCTCATTTCCTGTTACTATGAAACCAAACTTAGCAAAACCGGGCCAACCCTAGGAACGAGGAAGAGACACCAAATATCAGAATAGAAGCGCGTGGTCTGGGAAGAGAACCTCGTATTTGAATGATGCTTCATCGAGATGCAATGAGAGGTCACACAGATAGAACAGAAGACCGGAAAACGATAACGCTACCCTTCTCGTACATGTCCGGAATACCCCACAAAAGGTCCTCTGACCACGACGCATATCAGGGAGAAATACAAAAGAAACAAGGAGCTATACATACAATGTTATCTTGTCCACCGCAATGCGGCTTTCGGACGCAAGCTTTTGTGCCAACACCTTTGATCGATAGTAGAGTCTAGGTAGAAAAGATATGCGTGGTGACGAATCGATGGATCAGGACTCAGGACTCGAAGGCGGCATCAATCCAGTTATAGCCATGGCCCCATAAATGTGGTCTTGATAGGCTTAATGGCCAGCGCTAAGGAATTCAAACTGTACGCACTCCGGTCCAAAAATTTGCGGAGGTGAACCTGACTTCCATGAAGAGCATGGCCTTTGAAGACCCAGCTGTAGTTCAACGAGAAGCTTTGAACCTGTAGAATAGCAAGTATTCCAATAAGTAGATCGGAAAGACAGACAGACTATCAGCGGCGTCTGGATCTCCGCAAGTATAACTCCCGGAGTCTGACAGATCCTGTAAAATTTCGAGAAGTTCCTGGGCACACGAGGCTTGATGGACGGAGCTGCCCATCGTGTGACCATGCTGTTCTCACACAATGGGGTAAATAGGCTCACCGCAGCCAGTGTGTCTGTTTAATCTGCGTTGACCCACCGTAATATCTTAACCGACTCAAGCCGTCTGAAGGATTCTCTCTCCCAGAGGAGTGAGATATTTAGTAGGCTCACGAGGATGGTAGGGTCTTGTAGATTACCCATCCCTTTACTAAACGATTGACATCCTGAACTTTACTTGAATAAAATGCCAGAAATGCCGGAAAAGACTCACGCCGAGAACTCCAGATTCGATGACCCTCATGTCTTCCTCATTTCTTTCGGATTCTGTTCAGCTGGTCGCTTTCCATGCACTGAACGACCCTTAACCTCACCTTTAACATGATATAATATCTAGATGTCGTAGTGACGTGAACTGAGTGAAGATATGAACAGGGGGCGGATGGCGGAACATGTATGGAACATTCCGGAACATTCCGAGGTGAGCTTGAACCTCGTCCATCACCAGCTGTTTTCCCGGAAAATAATACAGCTCGCCTCCCCATCTTTCGAATACACACGATGCTCCAAATGATTTCCGAATGTTGCGTATGCGATCGAGGCGAAGTACCGAGTCTCGAGTCTCCGTGCAAACAACAAGGAATATCGCCGCCGTTAAGGAGGTTCGACCTAAGCGCCCATGTTGACCGAGTGTCTTTCTTGGGCGACCAGCGAGGCTACTGCGCACTTTGGGGTGCTTTCTGGACCTCTCTCCACTCCTATTGGAAGTGCTTTAGCCATCCAAGGTCAATGCTCCAGTCAATCTCCGTCCAGGCTTTCTCACTGCAGCAAGTCCAAAAATACCAACATAGCCAAGTACCAAGACGGCGGTTCGTGTAGTAGGAACTCTGCGTGCATGTTCACGCAACTACACCCCAGGACATGGCGTTTCGGGGTGACATGAGTGCGTCGAGTTGGGGGTAGAAGCGAACCTTGTTTGTTCCTTAAAGTTCCTTTCCCGCAGTCAAGCCCAGTGCCAAGGAGCGCGAATATTGCCATGATGTCCCTTCTACTTTGAGTTCGCCTGCAGATGCAAATCGAGCTTGATATGACTTGCCTCTCAAACGCTATCGGGGTGCCACAATTTTCCACGTTGCTTTCTCTTGATGACCTTGCGCCTTGATACTTGCTCGATTAAACTCTAAGTCTGCAGCTACTGCTGGACACAGATATATAACGCTTGGTACGACGCAATGGAACGACCCGAGTAGTATAGAAAAGACAGCAGAGGAGATATAAAGATACAAAAGAGTGCGTGGGAAATAAATGAATAAATGGCCTCCATTTTTGGAGGAAGCGAGCGAAGGTCGAACTTGGGGGGGGGGGGGGGTATCGCGGGGGCAAACGAGTCTGCACGAACGACGATCTCAGGACAAGTGGCTTTGAGAAATGTGGTGGACTTACCACAACAGAAGTACGTCAACATCCTATGCTGCTTCATCGGTTGATTTATATAGATATTTGAGCTAGGCAAGGCGTACTTATCAGCAACACAGCGCGAAAGGCAGAAATAAACTGCTCACTTTAATGCACTCATGCCACGACGCACATCGTTCCAGGTAGCCCTGGGGTTGATTCCTCATTAACGGGTACTATCGAGATATCTGGCATTTCGATGAGAAGTGGCACATCCTCTGGCGCGATGATATCAGACAGAGCGAGAGAGAGAAACTCGTCCATGGTACGGAGAGCTGAAGGATAATGATGCTAGCGGCCTTGCGCTGATTAGCGTGGGTTGGGGGGTCTGGTTGTGAGGGTAAATAAAGAACATATATTCTGCCCAAGTACGTTTTATTTGTGACTGCAAGACAATGTCTTTGGGAGCGCTATTGTGTGCCCTTTTGGGGATCATGGGGTGCCGGGCCGGTGTGGCTTTACGTGAAGAGTCTCTCCGTATCGAGCGAACAATGTTTTGCATCCACGGGGAATGGACGCGAAGGGAACAAAGCCAGCTAATGAAGACGTTCGCTCATGCGAGGGGTTTTGAACACTAGAAATATCGCCAAGTGGTTTCCTTTATTCAACCATTATTTCCTACCTACGCGACTTAAATAAATATTTAAATAATTGTTCTCAGTCTAAAACTCGAGTATCGGAGGCTCTGCAAGCCGGAGACGGAAGACGCCAAGCTTCTTTCGATGTGCGATCATCACTGTTGAGAAGATTTCACCGCATAAGCCTCATAGCGAGTGAGCAATATAAAGTGGACAAACTTGCGTTGAGAACCGTAGGACGTCCTTTTCTGAGTCGTCGATGATTGCAGAGCACACAGATTGAAGCGATGGCTACCAGAATAAGATACTCTTGGGAATTTCTTCATAAACACCTGGCTGCAGTTGACAGAACAATAAACTTGAATTGCGCTGTTCGCGGTTAATAAAAAAACAAGTACATTACGAAGGTAGGTAAGTGGAAAACAAGACTTCCTACTGCAACGATACGTATAGGAATGAGAGATGGGCATAAATGAGCGAAGGGAAGGGCGAGAGAGGAAGAGGGAGCTCGGACGAGAATTGATGCACCACCGACGTACGGCCCGTGCTGTTCACGGCCAAGTTTCATGTCCTAGTTAAGTATCCGTCAGTCAAATCACTCTGCGTTGGTGAAATATGCTTCACTGTTGGGATTACGAAAATAGACAAAGAGCGTTTCTTGTCCTCAAGTACGTTTTACTTTTTACGATGAAGACAATGCACTTGAGTGGGCTATTGTTTGTCCTTTTGGGGTAACTGAACCGAAGGCCGAGAAATCCATCCAGAAAAGTTTACGCAAAGCTCAAGTGAAAGTCCTTATTGAGCGAACAATGCCTGTCATCCAGGTGCAATGTATATGTTGGGAACAAGGATAAGTAACGCTTATGAGGTGGATAACGCTGGGAAAACTCGGCGGCAATAGAATGAAGGCCTACGCATCCGAAGCGTGGTGGCTTGCATAGCTCGCACAAAAAGACAATCAAACACTCACTGCACTTGTTTGCTCTAAAACACCTCAGTTCGCAGGTCGAAGAATAGGACAGGGTCAATATTGCCTGGGAAGTGAGGGATACAGGGAACACCACAAATCCATCGAACGATGGGGTGGTTGGCTATCTGTATTTACTTGCTCGCCAAAATGCTGGGAAAGGATGTATTTCGTAGCGGAACTAAGACAAGTATAGTATATACTACGACAATAAGAAGACGAATATATTCGGGATTTCCGAATTAAATAGACCGAGCGTCGTGACGTTGGTGACCACAAGCTCTGCTAGGTAAAAGGATTGAGAAATAACGATGAGAGAACGAGTAAAAACGATGGTAATCAAGTATAAAGAGACGATCCGAATGTACTGGTTGTAGAATTGCACACGAAGTTATCCGAAAGGAACGAGAGGAAGATTTGGCGGGTGGGTGAGGCGAGGCGAGGGAGGTTAGTTGTGATAGATGACAAAAACCCCAGCGGTCTGGCCATGAGAGTATGCTCACGAGCCGAGCGCAAGTACTGACTACGCTAAATTCGCAGGGAGTTTGCAGTCTATTCCAAAAGGAGAGTCAGAACATTGTACGGCGGTCAGGAGAGCGAGGAACTCACATCGACTGGCTTGGTTAAGCCGCTAAATAAGAATAATTTAGGGGATTATGCGATTACGCATCCCGCCCCATGAATGTCGTAGTTCGCCGCTCGTTCAAGGTCAATAGGAATTAGAAGTTCCCCGTCAAGTTCGAGCTGCGGTGAAGAGAATGGGGTGCCTTCAAGGCTGGGGTCGAGGAGAGTGAGGTCGAAGGATTCGAGGGTGTCCATTGGTTGGAATTGATGCAGGTGAAGTAAATGTGAAGGTGATGAGAGTAGAGGTATCACTAGCTGACACTTGACACAGTACGAAAGGGTTGGACTGAGACTGCGAAAGTGGCAATTCAGTTGAAATTTCGCCGGCGAAGTGGTGGTTTATGTATAAGCAAGACTTGAAGGCAGGGGTCCGGACTTTAAGTCCACCAAGGGATGAATAATGGTCTGGCGCCTATTGTTCGGAGTGAGCATTGTCATCTTGTTTTGGGACAAGACTTCGATTTTTTGCCGGCGTCCCCCAATCGTCTGCCAAAGAATTTACGAAATTTTGGCACATGGGTAAATCGTCTTAGGCAGTTAATTTGATGAAATACATCCGAGAATTCTGGGGAATTTGGCAGAGCTACCGGTGGCGTTTATATGCCGACGTGCCGAGGATCCTTGGAGGGCATTTCGGCGGCCGCCATTTTCCTAGCTGCCACTGGCACTTCGCTAGTTCAAATTGCAACGGCTCCCCGATTTTACTCTGGATTACTATCTCAAAATGCAGTTTCGATTACTAAAACCCTTTTCAGGGTCCCTGTTAATCAGAAAATGGTTGCATGTACAAAATGTTTACGAGAACTATTTAGCTGTTCCGAAACGAATTTCATGCCTAGTACAACGCCCACTATAAAACAAACGGGCCGGAAAAGAAGTTCGAAGGGAATAAACCTACTTGACATCAGTCAGATATGCACATTAGGATGGCACCGGTGCTTACATAGTATAGCGCACGTCCGCCGCAAAAAGAAATTGTAGTGGGTGGTTGCGACGTACTGCAAAAGACGCGTCAATTATCAAGAACCTAGCTGAGACACGAAGCTTGACTCACTGTACATTATGCAATAACGCACATCTGCTGATAATCATTGGCAGGGATTCTGTCCTGGTCAACAGGGATGTCGGCAAGGTCAGGGAGGGACTCGGGTGATGTGAAAGAGTCTATTGAGAAAGACTCGTCTGTGAAGGAGTCCATTTAAGTTTAGGGTGAGAGCGGAACGGTAGTAAGGAGAGTGCGTTTGCGAGTGCAGACAACCGGTGTGAGTTCGCGTTGAAGGTGGTCTGTAAGTTGGGAATTGAATATTGAGAGCCCAGGCGCGTGGCTCATGTGTACTTATATGCTACGTAGAAGAACAACCGTGTTTCCATGTATGGCGTACAATGCGGGGGATGAAATTATGCAAGACAATGCACATATCAAGTCATTGTCTGCGTACAGATTACAATAAACGGAGTGTGAACCAGCCGAACGGCAGATGCCTATACATACCTGTCGGGCGGCTTTTTCTCACATCATAAATCATCAGGAAAAAAGCGGCGAAATTCTCATGAAATTGACTTGTTTACTGGTACAAGATTGGGTAGAAACGAAAGGAATAAAGTATAGCAAGCGTCAAGCTGTAACAGAATACAAATAGAGTTTTAAGGCAAGGTGTCAATGAAGAAATATCAAGGATACGACATAGGTCGCAAAGTTGGGGGAACTGAGGAGGCTTCCGAGGGTAACCGCCGAAACTCTGGACCATAGGGAAATGGTGATACTTTGAGCGGTGAGGGCGAGGGCGGCGACGCATATGCTTCGTATATACTCTCGTCAGGATCAATTTCCACCTTGTGAGAGGACGTCGGAGTAGAAGGCGTAATAGTCGGAGACGAAGGGGCGTAACTTGACGATGAAGGTGAATGACATGATTTTGAATCGTAACTTGAGTCAGTCGATGTTGTAAGTGGTGGCAATTTGATAACATTCGTTTCGTTGCGACTACGAGAAGGTGATAGGGTTCAGTACCACGGAACACAAAGACGGCCAAAGGACTCACTATGATGGTAAAGACCCGAGCTTGGTAGATGTCTGTTTATTGGGTTCAGGTCGCCGGAAGACAACCACTTTGACCCATCGGAAGCAACGACGATATTCTTTCATGGCCTCTTGACCAAACGAGAAGAATAAAAAGAAGAGGACGGATGATATGGGGATGGTCCACCAGAGCATGTATGTGTAGGACCACGTCATAGCGGGGATGAGGAGCCGGGGAAATTGACCAATGCGAGAGAATCCAACGTGGACGTCTGCCCACCCCGTCCACGGACGCAAGCCGTTCTTCATCGTGAACCACATGTTGACCGTGGTCACCAAGACGCCCCAAAAAATTTGGACAAGCGACATAGACATGAGTCGGAAGTAGTGCGATGCCGTCAGAGCAGAGTTTTTGGATTGAAGATGCCTGGTGAAAGTGATTCGACGGATGAAGAAGTGGTGTAGGGCGATAGCTGTGGAAGGAGGACCAGGGGGTTAGTAAACGTCGTGAATAATGAAAGAATTGCTTACCGGAAAATACGCCGGCGCCTATGGAGAATAGCAGAGGCGGGATCCAAATTAGAAATAGAGACGCAAGGGAGTTGTAGATGGATGGACGACAGCCAAACTGCTCGATTATATCGAAACGATGGCCCTGGACGATATAGTCTAACATAACCGTCATGAGTGGCGCAGCATAAAATGAAAGACATTACTTACGAAGGGCCATATATATCAAGGGTACGATAAAGCAGAGAATGCCATCGACAACCTGTCGTCGACGTTTATCTGCTATAGTCGTTTGCACGAGACGCATAGAAGAAACGCGCTCAAGATGCATACACAGGCACAACAGAGCGCAAGGCAGCGACATGTTTGTGCCAATCATAATCTTCGTCGCTGTTGGACGCATCAGTTAGCCTTCGCACAAGGATCTCAGACCATACCACCCACCGATGTCGCACCACACAGGAACCACGACACGAACATTGTCCAACCATACTGCAGAATTTACGCCATTGACAAAGTTTCCGAGAAAGAGCCAGAAGGTAATAGCGATGGTGGGTATGGTACCCGCGCGCCAGTGCCACGGAAGAGGAACGAGGACTAGGAAGGCGCAGAGAAAGGATACCACTGGGAGTTCGGCGGGCATGGTGAGGGAGAAGGGAAGGAAGAATTCGGAAGAAAGGTGAAAGAAATCCCTTTGTAGGCCATCATTTTTATCTTTTCGTTATCCTGAAAGAAATTACAATGAGGAAGAACAATGGGGAAAGGGGAGAGTTGGTCGATGTTTGGCCATCGTGACGGCATCTGTTTTGGGATGTCGGGGCCCGGGGTCCTTGGACTCCCTCACCCATGCAATAAACTCCTTTGCAACTTGGACATTTGGCAGGGGTTGGCAGGCCGCGATCTTCTCAGTGCTTGTTCTATTCATCCTGGAGAACTTCCACATCTAGGCAGAATTTTTTGCTTTCCACGCCGAGGTAGGAACTGCTTTTGCGTTATCATTGAAGACGGCGATGTTCATTACGAACACGTTGAAATTCAGACCATTTTCTCCTATCGCAAGTGTTGCGATGGCCAATGCATGACACGCGGAGATCATGGTGCATAGAACCCTGGTATGTAAGTACTCCAAATTTCTCTGCGCGACCCTTCCTCCCCTCGCTTCATACTCGAGCCGAGATACGTCGCTACCATCTGTTCCGGTCAGAGTCATACTCAGGGTTGACTTTTTGTATGCTAGGCTCATGCTCCTGAATTTCCTGCCCACTGTGGCGGGTATTGTTAACCTTATCGCGAAGTGTTCCGTAGGGTTACCAGGATCAAGTTCCCGCAGTCGCACGGAATTGCCTCTGAGATCGTGACGTGCGATTGCCCGAGAATACTCAGGTTTCTCCGTGTTGAAGTTGCAGGCGAGCTCGGAGATCGCTGTTTCGCTTCGCGGTTGCTCAGGCTCAATCTGCGCTACAGCTTGAAACGAGTGAGATGCGTGCCAGCTTAGCCTTATGTAGAACGATGATTGCATTCCAAGTCGTTCCGCGGCACAAGACATGTTCCTGATAACTGCGTCCCTGAAGGTGGGCTGTGATACTCCATCGAGACAGGGATATTGATGACCCTGCACATCAGTTCATCGACGATCTCTTTTGAATATCTGAATCATTTGAGATCATTTGCAGTCTTCCTAAAATCACATATTCTAGTTTGCACCGTTGAATATCATTTCAAAGATGGCGTTGATCAGGTCAGTCGCATCATTATGTACGCGGTTGGGCCGTCAAGCAAGTACATTGACAACACGGTGCCGATCGGCCCTTCTTTCGAATGACAAATATTCAGGGAGGGAAGATATCTTGGCCCCTATGTTGTACGCCTTCCGCTGCAAAGTAAATTACCACGAACAAGTCTGATTTCACAAACTTACTGGGAGCGAGGAGGACCTAGCCCTCTATTCCAATTTTTGGTGACTATTACGGAACGAACAATGGGTTTTCCGAATGGGGAAGTAGTACTTCCTCATCCGGTGGGAAATTGAAACTCCGCATTGTCCTTGCTGAAAGACAATGGGGTCCTTTATAACAGAGGCGAGGAAGGATGAGGGTGTTCCTTCTCGTTCGACATACAAGGCCTCTCTCTCTTGTCCGACTCCCAAGGTCGTTCCTTCCTTCGTACGGCACTTATCATGTCCGACCCAACTTACCCACTCTTTACCTTCTTCGCGTTCTTTGGATTCATCCTCCCCCTCATCCCTCTGCCATGGCACCTCCTCGCGTATAACTCCGGGACGTGCTACTTCATTATGTGGTCTTCCATCGCTAGCCTCAACCAGTTCGTGAACTCCATCGTCTGGAAGGGGAATGTGACGAACTGGGCACCGATATGGTGCGATATTTGTGAGTCTCTTTCAGATATCCTAGTCGCAGCTATCTGACTGAGACTTTTCCATCAGCCATCCGGATCATGATTGGTGCTTCTGTCGGTATTCCTGCCTCGTCTTTATGCATCAACAGACGTCTTTACCACATCGCCAATGTGCGTGCCGTATCGGTTACGCGTGCAGAGGTATGTTGCGGCTGCCCCATCCTCTTTCACCTGCTGACCCATGCTGTTCTCACAGAAACGCCGTGCCATTCTCATCGACACTCTCATATGTGTTCTGTTTCCTATCCTCTTTATTGCCTTACGTGAGTAATGTTTCGTCTTTTACGCACCGCCTCTTTGTCTCACGCGTTCTGGCAGAATATGTCGTCCAAGGGCATCGGTTCAATCTGTATGAAGATGTCGGGTGCTACCCAGCGCTGTACAACACCGCTCTCGCTTATGTCCTCAATAGCATGTGGCCCGTCATTCTCGGGCTCATTTCCGCCACCTACTGCAGTACGTATCGTATGCCCTCCTTTCATCATTCCCTGCTCATCATCCCTTATTCACAGTGCTTACACTCCGTGCATTCAACCACCGACGTGTTGAATTCAGCCAATTCCTCTCCACGAACAAATCCCTGACACTTGGCCGCTACTTCCGGCTCATGGCGCTCGCAACCACTGAAATCTGCTGCACGACACCTTTAGGGATTGCGATGATCGTCATCAGTGCCACTGCGACTCCCGTGGGACCCTGGCGCAGCTGGGCTGATACGCACTACAATTTCAGCGCCGTCAGGCAGGTACCAGCTTTGTTTTGGCGTGCGAGTCCTATGGTTGTCGCTGGTATCGAGGCGACGCGATGGGTGACGGTCCTGTGCTCATGGGTATTCTTCGCCTTCTTCGGGTTCGCGAGCGAGGCGAGGAGACACTACGCCAAAACATTCTGGGCTGTGATGGGCATATTTGGCGTACAGAAACCTCAGCCACAAAGCAAGAACAAGATGATGCCGATGAGTATAAATGTTAATATCAAGTCGTGAGTGGTTTCCGCCTCGTTGCACCTCGGGCCACACTTACAAATGCCTTTTGAAGGCAATCGGGCAAACCGCTACCGCCTACTCCTTCGAGTCCTCCACCTTACTCTCCGGGTTCTACGTTGAACACTAAGGTATCGGAGTATGACGACTTGGATATGAAAAAGATGCCACCTTCCCCCTCAGACAAGTCGATATGCGGGACAACGACTGCAGGGGATATGTCGATATGTAATTTATCGACTATAGGTTCTACGGCGTCGCTTGTTGGGGAGGCGTCTTCAACTGTTGGAGAGACGAGTTCTTTACATTCTTCTTATACATGCGAACGACATCCTCAGTTCCACGCCATATAGTTGCAATACAAATTATCCAATGTATTTCTACGCAGATACATTCTCGTTTTTCTTCTTTTCAATGTAACATCTACTTGCATCAATTTGGTTTTTGCCTTAGAATGGAGCACTTCTATCATTCGTAAAAATTCTATAATTCTCTCCGTCTGGGTCATGGGTAACTGATGGTGCTCATGGCGACAAGATGTCTCAACAAAGCACCCACATGAATTATGGATAAAACGTCGAGCCTGGACTTGTACAGCTGTAATACTTATCCCATTTTATTGATGGGTTTTAACAGTTTTCGACAATTGTGCGGACAAAATGACGCATGTGGAGACAAGCAAGTAAAGGAGATTATGCTTTGTTGCCGGGACTTGACGTCCCTGGTCCCAACTGAACAGGCAGGCAGGTGGTTGTTGCATGCTGCCTTATGTATATGAGCATGCGACGCTCTACACAAAAAAAAAGAGAGATTATATTTCGCGGCAACAAGGCGGGCCGGAATCGGTGGCCGTTTCCCGGACAATTTTTGTGACTACAATGCACGCCACATCCATTGTTCGCCCTACTCGTTCTTCAATATGCCACTCGAACACTATTGTCTCACACAACGGGAACAAAGACAAACCTAAGTATTTAAGAATGCGCATAGCCACTCGAACCCCCATTAACTTTTCTCGTGCAACCCACCATTCGCTCGCTACCCACCTGCTCTAAATCAATCCGCCCTGCTGCTATGGATAACTTTGAACTCGAACTCGAACTTGAGATTAACAGCATGCTTGCCCTTGCAGAGCGTGTCTCTGTGACCACTCCCGTTGAGCTGGGCGAAGTTCCCTGCGTGGACGGAGAACGCTATGATTCGGGTGTTGCCTCCTCATTTTGTGTTATTGCCTGTGAATTCTACAATTTGACTTCCATGTCGCGCCTGCTGACAGGGCGATTTGCTAGGATGCTGCTAAGGTTTTTTGCTCCCAAAATTGGTCGAGCCCACATAACTTATCCCTTCGTCTTCTCGTACGTCTCTCTGACTTGTCTGTGTTGTGCTTGACTCGACTGATTTCATGGCAGAAACTCCATTTTTCCAGAACGCCAAATTTTACTGTCTTTACTTCTGCATTAAATTGCAATATAACTCATAGAATTATCGTACGCTGTTCCTCTGATTTTTATACTACGATTTCTCACGTGGAGTTACAGGCACTTTGACAGTGTGCGCGCCGTTTCCTTACTCTCGGCGATACCCCTTCACGGTAAACTTGCTGATTATTTCCGTGTTTACATTACATTCTTTTTTCACCCTACATTCTGCTTCCCCATTTTTTCCTCATGCTGCATATACTCCGTTGTATTACCAGAACACAGGGACTTCCAGAGAAATTCAAATTTTTGTATTGCGTTCATTGATCAGGGCGAGGACGATGTCAAGATGACTGTGAGACTCAGAATGGTGGCGACCCCAAAACAACGACGAAGGATCTGCAGAGCAAGACAATTGCGTATCGGCATGACCCAATGAGAAGCTATTATGTGGGACCTCGCCCGCCCGGTCTTTCAATATTATGCCAGCGGAATCCGTTTTCGGGGTCGTGAGTCTGCACAGACTTGGACACGACTTCAACTAGTGCCACTCATCGAAGTCACAACCGCCGCCACCGTCCTTGGTTACTTATTAGACTTTGCCTACTTGTACCTACGTCCACCCGCTCCCTGGCCATGGACAACAACAGAATCCTCAACCCCGAGTTCATTGTCAAAGCGAACTACTACTTTGATGACATTCGTCTTTACTACGACCATAACCAGATAGCGCACTGTGCTTACTGCACTCGATACTTCGCTGGCTGTTTCACGGACGGGACGTTTAGGTCGTCGTGGGACCCCTGCCACGACATCAAACTCGTTTTCACTGACGGGGCTTGCTCCAACAATGGCCAGGTTAATTCAACCTCGGAAATGGGCGTAATTATGGGTGCTGGCCCGGAGTATCAATGGAGCATCCCTATCGATGATTCCGCCGACCCTGGAGCTCTGAGGACGAGCCAGCGTGCTGTTAGCCGCAATCCGTGGCCTGGAGGAACTCGAAAGGCGGCGCAGGAAAGTTATTCGCCAGGCCTTAGAAAGCATCCGAACTGTCTATACCGCACTCATCCAAGCGGCTAGTGTCACATGGTCGAAGTTTGTCGTGGTTATAGACTCTCGCTATGTTGCTGAGGGTACAACGAAGTGGCTCCTTCAGTGACAGGTCTGTGTTACGGATGCTACTGGCATTGCTCTGTGCTGACATCAGGTACAGATCAACAGAGAAACCTTTTGCTCACTTCACAAGGCGTACCGCCCATCAACCTCGTTCTTCAAGTTAGACAATATCGTAAATGACTTCAAGCAGATAGGGTTTGAAGCAGGGTTTCCGAGAATTGGACGAGAGGATCATCCTGAAGTGGACACATTCGCAGAGGCTGGGACGCATCAGTCTATGAGGTTCGCAATACTGCTGGTACAAAGAAAGATGGATCGGTCGAAACAGGACTTAACGCGACTGACTGGTACAGGATCATGCACATGGCCCAATACAGTGCTATCAGCTACTGAGTAACGGTGCCTATATCTTTTTAATCTTTGGGTAAGCTGTCAAGTTGAATGGAGGCTGGCTGTTCGGATTGAGAGGGATACAACTATATAACACTCTACCGTCAAAGAGATCTGGACGACGTGATGGATCCGAATCCTCGGTTTTCGGCCCGCTTTCGTACCTCGGCGTGATACCGCATTTCTCTGCACCGATGTTCCAGTCTTACGGGTCGCAGTGCTATGATCGAATGATACAAGCTCTCAGGCTACTGCTACTGACTTGGATCCTCCATCAAACATGAGCGTGCTTCATCCTCAGGCTCCGAGTCGGGTCACAATCATCACGTCTCACCGAGCTTTCAAATGGACGCGCCTCGGGCCTCAAGAATTCTAAACTTTATCGGCCTATCTCCTTTGAATCTTCCTGATGTCTCAGAATTTCAAGCTTCATGGAGATCCGCCGTTTTATCAAAGACGCTGGCCATGCTTTGGTGACCCTAGCGCCTAATTTCTTGCCGTCCACTTGATAATATAAAATTTGACATGCATTAGGGTTGGCTGCGGGCGCTTATCTGATTGACGCCGTCCACGGCATGGGAAGCATACCAACCCGCCTCGTGTACACCAACCTTCCAGCCCCACCTTGACCATCGACCACGATGACACCTGCCCCAATCTCTCAGCGAACGGTCCATCCTGATCGATGGTCCAGCGATCCTTTCCAAGTCCAGTCTTCCTTTGCCGTATCATCATATTGGCGTGACCGGGAGCAGTTTCAAAGCGCAATTTGCGGTTTGGGCTGGTATTTCACTGGCTCACTCGAGTTCATCGAATTCACCTCTCGTACGAATACTGGTAGACCATCCAAAAGCCTGTATTGCGAGGGGTCCTTGTCTGTTCATCCTGGTGCCATTGGGAACATGCCCTTCGGCGAGCTACGCATCATCGCGCAGTGCTGCGGCAAGGAGGCGTTTTCCTGCAGTTTGAAACTGCCCGTAGAGTCACCTGAGATCACTCTAGGAAGGTTCATCGAACGGAAACCATATTGCGAATTATTATTTGATGTGACTGTTACTTTGATTCTTCCCCGCGAATCCGTTCAAATACCAACAGAGCCAGAGATCATGGAGGTCATCACCACTTCGCTCGGTGGTGAATTTCCGATCGACATGAAATTTGTGTTGTTAACGCGTCGCTCCAAGCAAGGGCGCGCTTCTGCTCCTCGGGCTGTCTTTGCGACAAGTAAAATCTTGAAGGGGCGGAGCAAGTTCTTTGATAAATGCAAGTCCGAGTCATTTTCTCTTTCTGTCTGCTTACTCTTATATCAGACATGATTGAGGACGATATTTCTGATATCGATGCCGACAGTAATGACCTTGAAGCCGATTTCGAGTATCCTTTTGAAGATGACAGTGATCTCGAGTCGGACGTTGATCCAGATGATGAAGTGGATGTGGACGCTCAAGAGGAAGAGCATTGCGCAGTTACAGGCGGATACACGTCAGACGCATCTGAGATGGTAGTTGACACAGTGTCAATTGCTTCTACGTCTGCAACCTCTCCAGTGTTGGAGCGGTTACCCTCAGACTCTGACGGAGAATCGGAAACGACGTCCAGCAGTCTCTCAGATCAAGCTGTTCTTAGAGCTCAATCGGTTTACCAAGAAGATGACACGTATCAAGGAGAACGCGGAGCAAGAAGACCAAGGCGCTGGGGATCTGTATGTTTCATCAATGGCATAGCTCACCAGACGTGTGTATCTTTCTTTTCTATCTTCGCTCACAGACGATTTAGGCGTATCTTTCAGTTTTAGAGCCCTTATAGCGTGGGTTTATACTGGAAAAATTACTTTCAAGCCGCTTAAATCAACGGGCTCTCAAGTTCAAAGCGATGATCATGCCTGCTCACCGAAATCTATGTACCGATTGGCGTCTCAAGTACGTTTTGAATGCTTTGATGATATTGACCAGTTGAATTGAAACGAGTAACATCAGCAGGCAGGACTGCAAGATGTCAAGAAACTCGCGTTCGACAACTTGCATTCGCAATTGTCGCAAGAGAACATTATTCGGGAAGTTTTTTCGACGTTTTCACGCGAGTACGTTTTTTTACTCTTTGCGAGGCACCGTGCTCATCCATGCAGCTATCCCGAAGTATTCGAAATGGAGCTGACGGTATTACGGGGACTTTTTGGATTACCTCAAGTACGCGTAGAATGGGAGAGTATGATTGATGTGGTTTTTGACGGCGGAGTACCTCATGGCCTGTCTGTTATCAAGAGGGTTAGTCGTATGGTAAACTCACTAAACTTGAGTATACATATATGGTAAGGTCAATCTGTTGCAGTCACTTTACACTTCGTGTATATTTGTTATCAGTACTAGTAGCCCGATACCATTAAGTTCGACATCTGAACATATCTGCGGCATTTCTGGGGACTAAAACCATAGCTTTGTGCCCAAGACGTTATCGAACCAAGAGTTCAAGACCGAGTGATCCCCGCATTCTACAAGACAGAAGGCAAGGAATTGGCTACGGCCCGATATGGGAAAATGCTCTAAGTCACTGATGCTAAACCGTTGGTGCAAGTCGATGAGCCACATTCCAGTTGTTTGTCATTCGAGAACCCGCGGGTGCTAGGTTTCAAGTGCGGTTTAGGAGCCGAACTGTCCCTATAAGACTGCATGGCTTTCTCTTACAATGGGGCAGTGAATACCTGAAGAAAAGCTGGAGTTTACGATCTTACCGATGTCATCGGATGAGTCCAGGACTTAACAATAAGGTCTGCGCCGACCTCTGGTTATAATCGATGAGAGATGAAGAATTTAATTTAACGGTAGGCTAGACCATAGGCTCTGGAGTCTGAAACCGCTGGATAAAGTTTGGCTAAAGTAGACTGTAGGACAAAGTATAGAGCAAGTGATCGCTGCCAGCAAGATCGTATTGGAGTGATCGAGAAATTTGAACAGGCACAAAATTGAGTGTTGTCGTGAATCTAGCTCAATTTGACGATTATTTAACCTTTCCGGGGGGTCATCCAATTTCTGTAATCGAGAGAGTAAGGGTCCTTCGACAAAGTAAGTGCCAAATTGGTCTTCCGGCATCTCCCGACGCGCTCCATCAGCTCTTCCCAATTAGGCTCACAATTAGTTAGCTATTGTTCTCTCCTTCGTCTTTGTTCTATTCTTATAACAAACGCACTATGAAAAAAAGAAAACTTTCTTCATCCTTCTTTCACCGCTCCCTTCCCTTCCACCAATGCATCGCGAATTCGCTCCCGTTGCGTTCCTCGCTGCTCTGTCCCTCATCCTTCCTCTGCCATGGCACTGGCGTGTAGGAAATGCCGCTACACTGTCAATTATATGCTGGTTGTTCATTATGAACGTTATTTATGGTGTCGATGCGTTGGTGTGGGCCAATAATGTTGACATCGTCGTGCCGGTATGGTGCGATATCAGTGAGTCGACAGTTGGTAAGGTGAAAGACGGAGACTGATTTTTTTCTCTTTGTGATAGCCACAAAATTGATTATTGGCGCGAATGTCGCGCTACCTGCTGCCTGTTTGTGTATATGTATCCATCTCGAGCAGGTGGCGTCGGTGAGGAATGCGCAGACGACGATTGCTGATAGAAAGAGGCGGAGGATATTTGAGGTGGGGATGTGCTGGGGCTTGCCTCTCATTTTTATGGCGCTGCGTAGGTGATTTTCTTTCAACTTGGTGTGACGGAATGCTTACCTCGAGGGACTGCAGATTATGTTGTGCAAGGGCATAGGTTCGATATCATTGAAGAGTACGGCTGTCGTCCCACGACCTATTTCTCAATTCCTGCGATATTCATCGTGTGGATACCACCCATTCTTCTATCTATTGCATGCTTAGTCTTTGCTGGTATGTCTTACGGCTGTCAACAGTCGACAAAAGAGCTCATCATTTTCGTTTCGTTGTACAGGCCTTGCCCTCCGACACTTCATGATCCGACGCATGACGTTCGCTGCCCATCTAAATTCCTCAAAATCGGCGCTCACGATTTCGCGATACTTCCGACTTATGCTGATGTCCATCATGCAAATGATCTGGTCGTTAGCTGTTACTTGCTATACTCTTTGGTTTACCACGATTGGCATTCCTATACGCACCTGGGACAACTGGAAGCATGTTCATTCCGACTTTTTGCGCGTGGATCAGTACCCCGTAATTCTTCTCCCTCCACTAGTCGCAAGGGCGTATTACTTCCTGTGGTGGTTGGTCCCTGCATCGACGATCATATTCGTCGCCTTCTTTGCGTTTGGACGTGAGGCGGTTGAAGACTACAAGAAGTGGTTCTTGTGGTTCCGCAGGAATGTCCTTAGGCAGACTCCTAAGACCGATACTAAGAAAACTTCATTCGGGTCGTGGGCTAGGTTTGTCTTGTCTTGTTCTTGGATGATTATCTGGCTAACCCACGCTTCAGGTCCTCAGACAAGAACGGCGCTATATCACTCCCCAGCATCGCACCATCGTCCCCAAGATCGAACATTGCCAATACATCCACCACAAGCATCCAAACGCCCACCCCGCCGTCCCCTTACAAGTACAGGAGCAGTCTGGATGATTTAGACTACGATGATGGACAGTCAGATGACACGACATGTTATGGGACAGATCCTCAGAAGTCATTACCGCCTACCCCATCGACGGTGACGGCTTTTGAGAGTCCGAGCTCGATTGTGGTGGAATTGCCCTTGCCTCCTATGCCCATACCCTTACCGCCGCCTCCGCGACATCCTCGTCGGCAGGGCTCTGGGAGACCCTTTACTTATCCGTCATCCGATGCGTCGCACCAGGATATCAATATGAATACTACAGATCGTTCTTCATGAGAAACACATTACACCTTTTTATTCTTTCGTCTTTTCGAGTTCTGTACACAATTTCTTTTTCGGTAATTCGTCTGTTGTATCATTAGATATAAAAAGAATTAAGGAAACCGTTCCTGTGGGGATTGCTTTTTTGTTGTGTGAGGCGTACTTTTCTCGCAAAGCTAAGGTTTCTTCTCACACCACGAAACACTCTTGCCGGCAAGTGCGAATATATCATCAGTCAGGATCATCCATAGGTGAGCGAGTGAGGAACACCGAAGACGTGGAACAATAACGACTCACGAGCATTGTTCGACAAGACGGGTAGTAGAAGTTCGCATTTCGTCGATAAGAACGTTCCATGCGTTGAGCCCATGAGTTTCCGCATGAATTTGTCAGTCTTCGTAATGATTACATACTCGGAATCACGGATTCGGTACAAGGTCAGGAGGGTCAAGGGTACGCGCACCCAAACATGGAAAATATCAGGTCACGGGATCGCGTTCTATGACATCCCTTTGGAACTCCGCTCCATTCATCGCCCAATACGTTCAATCGCTTGCTCTGAACAATGCCCATCGGTCTCATCGCTCTTCCTATTGTATTTCAATGCTGCCTGTGGCAAATTCGAATATAAGGAAAAGGACCTCTTTTTCTTTCCTCAATTCCTTTTATCGCACTTCGTCCGCCCACCCGCGAAAACAACCTCTCTGTCGTTAGGACAATATCTGCTCACCCATGGACTCCTTCGATACTGAACTCGAGCTGGAGCTCGCCCTTACTCTCTCCTCATCCTCGTCGTCTTCACCAGAAATGGGAGACCTAGCTGACGTACCTGTCAACTTTGAATATCGTGATGGGTCCGTGGCCTACACGGGTTGTGTGGTGTCATAATGCATCCATTGACTGGAGCGTCGTTGACTGGTACGTCGGTTTTAGCTCTATTCTCGTGACGTTTTGCTGATTCTCTGATTTCAAGACACTAGTCACCGCGTTATAGGACCAGTCTGCCACCGAGCAGAACGCTCGCCAGGCAGAGCTCTCGATGTGGAACCTTTAGATCCGTGCTACTCATCATCTCATCCATGTCTTCGTGTTATACACTCTCCAAACTTATGCGGCAGCCCTTTTATTCCCGCGTCGACTCTCTTTACCCCTTCTCAATCACTGTTTATTTTTTCGGTTATTTTATTTCGTTGTAAATGTAGCATTATCGCCTATGGGGACGGTCTGGCACCCTCGACTTGGGTGCTGCTCGAATTTATATTTTGTTTCGGCACCACGGGGTTTGGCGGCGGCAGGCGTCAACTTGTACAATTGTCTCTTTTGCATCGTCAAACCTACGGCATCGAGAGAACATCAAGCTCATACTTAGTCAGTATTCTGACCTGGTTTCCACGATTAGAAATAATGCTTCAACCTCGAACAGATTTCACATGAGCCTATTGTAAGCATTATAAGATCGAATAGCATTATAAGATCGAATTTTGAAGTTATGGCCGGGACATGGGCTGCACCGAAGATGAAATTGGACCGCTCTTATTCATGACCACGACGGGCCTTCTTTTCAGCATCGCCGTTGCTCTTTCCGCCAGCGCCACCTTCACTGCCCGCAAAGCTTTCTTATCTGCCTCGGACTCGGCTAAGAGCTGGTCAACCAGCACCCGCAGAGCTACCACCTCTTGTTCCAGCGTTGATTTGTCGTTCTCCAGGGTTTCTTGAGTCTTCCACTGGGCTTCAAGTTGGTGCCGTAAATCCATCACTTCCTTTCCCAAAACGCCATTCGTGTTCCAGAGATTTTGCGTAAAGCGGGACGTGGACAGGAATTCTCCGCCCTGGCGCGCTGAAGGGCCAGGTTCGATGTCAGTCCGGGCCTTCTTCGATGGGGAATGAATGCTACTGAGTGAATTGGATTGCCGTGCGCGTTTTCGTGCAGCAGGGCCTTCGCAGTGTGCGAATACGACAGAGCATAAACGGCATTCACCGTCGCTCAAATGCTGGCTGTTTGTGTAGGTGCAATCAACATCTGCCTCGATGCACCTTCGGCACTATGAGCGTCTCTTGGTAAATTGATATAATCTCAGGATGGGGATTTCGCCTGCTTACTGCTGGTTCGCGTTTAACGCACTTCAACCCCCAATTTCCTAAGTCGGTGTTACTGAGGACCCAGTTCCCTGCACGCTCTTCCGGCTGGACCTCGTAGTCGGTGGTGTCGAGTGCCAGGACGAGGTGGGCATACTCGGCTTTGTCCATGGCAAGTCGGATGGCCTCGAGTTCCACGTCTGTGGCTTCTTTGAGGAGTGCCTTCCCGAAATTTCGGAGAGAGCGTTTGCAATAGTGCTCCCAATCCTCGCCTGGCATGCGGGGTCGGTACCCACAGAGATCTGAGAAGGTTTTCCAGGTTTGCTAAGGGAGGGTGAGGACGGGATACGATGATTGCGTTCGGAGGACCTCACCTGTCGGTTTGTGCGGGACACAGTCACGTTGTGTCTTTCCACCCCCTCGATTAGCTGGGACTGGAGAATTCTCATGTTCAACTTCGTGGTCAAGCAGGCTTCCTGTGTCGGTGTATTCCCTTCGGCTCTGTGTTCCAGACTCGGAGTCGCTTGTCGCGTCCAAAAAGTCTGCATGCTTGGATGAGCCGGCACTTTTTGTTTTCGTCGTAGGCATGGATGCGGGTACAACGATAAAGGTTGAGCAGAAAAGATACAAAAGAGAATTGGCGATGTTTCTGACTCTGTTTTCTGGAATTCGGCGAACATGAAGGTATTCGTAACATTGTCACCGGGATCTTCGCAAGTGGTTCTTGCGATCAAGTCTGAATACAAGCTCTGTAACTATCATAGCTCCATCAAGATCCTCAGACCCTTCATCATCTTCTTCGTCAAGTCAACCTTTTCTTCGAGTGCGGCAGTCTTTGTCTCGAGCTCTGCAATACGCTGCCTCACCGCCCGAATTTCTGCGTGATAGGTCCCAGCGAGTGATTCCGACTGCTCCTGCTGTTCCCACAACTGTTCCTGTAATTGGGCTATATAATCCTCGTACTGCTTCATCGTTTTATCCCATAGCAGGGTAAAGGCCGCATATGCACACTCGGATGTGGATGAGGTTGGAGCGTTCAGACGCGGCTTCTTCGACTGGGCGTCCTCTCCGACCTCCTCGTTCTTACGCTTTTCCTTCCTCCTTCTTTCCTCCTCCAAATTTTTTTTAAGCCCTGTTTTGGTTAGAGGGTTGTGTTTGGTACGCATTTCACCATCGGCGTCGTTTGCGGGCCTGTGGTGTTCGCGCTTTTTAGTGGAGCCAACCTGCTTACGGTCTCAGATGCAGTGGATGAGTTTCTACGACGTAACCTACCCGGGGATCAAAGACATCCATGTCGCTGTGGGACGGGGGCTCCTGCGTCAGTCGCAACGTCTGAAACGCGTTTCTTGTCGATGGTGTATGAGAAAGGAGACGAGCAGGAACGAGGTTGTGCCTCAGGTCCTCTGTCACCGAGGCCCTTTAACACTGGTGAAGTTGAAGGGTGGTCCAGAAAGTGTACTTGCTGGAATTTGAATGTGAGTGGGAATTCTAAGTGGTGTCAGCGGTTCGAAGTGGACCTTGAATCATACAATCCAAACTGTATAGTTCCACGTAGGTTTCCGAGTTATCTTATGTTTGTGCCGAGCTGAAGTGGGAATTGCTGGAACCGTTTAAGGATTGAAAATTTACCTTCCGTGATGCCAACTTCAGCGAATCAAAAAGGTCCTTCTGTGCCGGCATTCGGGGTCGAATTTGTCTGATATTCCTACTTAACCTCTAAGCTGCTGGCTAAAGTTACTACTACAAATTTAAACAAAGCCGGGATGATCATAGTCCTTGGGAATCCTCACTCGGCTTTGCCGTCCCTTCGAACCTATATCCTTTCCAAATCCCGCACAGATCCAACTTCGTGTGCCTTTGATTCAGCTTCAAGTACAACAACCTATGCACGCAAAGTCAACACTTCCTCTTCCAACGTAGAATTCTTCTTCTGCAGAGCTCGTCGTGCTTCTTTCTCTGATTCAAGTTGGCGCCGTAGAAACGTCACCTCTTGTCCTAAAGTGGCGATAATTCTCCAAAGGCTCTCAGTCAATCCGGGAGTGGATGGTTCGGGTGCTGGGAGCGAGCGGCTTGGGTGTGACTCACGAGTCGCCTCAGTCCGGCGCCTTTTGGATGGAGGGCCCGAAGAATGGGTGCTTTGCGAGGTTGCGTCAGACGGATGTCTTCGTTTACATACAGCAGCGCTTTCGCAATGTGCGAACTCCACGGCACATAAACGGCATTCACCGTCGTTCAGACGCTGGCTGCTCTTGTAAATACAGTCAATATTTGCTTCGATACACCGTCGGCACTGCAAGGATCCTTTGTTGAGTTGACGGAATCCCCATTGGACCAGATCGCACACTTACAGCCGGTTCACGCTTAACACATTTCAGACCCCAATCTCCCAAGTCGGTGTTACTGAGAACCCAGCTACCCGCGCGCTCTTCAGGTTGGGTCTCGTAGTCTGTGATGTCTAGGGTCAGCACGAGGTGTGCGTATTCGCCCTTGTTCATGGTGAGTCTGACGGCTTCGAGTTCAGCCTCGGTTGGTACTTTGAGGAGAGTATTCCCGAAGTTTCGAAGGGAACGGTCAGCGTATTCAGACCAACCCTCGTTGGGGAGTCGGGGCCGGTATCCACACCGAGCAGAGAGCGTTCTCCAAGTTTTCTGAAGAAGAGAGTAATAAGTTATGATGAAAGTGATGTATTTCACGAGCTTCGCTGCACCTGTCCATTTGTGCGAGATCGTGGACCTACGTCCTGTTGGATTTTTCTCTGAGTCAGAGGAGCGATTATCTCAAGGCTAAGTTCGGGTGCGTTTTCGCTGTCCGTCACGGATCCGGGCCCGATATCAGATTCTATGTCATCGACCGTCAAATTCAGTAGATCTAGGTCGTGGCATTGAGCGTAGTTGGTGCCAGGCGCTACCATAAAGTTGGATGGAGTAGTAGAAGGTTGATGGTGGTCTGATGGAAGCTTTTCCCAACCGTCCAGCGCCAAACTTGTTGTGCTTCGCATTGAGCACGGAAGCAATCCCTTTTTGTACGTCAATTCCCCCCCCCCCCCCCCCCCCCCCCCCCGTTCCATTCTGTTTCACTTAAGATTTTATATTCAATCAGATATTCAAAATACGCATTTCAAGAAATGGTATAATGCTCGTTGTACAAAGATTCCCCAAGCCTAGTAGCCTACTGAGCACTTATGTTGTCAAAGCCGGTCATAATTTCATCGGTAGCTTGGATCACTTTCACCAGGAATTTGCTCTTCAGATCTTCTAATGCTTTCCTCGTGACACCCACCCGTTCCGCGAACCTTGCGTTCCCGACTTTCAATGTTGCGATTTCCGCTTCGAGCAGCTCACCCCGTGCCTTGAAATCCGCACTCTGCTGCTTTGCGGCTTGCAGCTCTCTCTGATATACCACGAGGGTCGACGTAGATCTATCACACTCCTTTTCAAGTTCTTGAATGCGAGCTTCGTATTTCTTCGTCTCCTTGGTCCATAACTCGCTAATGAGGGTGGGCATGGATTTTGAGGATTGGGAATCTGTACCAGTGGGGAGTATGCACGGCGATGAGCTGACGTCTCGTCTCCGCTCTTCCGCTTCCCAGATGACGCTGAGCCTTCCCTGTGGTCTATTGATTCAGGCTGTTTCGCAACTGGACGGTTGCTTTTTGGTGTCGTGCCATCACATCGTGAGCATTTCACAGAACAGAGTCGGCAAGCTGCGTTGTTCGGTCGGTGGCTGTTTGTATACATGCACGGTATTCCCGCGTCGGCGCAGCGTTGACACTAGAAGATTGCCAATTAAGTACTGAAGGGGTTATCGGTGTTCTAGGAAGAGAACCTACTGGGATGGGGCGAAGGATTGGTGCCACTCCCCAGGCGTTTAAATCAGCGTTCCCGATCCTCCATACTTTTGCTTCTCCCTGCTTCTTCAACCTCGCTCTATAATCCGTCTGATCGAGGATTACAACCATGTGGGCATACTCTCCGGCATCCATCGCCAATCGAGCGATCTCCTGATGACGCTCGGGTCCCTTGAGAAGGTCAGAACCTAAGTTCTGAAGGTCCCTTGTCTGATAGTCCTTCCAATTCCCGCTACCTTGGTAGTGGGTTATAGATAATTCCCTATTGTGCTTCCGTTTGGCCCTGCGCTGCTTTCTGGCAGTGAGAGAGTGTGCCCCCTATGTGGTATGTGGCGTGGGACTGATCGTTACTTGCGGCCGCTGACCTTCTATCCTTTTCAGGCAGCCAAGCCCTTACATCACTTCTCTACGGCCGTGCTCTAAATCTCGTCGTTCTTCTCTTGTTCACGCTCCAGGAGGCGAGGAAGTCGATATACGCGTTAATATGAACTTGTTCGCCCACTGGTGCACTTTGGTACTCGAAGTCAAGGAGAAATTGCCTACGGATGTCGGATTTGAAAGTTGTTTCCCGAACCGTTTTCAGAACAAGCCTATGAGCATGAATGTTGGTACTTCCATACTTCAAGTTGACAATGGCTTACTGGCATGTAGACGCTTCAATACACATCCCAGATGTACGGATTTGTAGCAATGTACAAGAGCGTTTGCCGACCTTCATTAAAGTTGTTCATATTTTCCGCAGATGACAATGTGATTGCTAGTATGTTCGGGCATGGACTATATAGTGGTAGGTCCTACTACCTGCAACGATCATCCGGAGTATCATGCACATATTATGGAACCCTTGTTGGCAAGACTTTGTGCCAGTGGACCACATTATACCGATTTTGCTCAGGTCCGTTGAAGCGCATTCGACTATCCCCACGCTTTTTCTGTCACCTGGGTCACGTCAGAATCTATCATTGAGTGATCAATGAGTGATGTGATACGCGAATCCTGCCTTACTTCTCTTTTTGCCGCTGGTGTACACCGTAGCACGTGGTTAGGGGTGGTTTGCCACCACACCTCCACCGGTGCTGTTGACGTCTCTGGCTGTCCATACATTGGTGTGCGATACACTATTTGCTGCTGCCACGACATGTAGTTTTGAGTGTGACGTGCCTGTCTATGAATCTTGCTGTTACCGTGTATCAACGTCCCACGAGCGATGAAGTTACATATTTCGGGGAAGGTGGATGCGCGATAAGGAACGAGCGGAGTGAATCGGGTATGACGCCAGCACAGAGGTAGGCGTCTCTTTCTTCATATCTGCCTGACTGACAGACCCTCCACAGCCGCAAAGTCCACACGGACATCTGCGCAAGACTCACCATGTGAACGGTATGTACCTACCAAGATGTTCGTCGTCCCCTGTCACTGGAACTCCTGTCTTTTCCGGTTACTAAGAGTTCACATATATGCAGTACATGACTATTTCCAAGCATACGAATCTGTATTGAGGCAGTCGTCACGCAATTTAGTGCAATGGGTGGACGTGAAGGTTAAGGAGGTACAGGGAAAGGCTGTGGTGCAGGTGACCGTCGACATCGACAATTTGGAAGCGAGCAAGACCCCGGAGAGCATCTCACTGGGTGCCGTGAGTCATGACCAGACCAAGGACCGGACAGACCGGGTGCTGGTCACTCCTTGGCTCAAGTCTCTGTACTGGACATCTTTGGAGATGCTGAAGAATTGAACAACGCAGGGTTAAACGTGAAATGTTAGAGATGAAATACCAGGTGCGTTTCTAATACCAAAACATTATCGTTGCTCATATCTTGCTATCAGAAAATTCCCCTCAAATCCTGTCTTCAGCACCAGCGCAAGGTCGACTTCCGTCGTCTCGCAGGACGCTTCGACCTCATCTTCCAAATGTTGCGAAATATTCACACCAGTCGCATTCAATCAATCGCTGTTCCTCGCTCCGTATGCTCCGTCGTCGAAAGAGTCGGGTTCGATGGTCTCGGTCCCATGACCATATGGCATGTACCTTGTCAGACCTTGTCGGGCCAGAGGGTTTATTGATCGTCTCTGACGACGACGAGCTCGCTGTCGATAATGGTGAGTCTTTGTACTTTTCTCGTTGCTTTCAGTCTCGCTGACATTGCGTAGGCCTCCTCACTTGACTTGTCATCAGAGCGGAATCCTGATTACATCGTACTCGCCATTCCTTTTGTGTATCTCGATTTTTATTAACATGCCGTTAGAAGCTCGTCCGCCATTGAAATCTAACTGTACGGTGAACTACCATTTCCCTTCAATCCGGGCTGACACATATTTTCTCCAGTGCATACACACCCTCGTCATGGGTTACTTTATTTCAATAACCTGCTCGGTAGGTAGTTCCACATTATATCTATTCCATTAACTGACATATTGCCCTTCACTTGGAAGGGGGTACAACTGGCTGGTTTAAGTCATCCGTGCTCCAATGTATGTGGCTCCGCTTCATTATATTTTCACTAGCTTACGCGTCGTTGGATTTTACAGGGCTCCGGAATTTGTTGCTCGTCGAGGGTTTGGGGGGCATTTCGGGTATCGTATTGGACTGAGACGGGGCGCCGGTTGTCATGCTCTCGTATGGACGAAGCGAGGGGGAGTTATTAAGGATAGAATTGAGCAGAGACGCATTGGAACAAATGCTGCCGAGGTAAGTTTATTTTGATTCCTCCAGAAATGACGATCTAATCGCACGCTGTCTTTTGAAGTCCGCAGGCTGGTGGGCATTGAGGATTTATTTGGTGTTGGAATGATTCTCGCAGCGGGACTCCGCGTTCTACGATGGTGAGTTGATTCATTTTTGTTTGTTCTCATCGTTTCTCACATGGTATGTTATGTCCTGAAGCTCGTTACTAAGTTGATTAGGCGCCAATTTTTACAAAGAGCATAGACAGCGGCCTTCGGGAGGCTCGAATTGCAATGGGGAAGGATTGAGTGGAGTCAGTGTACACACTAAGTATGGACACCGAGAAGTACGACCGATCTGAAATTTGATAGAGGCCATCTCGTTGACATCCTCGGCAGTCGAGCTGTCAGCGTCGAGCATGTGGCCCGACTCGGAATCGTTTACGCAGCGGGATAAAGGCGCATTGTCAGTGAAGACATTAGACGCGCAAACTTGCGGAACAGCGGGTTCAAATGGGAATTATATGGGAGAGTACAGATGGCAAGGTGAGCTTGTTCATTTATCCAGTTCTGATTAATCTAAAAGGTGAAATACAGGCCGGTTACAAATCTGAGTGCTCGGCATTTACTTTCAGTATGCGTCGGAAACGTTGTCGCAGCGAAAATGGAAGGACTGACGGATTTCGTAGTCAAAGCCGAACGTTTTCGTCTAAAGATCCAATTGTAATAGGTGAGTGTGATTCTGTCAACACAGCATTTTGAGTACTGACGGACACTACAGATAGTAGAGAAATAAAAGGCACTTGAAAGGTAAGTGTATTGGTAACCTTTGACGATAGCAAACTAACGTGAATTGAATAGACTATGGTCTTGAACATCTAACTGAACTTGAGAGCAAAATAGATGATATTGGATATGTAGAGTACATGTTCTGTAAATATCGAGGCCGTGACGGGCGCAGACACGTCGCGGGGTGCAGATGTGTATATGCGGCAGGCGCGTATGCGGGGAGTGTGCGCGGGAGGAGGAATGAACGGGGACGTCGCAGGAAGGAAGGGAGGCCAGACGTCTTGCAGGGAGGGTCATCTTGTGGCTGTGAGGGACGTCGTGTGCAGGCGGGGAAGTCATATTGTGACTGTGAGTCCAAGGAGTCCGTCAATTTTATAGAGACGGGCAGTCTCGCAGAAGATGGATCAGATACCGGTCAGGGGATAGACGAGGGAGAGACCAAGTACAGGATGGTGGCAAATAGGAGTTTATGGAGACGAGCAGATTCGCGTCGGAAGTCGGACTCGACGGAGGTTACGAGAGTCAGGCGGGATATCTGGTGCGTCTCTTTCCGCTGACCAGCAATTGGTTTCTCAATATCAGAAGAATCTTCTTCAGCGAACGCCCAGACATTGAGATCAGGCAATCAAAGAACTGCGGTACTTCCGTTCCGATTTTTAGCTTGGCCTCAGGCTAATGCCCCAAGGTAGTTCGACTATGGTACACGTCGACTAGAACCTTGCCCCAGTTCCATATTCGACAAGCGGAACATCGTAGTCCTCCTCTTCAAAGTCTTCAATGGAAATGAAGGGCTACTCACGCGCATGTTTCAGTTACCGGGGTAAGGGAAAGTCATCTATTGTTCGCTCCGTCCAAGCTCCGTCGTCTTTCCGAGTCCTGTGTATACAGGATTCGGTCTTTGCAACTTGAGCTTTTCAGAGTGGCTGTGCCGTTTGATTCTCCTGCCTTTTTTGGATGGTGTCATGTGACGTTTTCTTCCACATTCGGTGAATTCTATTATGCCCGTCGGCGTTTGAGCCTTAATGCTCAAATCGCCTTTTCGCCGTAGGTTATTTTTTGGCTTGGCATTCTCTGTATTATTCTCTGGATATGACATGTGTATGCTGCGTTTTCACCTCTAGTAGCCTACCTCGCACTTCAGGTTCATCCCCTGCCCCTCTACCGCTATGCTCTTAGCATTCACTTCAGTTCCGCCTTCAACCTTGTCCGTTAACATGTTCTTGTGTACGAGTCTATCTCAAGGAACAGTTAGAAATACCAAGACATGCAGTGAGATCTACTGGCTTGGTCTTTTAGGTAGATATACTACCCACCTGTCTAGTTCCGGGATATACTGACCGCTACAGGCAGAAAAAAAAACGATAAGTATCTACTCACATGCCCCGACGGATGAAGTCTGAGGTATTAAATTACAAGAGGTTTAAGAACAGCTTCACACCCGCTTCGTACGAAGTCCGGAACCTCATTGACGACGGTTTATTCACCGCAATGCGCTTCTACATCGGACTCAAATTATCGCTGACTGACAATGTTTTGTAGGCTTTGGGCATGAGTAAAATTGGGGTATTGCTCGTATGTAGAGGCTGTTAATCTGTATCCATGTGTGACATGTTACATGATATGAAGGATATCTGTAGTCAGGTACTTCTCAAGGTTCGTTTGCCTTGTCCTCCGTCTTCCTCATCGACTAAGGTGTCTGTATGTCTAGTGGGAACGGTTGGTATTTTCATTTTGCTGAACTTTTGGTTGCATTTCCCTCGATTTTGGACCAAACGGACGATTCTTTGTACACCGTTCCGATAAGCCAGTCTCTGACCATCACTCAAGATGCACACAAGCTACGCACCAATGGGCCTCATGTTTCTTCAGTATCTGCCATTGGCGTCAAGACAGCCTATGACGATCTAGGAACGTCTGAACTCCCTATCCTCGCATCGTGGTGCGAACGGATAGTAAAGCGTCACTTTATGTTCTGTACAGGTCCGACAATATGGGATCTCAGAAGCCTTTGCCCAAAGGATTGCTAGCAAGGCTACGATGTATGTCGGGTGCCAAATGAAGTGACGAGCGATGAATGTTAACTAAGTATTTTTTCAGGCTTTACGGCCAAAATTGGACCCCTAGACTCAATTACTGGTCAACCATCAACCAATGGCCCTATCATTGTCATTACCGCATCGTTTGAATGTTGATAGCTTCTCATCTGTTATGCTATCAACACTAAGTAGAACTAGGTGAACCCGCAGATAATGCAACTCATTTCGGTTGACTAGCTAAGTAATCTTCAAGGAGACGTGCCTTGAGGTGTTAGCTTCACGGCCTTTGGATGCGGCAGCTCTGACTGGGTTCAGGGGTATCAAAAAAATACTGAAGCCATGTAATGAACATTTTGAGAAGTGTGGTGATAGGCGACTGCTTGAGCGAGGGGAGACCGATCGAAGTATAGGAAATTTCTTCCGAATCTTCGACGAGTATCAAGGAAAACTGTCCTGTTATAGTGCCTGTCCGTCTTGTGTGAATCGTCCGGCACCTGTACGAGTCACAGTTCTCTGGCGCCAGCGATTTGATTCTGAGGAATGATCGTAATCCAGTGGGGCCTCCTCACCTTACATGTATTGGTCTAACAATTTTCCGGCCATTTAATTTGTCGGTTTATCGAGCATTGAGACTGTTAATAGATTTCCCAAAAATTCCAGAGGACTCGGTCTTGCCACGCTTGCGTTGGCCCCCGGCTTCATTAGGGAGTCAGGCCTCACCCGACAAGATTATCAACCCGTTCTATTGCATATCGCAATCCAAAGCGACCCCTGGTTTCCCTGAGATTGCGAGCCGCTGCTACCAGTGACTGCTACGCCGCCTACGCACCAGGAGAGCTGTTCTCAACATTCATGTGGATCATAATTCTCGAAGGATGCATCATATTCATCGACGGAAAGGTGGTTACATTGAAATCCATCGCCATGTCGTAGGCTTAACTATAGCTACTCGAGTATTGGGCGCGAGGGAAAATGTGAGCTGGCGGCAGCTACGCTGCCGCCGAGCGAACCTTTTCCCCGCGTCCATCCACAGTCACCATTAGTACATGTCCATGTCATTCAAAAAGTAGAGTGCTTCAAGTTCCCATTAGTCGGTAAATCCCATGTGAACTCAAGGTAGCGGGCCTTGCCGCTTGCCGGCCTTACTTAGTTATTTTCCCCGTGGTCGCGGGTTTTGCGCCCAAGTCTCTCAGCTACTGTCGGCCATTCCACCTGAGGAAGATTGTCAGGTTCATGCGAATCTGAGAGTGGGACTGTATCCTGCTTTGGCAGATGCTCGGGTCATCACGACGCTGGTCGTGTTGGATGTTTTTTCCTTGGGAGTTTGGATTTGATCATCGTCGGTGGACGTGTCTAGGTCGCTGAGTGGCGAATCGCGGGACGAGGGTCTTGTTTCAACTACGTCTGGTTCACGTTCCTGGTCTGCGGACCTACGATGAGATGAGGCATGGGACTGCATGGGAAGACGCATGCCGTCCACAGATTCAGCCATCTTTTCTTTTCCGTCGATGGGAGTGTTTGTACGACAAAGACGCGGTCCGATACTGGTGGTTCGTGTCGGAATCTCAACGTGAACTTTGGCAGACATCGAAACAATGGTCACACAAGCCAGTGGGTACAGTGGAGTTTACTTTCGGAAGGTTCATGCGCAGAAACTATACAGTTCAACGAAGGTTTCCGAGTAAATAAGCGCAATGCCAGCATATGAGGTCTCATGCTAGAATTACAGCGGTCCGTTTAGGACTTCGATACCGATGGAGTGTGATTACCGTGTTATTCTGCCGGTGGGCCGGTGAGAAAAAATAGATTCGATGTCTGCCCAGCGATAAACGAGGTTGACTCCAAATGCAGCCAAAAGAGATCATACGTGCAGCATCGTAGAGTCATAGGCGTTGGGTTGAGGGCATATCCTAATTGTTCCACTCGAATTGGATGGTGAAAGTGTTAGTGTATTAAACTTAAACAAAGTTGCAAACTGCATGGCTTCTAGAGTTGACAGCAGATAGCGGTCGTTGAAATTCGACACAATAAAAATTCCTGTTTTACGTATGAAAGGCTTCGACCTAGGCAAAAACGTGATACTGGCGAGGGAGATTACGCCTTCTGCTAATGAAAACTCGTCTCGGGAACGTCGCAAAAAATAAAATTTTCACACCTCGGAGAGAAAAGGCAGGATAAGGTTTAGGTGACGGTGTCAAGCTTGTCTAAGGCAGACAGACAGGCGGTGAGAACAATTAGAGTCACTATTGCGGTGATGCGCAGATCGGAAAGTCTGCATCAACGGCAAAAGAGTCGCGTTGGTGTGGTTACTTGTGATAGAAGGGCATCGATGTTCGTAAGTAGCACTGACTTTTTTTGCCTACGTCCATCAAGTCGGATTTAGTGGAGACTCAAGCTGAGCGAAGAGTTCTAGTGCTTACGGATCATCAAAATTATCCTGAGTCGTGTATGGGCCACGACTTGCGCAGTTTCGCCGAAAGACCGTTTGCTCCGCTATTGCACGCGCTCGAAAATTCAACTGAGACATTTGAGTGGGGCGGGCCGCGATAACGGTAAACCTCCCACGAAGAAAACAATAGGAAGATTTGTGGACGAATGGGTCCCGTACCACTGCAAACAATGATTAGCGCAAACGGGCCTTAACCGGTTACTGAACACCCAGGATGCCTTCATAGATCTGGGGTAGTTCTGACTCGACGGATGATCCGTATACACGCCACTAAAAGCGCCTCGAAGTAAGGCACGAGCATATGATATTTCTTCAAAGCATTTCCACCGTTCCTAGTGATGATCGGCGAATTACGCTCGAGGCATTTCGTCATTGTACGTCGGAAGTCCCGACAGTAGACAATTAGACGGGTAGGGTTTTTCCACGGCCGAGAAGCTCGTGTTTTTCATCTGTAGCTAGAACCGAACCATTAGCGCGGGGTCGGTTGATAAGTATGCAGGCCTGTAGGAGTTTTCCAAGACCCGGAAATCAGCTGCAGGAGAATTGAATAGATGGTTTGAAGAAACGAGGCGTTTACATATACCGATACATCATACAATGTCCACCCGACGCCCACTGCGAGAACGTAATTCCCAGTCAGGATCACGAACGCCACTCCGAGCCCTGGCTTTTTGTCTGGAAGGTCCAACTGCCGAGAAAAGTCAATCTGTCTAGATGCCTTATTGTTTACAATGTTTCCAGATGATGCGGAACCCACCTCTTATTGTGAAGTCAAGCGGTACGTCCCAAAAAGGAAGGTCACACCTGCTGATCGCAAATCAGCGTTTGTCTAATTGCGCTTTGGGAAAAAAGACAATAAGCCTTGAGCCGTGCAAAATGAAAGTGAGACAGACCCGGTACGTTAGGTTAGCTCTATAAAAAGGAGGAGAAGAGGTTGAGGTAACGCCAGGTTCTGATCTCCAGCCCCCGCTTGCGATACCATCATACCTCTCTCGTACCTTCACACGTACTCATCCTCATCATCACAAATGGATAGCTTCGAGTGGGTTGCAACAATCGTTTCGGAGAAGTCGGTCGAGGGTGACGAACTTTCTGCCTTGGAGGGCACTATCAATGAGGCGTCCGGCTCTTCGGGCACCAGTGGATGTGTTATAGCATGATTTACCTTCGGGTATGACTGTTATGAACTCTTATATTGCAGTAAGTTTTCTATAATTCAATGCGACGATATCATACTCACCTTTGGTTCTTGTAGATATATTTTTCGCACTAATACGCTGAATATTCGCGTTTACATTTGCATCATTCGTATTGTCGGCATTGCCGTCCTATGTCACGGAGAATGGAGTTGGGTGGGTGGTCTGGGGAGTTGTTGATGCTTGGAGAGTGATATCGCATTAGCATTGAGAGTCGCCAGGGGTGGAATCGCAGACTATCTTCGACCTTCCAGTCTGCGATTGGCAGTTTTATTGTTATTCTACATTTGGCATTAGCCCTCATCATTGGATGTACAACAATCATACGTTCGTCATATCGTACCAATCTGCTACGCTTAAGGTTTAGAAAAAGAGAAGGGGCTAAATTGCAATGGCTCCTGGAGCGTGATCGTTCTTCACGGCTACGGTTTGAGTGCTATTCAGAATCGGTGCAACTTGGGTGCTGGTTTTGTGCATTCGGCTCGCTAGGCGCTTGTGCATCTGTATACCCAAGCTACGTGCCGTTGAATACATATTATGCACACTGTTTCACTGAGAGAAAATTGCAAGCCATTCTAAAGTCGCGAAAAATCGCTCCGAGTGGTATGTTGACGCGTCATACGAGAATTGTCAATTGGCATGGGCTAGAATTGCTGGTGGTCAGAAAGATCTTTTTCTAAAGAAAATGTAATAACACGATGAAACATACGAAAACGTTCATGGTGTAGTGAAGGCCAGCCCTGTAGTGGCGGATGCTGAATGAAGCGTTCAAGAAATGACCGGAGCTTCTATTTTTAGGCCTTCTCCGGAACCGACGAGTCGGATAAAGCCGGGACCGGGGTACTTGAAACCCTTCCATTCAACAACCACGATGTCCTCAAAATTTTTTGGCGAATAAGGGCATACGTAAATCCATCCCAAGCTCTGAAACAACCGCTTCTGGAGAATGAGGTTTGCGCTTTGTCAATAAAAAATCATTTTCTCGTAGTTGCTGATTTTGTTTGTGTCTAGAGTAGCGCTCTTTTATCTCGCCTTCGGGCAGGATAATCGCGTTCACGTTCGCTCTGCTAGATGATTCTAGTTCCCGTATTTCACTCATCAAAGATGCGCTGGTACCGAGGATGGTGCCCATCGAAGAGACAGGCTATTACCCGAGCAAATTGCCGTTGACCATGGTGCGGTTGTCATTTCCTGTGAGGGTTTCAGGGTCTAATTGTTTTTGTAGGTTACTGTCGGGCCTTCTACACTAGACCACGACCGTCCACGACGGGTCCGGATTCGACAACGATGATAGCGCTATGGTATCAGGGACTAGGTCAACATGTTTTGGCCAGCGGATACTTCGCCTGCGCTTACTGTACTGGCTGTACAGCGCCGGCAATCTTCAGTCCTCAACTTGTCAATGCAACATGAACGCGTCAGTATTCCCAAGTTTCCGACATTCCGGTAGACAGACTATACGTGTTTATTCCTCGTCCTAATTGCAGCCAGGCTGATCACGCTCCCCCGGTTAGTGGATCATCGAAGCAGACATGTTTGTGACATAGCTTTACGCATGTTATAATTTGCTTACAGCCACCGAATATGAGAGATTGGTCTGGCAAAGTACGACGTGGAGAGGCAGGCGCCAGTCCACCTCCACTTAATTGGTTATCGATGGTACGTTCGCTTGGTACGTTGTCAAGCCTATTCTGGACTGTGGTGAGTTTCTTTAACAAGGTCAAGCAGCTCGTATCCTGATTCTTCGCAGCCTCGAAAACGTTTGATTGGTTGTGGTTGGTATATGGTTATCTTTTCCAGGATCCCGTAAGCTTCTCTCGTTGTACTACAATTCATCAGCTGAAGGTCTTTCTTGTGGCCACAGGTGATCTTTTCCTTTGATTTGGAAGATTCGTACTGCCGACTATGCCGACTCCTTTATTCTGGGGACTCGACCGGCGAATGTTTGAAGGAAAGAATGTTGTTGCGCGTAGAACCCCCGGAGAAACGCCTTTTACTGATGACTGTCGCTGTCATTCTGCAACTCTGACGTCCTCTCGGGCGGTCTTCTATACCTCTGCGAACACCATACATTCTAGGACTTCTGAATTCTCCTGCGCTTGTATAGATGCTTTCCCCCAACGTATGTCCCCTGCTCGTTGGGTCCTATTCCGCTTCCAATATCGTATCTAGTGAACTAAAGCAGTATTGACGAAACGTCCGTTTATACGCTGCCAGTCATTGGCCACGCAGCGTCCACGACCAACTGCCAGTGCCTAGACAGCTCTTACGGCATACCTATCGAGCTTAGCTCGCCGACGACGTGGCCCAATACCGTCCTTGCAAATGCCATGGCATTTTCCTTCCGTTGGATATTGTGACGTCAGCTGCCCGTGCAGACGACGCGAACCTGACGACCAATTGGACTTGCTACATTTTGTGGGAATATCCGGGAGCCCAACCACGCACACCGGGGGCAAGCAACGACCGGCTCCGTCGCAGGGGGATGCGCTCAATACGGGACAGCAATGGCATACAAGAAGACGGGCTCAGACTCAAGGCGGTCAATCCTCGGTGCGAGCATAGGATCTGCGATACGAAATGGTACCAAGCGGGCCGCAGGTAGACGACACGGCTGGAGTGACGACGTCCTCTTCCTTTGACCACTTCTGGTCGTTCTAGTAGCTGCTCGCAGTTTGATAACATCTATCCAATGCGTTTCTTGATGTAGTCGGTAGAAGTCCTCGGGTGCATAATACTTCTCTTCACAACTGACAAGTCTTTGTTTCAATAGTGGTGGATACCTAGCAATAATTGCCCCCGGGTCTCCGTATTATGTCGCGAACCATAATGATTAGGTAAATGGTTGATGATGGTAATAACACAACCAGTGCACAGTTTTTCACTGAGAGGAGAGGGAATGCGAGTGGTTCTTCCTGAGGTCACTTAACATATTCTTGTAGTTAGCTGGATTTAACATGTCGAGCCAAAGGTCTTGTGACCTCGCGACCAGGTTCGTACTGCGAGGCTCGGTGTATAGTTTTGCGGCAATCGGTGCATTACGCAAATATCGACGACATATATTTTGTAGAACGCGTAACGAACACCAAAGACATTATTACCCGTCTGCTATAAATAAGCTTAGCTACGTCAGACGGCGTACGTCACGCGATCCAGGGAACTTTGTACCTTCGACAGCTTCTCCTTTGACCACCATCATTGACGACCACCTCGACCACCTCGACCACCACAGCGTCGACGCCTATATCAAAAAAATTCGCCTTGGAGAGGAATTCTCTTTTCGGAAATACCACAACTGATAGCCGTGCCCAACAGGCGCGTAATGTGCATGGCTGATGACCGTACGGTCCTTTTTCCCTCGCTACCACCATGAACTCTAATCTTTCGCAGGATACGCTCAGAAAGAGAATGCACCTACTTGAGCGTGCGCAATCCGAAATGTCGAAAAAATCGAAGGAAACGGATGCTGGACACCACACGGAGGACACGTCGCTGACGGAGCTGGAGTATGAGACGGGCACGGAATCCAGTGAAGACTTGCCGCAAATGTCTGGAAAGCCCTTGGCATCCACAAGTCGTCCAGAGCGGGATGCTCGTACGACCAGAGATCTCGAGGACGAGACATCGAGCAATCGCGCTTGGTACCAATTCGATCTTGCCGTTGTCGCGGCTCTTGTTTCACCAGTAGGAAACCTTCTTACAGGAGGCGACCTCGTCAAAAACCTGCTGTATATATTACTCTTGCTCTTTTATCTCCACCAGCTCATCGAAGGTGAGTTCTATTGCTCCTATCCAAGTCTCACTTCCTGATTTTTGGCACAGTTCCTTGGGCAATGTACCAGAATGCCAGGCCTCGTCGTCGCTCACCACATTTACCACCTGATCCATCCCCTGAAGACGTCCACAAACAAAATGCTCATACTGAGCTTCGAAGGATGGAAATATTTTTCTTGATTCTTGCGACGATATCTCCCTTCCTCGGAGCCTCTTTTCTTCGCTACATCTTAGCCCTGATCGCAGGCGAAGACATTCTCACCTGGTTCAGCACCGGCCTCTTCCTCCTTGCCACCGGCATCCGTCCCTGGACACATGTCGTCGAGCGTCTCACCCTCAGAATATCGCATCTACATGATGTCATTCATTATCCCAGCCCTGAGCAAACTACTGAAGATCTGCGCCAACAATTGACGGACCTGAAGCAACAGATGGAGAAAGTTGAGCATACCCTGGGTAAGGTCCGGCGGAGAATGGATGATGGAGCCGAGGCGATGTATGAATACGTCGATGAGGCTGTGGACGTTGTAGAAAAGAACATGCGGAGGCATGAGAAGAAGTGCGAGAAGCAGGATCAGAGGGTCAAGGATGTCGAGATTTCCGTGGAGTCTCTGAGGAAGGTCCGAGGGCGATATCTGGATGCGAACGCGAATCCTTCACTACTCTCGTACGTGCTGCCCGCATGGCTCGTCTCTCCACCACCACGTCCTTCTGCGACCAAGTATCCTCCTCCCCTGTCGCCTTCATTCTCTACGGCGTCGTCTTCCTTCGGACCCTCGGAGCGCCTGCCAACGATTCCCGAAAATGGAAGGCTAAATTTACGAAAGTCGGCTCCGGAGCCTCCTACGGGATTGGGTACGAGGCTCCTTTATGGGACTGTTTCTCTAGTGACGCTCCCTATTCGCGTCGCGGTCGCCGTGGTTGACCGAACTGTATAAAAGAAGTGTATCAATCGCTTGCCGGTCTCATCTGTTATTTATTCTGCAATCCGTTCTGTATCGTTTGTATTATTCTCTTCGTTCACGCTTATTTCCACGTATCTGGTCTTTGATATCTTCGCTATAGACTACGTACGTTGCGCGATCTGGATCACTTGTGTATTGGTGGTAATTCTACGGAACAAATAATTTATAATGGTTGATCTGATCGTTCCCTAGGAATACCGCCAGACACAAAGAATGTAGGTGTTGCAAATCCATCCATGGTTGCGGTAGCATTCCCCTTATAAAACATGCCATGACAGAAAGCCATACAGGTCCATTCGGCCCTGCGTAGGCAGACGCGTGTCTCCATACACCGATCCGTCATGGTTATTAACGAAGGCGAGAATCTCCTCTACCACAGACTTGGAGTCCCGGGGGCATTCGTGGGCATGAAAGTCCCAGTAATCCATCGAGTACTCGGAAAAAGGATAAAAATTGTACTTGTACTTGTGCTTCAGCATAAGATCATCAATATCGACAAAAACACTGAACAACATATGTGCTAGGCTGGTGCACAGGATATCGACATGGATACGGGGGAAAAGTTTGTCTTTTTGAGAAACGAAATATTCTTGGGTGGTATAGTCTAACGAATGATTCAGTGGTTGAAGAGAGAGAATTTGAGAAGTACCAATCACGCACAACTCGGAGATCTCTGTTACCGTCAATGACAACAAGTCCCGCACAAACACTTGTAAGAATGTGCTCATTGGTAATATTGGCGGGATTGAGCTGCGTCGTTTTCGGTTCAACGGCTAATGCGACCTGCAACTCCATCACATCCAAAGGACGGGCGGCAAAGGCTATCCAGCCGAATATGCGGTATGCAAGTTCTTTCCGGGATTGTGACGGTCTGACGAGCAAGGATACATCAGCGATCGTTCCTCAGCGGGATGCGAGTCTATTGCGGCCAAAGCTATTCTGTTCACTTCATCGGTGTCAAGAAACAACGAGCTCAGTCTTCACTCGACGTGGGTGTGAAAAACTAAGGTGCGTTGGAAGGAAAACAATCTAAAGTACGGTAATGATTGTGCTCCTGAATGCGAATCATTTATCTATCGAAATCTAGAAGGATAGAAATCTCCGAATACTAGGCCGTACTTGGAGGTAGGTGTCGACTGAGCCTCTCGACGCTTGGCACTAGTACTAGCACGTCTCATAGTGATTTCAGGGTCGGTCACCTGAGAGGCAACCCACTCTGCCATCTTTGTTTCTTTCTCGACTGCAAGATACATGTATCAACATTCAATATAAAGATAAAGCCTGGCCATGGACGCACCCTTCTGTATCTGCCTGGTGACATAACGGTTCTCCGCAATTCTCTCGACGTTGCCGTTAACGTTGCCTAGTGTCTCCTGCATCACATGGAGTAGCGCTCTGTACACCAAGCTTAGTAGCCTCCGAAAATAAAGCATGAGAATCACTTACCTATTGTCATGCTGCATGGCACCTAGGATGAAGGTCTTGAAACGCTTGATCCTGGACAGATCGTCTGCTACGTTCTCCTTGGTAAACGGCCAACGAAGCTTCCATGGCCTCTTTGCCGACTCATCCCGCAGCTTCCTTTTGAGCCAATCAAGTATTGCAGAAATCTTTTTGAAACGATGGTGCGACTGCTGTAACGTCACCAGCCATGGGTCATCGTCGCTTGAGTAGCTGATGAGGTTTTTGATAGGGGGAAGATAGATGTCCAGATAACGTAGCTCCCTCGAGAGCTTGTCACGTTCCTTAGGCGCGTCTTTCACATCCTTGAGATATCCGACGACAGTATCGATGTTTCGAATGAGGCCGGCAATGGATGAAGCGATGTCTGCCATGGTTGGTGGTGAGGAGCAGGGGTGCACGCAGACAGACCACGAGGTGAATTACCTCGCCGAAATTGGAGTCATAACCTTACAGCAACCAGCCAATGATAGCGTGCTGCAATCCTCCGTGATGGGATGAAGGAAAAAGATAACTTGTGTTACGTTCCCGTGAATCGTCGAATAGCATGCCTCTAGAGCTATATCCAAGAATCAAGATGGCGAAGAAAGAAAACGATACAGTGTCGATATATTGCATCCAGAGAGAAAACATCATCCCAGTACTAATTGCACTTTTCCTACCTTTCAGACGCGTCTGCATCTTCGGCATGTTCAATAACCTTCGCAGATTGCCTCGCACAGTCTGGTCTACCTCCGAAATTAGGTGCAGCAAGTCCAACGGCAACGAATATGGTAGCGGTGTCATCGATGTTATCGATGCATGGGTATTACGCAATGGGTCAACGACCAGCTGGTACACGACCAGTGCAACTCAATGGAGGCACCAAAGTTGACGGTATCTTAGCATGAGGTGAATCTGGTGAAGAGTAAGTAGGCACGATTTGATCCCACAAGTCTTACCTTTGCAGACGCGCTTACATCTCCTGCAGGCGTGGACACAACCCCTTCACAGCCTATCTCCGATAATTGAGATACGAGTCCGGATCCAGCATCCAGCATCCCAATTCTTATCTGTGATTATCCCCGCATGGGGACCGATCCGTTTATCAGCGTGAAACGTTCCGAGTCATCGATACGTATCAAGGGTATCAAAGCAAGGAACAAGGAAGTGTTAAAGTTGGACCAGAGACCGAGATTAAGAAATGCCACCGCAGGAATCCTGGGAGCGTGGGGCAGCGGGATCTGGTTCTGCGCCGGTAGTAAGGTCAGAGGGCTTGAGGCTCAGTGTGGACTTCCCGTTCAGCTCAGATATGACGGGGTTCGCTTTGCACACTGTAGTGTTCGAACAGACGGATGTGGAGGAGAATACAATCGCATTAGAATATGCGGATGACGCCTTTCGGTCGGGAGCTACTAGGCGGAGGTGAAATGAATATTCGGCTGAGGAACGTCTAAGGGACAGCACACCGACCACCCTATGGTGCCTGCAGGCGTTAGAGCCAGTTGACCCATGCATCCACCATGGCTTCAACGACCAAATCATGTCGAATGGGGTGACGCAAAAAACAGTGCCATCCCGTTCTAGGTGATTATCGAGGAAGCAGCAAGCCGTTGCCTGGGAAGGATCGAGAGAACTGTGGTCCGCTATCCACTTGTAAGGCCATTATGGATGACGCCGGTATTCCCTTGCCAATCCGCCATATGTCCCTGTCGGGTAGTGGTCGAGAATTGCAACCTCGGGCTTGGTTAGCACTTCAAGCTTCACCGGTTGGGTTGACAGCATATAGACTTGAATGCTTTATGACGGAATATGAGTTCTAAATCCTCCTGTGGAAAGAAGAAGAGGGGGTGGCATGGTGGTAGTCGAAGCTTGGAGAGGAGAGAAACTTGGCGAGTAGCTTGTAGTGGTCATCGCCCTTTCCCTCTGTGTACGACTCATCGATGTTGGCCTGGCAAGCTGAGTCTCGTATTGGACCGATCCAAGATGCGTAGCGGAGAGAACGGCGAATATCTGATGGTAAGAAGTTCGTCCTCCATAGTGTAGATCGAAGCAAAAGACACGGCATCTGTCGGCGTAAAGCCATGCTGGTGATGGGTCCCGCCCACACCAACAAACGACGACCCGCTCTCCTTGGAGTCGTTGGAATGTGATGCAGACATCCGTGAAGGACTCGAGCTTGACGACCTTTTCCTCGGTAAAGATGAGCAGGGCACTGGATGACCGTGCTAGATGCAAGTCGTGTCAAAAAGAGTTTAGCGAGCTGAGAATGGCAGACGTACTCGAGAGGCCCAGTCAGTTCTTTTCACGGCTCTCCCTTCTCTATGGTCATCTTCATCAGGCACTTCCTCGCTTTCTCCCAGGCCTTCCCCCGCTCAAATTTGTCATGATGACGTGCCGTCAAGTCTCAGGAGCGTCATTCAGGTTGAGAGGCGGCCACCGTTAACGTTGAGGGGTGCAAAGTTGAGGAATCGCCGCACCAAGAAACCGAATAAACCTCGACCAGCGAAGAACTTTTGTTAGCGGACGAGGGGCTGGTAGTCGATCGAGGTTTCGTATGGTGGGAGGCCGAAAGAATTTTGATCTGTATTTGCCATCGGAGCTGATTGCTTCTTCCCTTCATTAATGGCTCTCTCTTTCAGAGCGGGCGGCACTACTGATAATTTAAGTTTCTCATTCCCATGCAGGTTGGCAATCGAGATAATTCGCGTAATAAATATAAGGACAAGCACTATACCCTTCTCAACCAAATTCATCATCGATATACGGTGTGAATCTCACCGCTCCATGTCCCAAACAAGAGGAATCCCCCGTCGTACGGTCTTGCCAATGCACTGGCAGTCATCGGTCAAGTTCTTCTCTCATGTGATGGCCTCTTCATCAGAGAGCTCGCCCAGTCAACTGGTTGCGTGCATGATGGTGATGTCGTGATGCAGTGATGTTTGGGAGTAGGCGAAGGCAGGAACCATGCACTAGTCGAGCAAGTAACTTCTGCAGTCCGGGAACGGATGCCAGAAATAAAAGTGTTCGTCACCGGAGATTCGAACATCACGGATGGTAGCCATCATTCTTGGAGAGACGGAGGCATCGATCGATGATGGTGGGGTACGTTTGGTCTACACCCTTTCCCGTTCTATCAGTGCCCACTGACGAAATCTTTTTAGCGCCGGGGGCGTTCATTGACCCGATGACACTGTAAGTAGATGCGCATTCCATCAGCCTTGATACTATAATATCCTGTATCAAACCTAGAATCACGACTACTCGGGGATGCATGGTTTTCTTATTTTTGGATCTCCGTGTGTTGGGCGCTTGCTCTCACGTTCGCTCGGTCATCGGTCTCAAGTCCTAGTTCTGTACAATCTACTATCAACCTTCATTTCAAGGGCCTATATCTCATATCGCAGTCTTCATTTCTCTTCCCTAGAACCTCTGCTTGTTCCTAAACATCCTTTACAATGGCCCCTCGTACTATTGAATCGAACTACGATCTTATTTTCGCTGGGGGTGCGCATCTCTTACTAGCATCTTCTATGTAGTTACTGATGATGCGAAGGAGGTACTGCGGCGTGTGTTATTGCTGGTCGTTTGTCCAAGGCGGATCCTAACCTCAAGATTCTCATTCTCGAGGCTGGTCCTACAACCAAGGACAAGTTAGAGCACATTCGGCCAGGTCAATACCGTATGCACTTGGCTCCAACAAGCAAGACAATGCAGTTCTACAAGTCCAAGCCTAGTGAACATGTAGCAGGCAGGGCTGTCGTCGTCCCTTCCGGGCGCTGCATTGGTGGAGGTGAGCGTTTCAGTTTGTGATGATCACGAAGATGCGCTAAATCAGCGCAATCCAGGCTCATCGGTCAACTTTATGCTATACAACCGCCCGGCTGCCTCCGATTTCGATGACTGGGAAACCGATTTTGGTAACAAAGGCTGGGGATCCAAGGATCTTATCCCTCTACTCCAGAAGGTCTGCTCAAAGTGGGATTTATACCGACTCATCCAACTCACCCTTTGATTGAATGCGGTAGGCCGAAACCTACGAGGTCGATCCCACTAGGAAGACCCATGGTTCCTCCGGACCTATCAAGGCGTCTTTCGGAGCGAATACTAAAATGATGGAGATGGCTAAACAGTTCCTTGAGATTGGTCCCAAGTTCGAAAAGGACCGACCGGAATCTGAGGAGGGAAACAACTTCGGCTCTGAATCAGTCAATGTATTCTACGTGAGTATAGCTCAGTTGATGATTATCTAGGGTCGTGCTGATCCTCCATGACAGAGAATGCCAAAGTATGCGTACCTGACGAGATAATTACCGAATGCGAGTTAACATTCGCCGTGCTCAGATATATCTCAAGTGCTGGGCGTCGATCTGATACTGCGGTACGTTGATCACATTCTTTCGTCACAACATGCTCACGGTGGAAACAGCACCATTACCTCTACAATTCTGAGAGCAAGAACCTGTCCGTGTTTGATGGAACACGAGTAAAGCGAGTTATTTTTGAGTGCGTTGTAGAGATTGCTTTTAGAAGATCAGGCTGAAATTTTCGTAGGGGAACCCAGGCCGTCGGCGTCGAATATGTGTTCGACAAGCAGGTGTACCCCGATGCAGAGCAGACTGTGCACACAGTTCGTGCGAACCGCCTTGTAGTTCTCTCTGCAGGTGCTATGGGTAGCTCTCTGATACTTGAGCGATCGGGTATCGGTGCCGCATCGATCTTGGGAAAGTTCGGTATCAAGCAGATTGTTGACCTCCCCGGCGTGGGCAAGGAATACGATGGTAAGTGGTCAGCGTGCTCTGGAAATAGTTCTTCGTATATTAGATATCTCCAGATCATCCGTTCCTCATAACACCGTATGTCGTGGATGCGAACACGGAAACAACTGAAGCTCTTTCCGGAAAAGATCCTGAACAGTGGAGTAGTAAGTTCAAATGATTGACACTAGCTGCGCGAATTAATCTGACTTCCTTCCCAGAACTTTTGCGTCAATGGGACACTGATGGATCCGGACTAATGGGAGGAAAGTAAGCAGCTCCCTTCTTCCATACGCATCTCCAGATACTGATTGTTTCCCGCAGCGGCGTGGACGCGGCGATTAAAATGCGTCCTCGGGAAGATGAACTCGAGGAATTAGGGCCCGATTTTAAGGAATATTGGGAAAAGATCTTTGCCGACAAACCGGACAAGCCCTTGTTTTGGCTGAGTGCCTTGGGTGGGTACGTCGGACGCATCTGATGTCTCAGAATCAGTGTTTATTACCCCGGTTAGTTTTCCTGGCGCCCATTCGGCGTTACCTCCGCTCAAATTCATGGCGTTGGGTTGCTTCCTCGTAGGTGTAAATTCTATACGCACATTTCTCCTCACCGAATCTGTTCTGTAGGGATATCCCGCTTCTCGTGGACATATTCACATCGCTTCTAATGATATCTACGCCCATCCTGACTTCGATGCAGGGTTTTTGAGCCAGTGAGTAATGTGGAGAGGACTCCCCCGCCTTGTTCTGATGTTTACTTCCAGTCCGGCCGACGTCGCCGCTCTTGTATGGGGCTACAAGAAAGGGCGGGAGTTAATTCGCCGAATGGGTGTATATCGTGGCCCATTTGCTCCTTTGCATCCTCAGTTTCCTGGGGATAGTCCTGCAGCTGCCGCCCTCGTTGAGAGCGTTCCTGTTGCGTTGGATGCACCTAAAATCGGTTATAGCAAAGAAGACGACGAGGCAATCGCCACGAACATCAGGAACTTTGGTGAGTTTTGGACTCTCGCTCAGGAATCCCAGTTTGATCCTCAGAACCATGCGTTTAGTTGCAACAACCTGGCATTCCGTACGTCGCATCACTATTTCTCACATCGTAATACTGAACAGCATGTGGTAGCTCGGTACTTGTCCTATGAAGCCAAGAGAGCAAGGTGGAGTCGTCGACAAGGACCTCAACGTTTACGGCGTCACGGGATTGAAGATTGCCGGTCAGTAGTTATCTATTTTACATTAAAACTTATTCAATGTTTACATTTCCTGTAGATCTATCTATCCCTCCCGCTAATGTCAACTGCGTAAGTCATAGTGGGTCCTCCTTAGCACTTGATTCTAACTTGGTTCTGTGCAGAACACTTACTCCGCTACTCTGGCAATTGGTGAAAAAGCGGCCATCATTATCGCGAATGATCTTGGAATTGAAGGTGTTTAAGCTTGGTTTCCCTGTTCCTTTGAGTGTATATATTTCGGTGCTCAAGAATAAAAGCAATTATTGGGCGTTCATATTTAAATTCGCGTCTGTGATATTTTGCCAAAGTGTCGCATACGACTCATTGCCTGAAGAGAAAATGGAAAGAACATCATCTTGGAGAGTCTCAAAACTCGGAATGTCGTTAACAGCGACACTCCGCTGCTTCATCCCGGCAAACACGGACTCGGATGGCAACCACGGGCTGCGATAAATATAGATAGATAGAAGCAGCAGGCCTAAAAATATCAACCAGACAGGGAGCCCTATTTTGGACGTAATCAAGGCTATTCAATATTGCGTGATCAAGGTTTGAGGGTCCTTCGGCGATATTCTAACATTGCCTAGCAATGAAACTCCAGGCCATTGGGGCGTAGTAAATGATTGGATCAGCAATCAAACTTGAATCTCATGTGATTTCTTTCAATTTATTAAAATTGCATAAATATCTGAGCATACAGGTAAACCCTATTCATTCTCACTTCATACCATGGCACCCATAGAGACTGTCTCTGGACTTGATGTTACCCTCCTGTGAGTTATGATTACTTAGTAAACTTTCATTAGTAAAGACACTAATGGATTCACATAGTTCTGGCCCTTTGGTATGGTGGTTATGATATTAAGATTCATCATGCTGAAGCATTTTCTAGGTCTTGGGGTACATGTGGGGCTATGGCCTTTTTGGTGTTCTTACTGTGCAAATGTGTGTGTATCAACTCAATACATATTGATTAAAAGAATCCTGACTGATTGTGATTTTGCATAGACATCTACTACATCTCTTTCAATTCTAAAGACAATTGGAAGATAAGGCTATATGGTTTGTTCAAATGCTATTTTGAGTCTGCTATTCATTCTAATAATAAAGACATAGTCTGGTTCATATATGTTCTTGAACTTGCATTTACTATTCTTTCAACTATTGCTGCCTGGCACCAGTATGGTCCAGGTTGGGGCAATATCAACTCTCTTCTGTTCTTTCATTGGTCTTGGGAAGTTCTTCCCTCTTTAAATGGAACAAGTCAGCTTTTATCCATTTAATTGCAATGGTGATAGTCTCATGATATCTGCACAGTTTCGGCTATGGTTCAGACTTTCTATGTCTGGAGAATATACAATCTGACAAAGAATGTCTGGATTCCATTGCTTATTGAACTGGTGAGTGCAGCAGGTTGGAATGCTTTTGCTCATTCTCATTCTCCTGAATTCATTTTCAAGGTTGCTGTTGTCCAATGTGTCCTTGTTTGGCATTTTGGAATAGCTGTATGAAATTTTCATATATACCTTTCTGTTAGCTCAATTTATGCAGGTAGCAGTTGAAGGGCATGCTGTAGACAAGCTTATAGGTTTATCTGCTGAGATCAGTGTACGTCTTTATCATATTTTGATTCAAGTCTTTCTTTAACTTAAATCCAGGCATGGCTTGCTGGAAGTGCTGCCTGTGATGTGATGATTACATCTGCACTTGTCTTTGTGGTGTGTTATACAATCAAAGTTATCTCCACTTTGTGTTACTAAAGTCAGTGAATAGCTGTACCATAAACGCTCACAGTCCAACTTCAGTGGGACAACAAGTGCAGTTACAAAACTGATCCATTTCACAGTAGAAACTGGTCTGCTTACTTCTGCTGCTGCTATAGTGGAGCTGATTCTTTGGTTAATTCTACCTGAGTACAATATACATCTCATTGGGTGAGCACTACAGCTTATCATTATAAACAACTGATCTGATCACAATATTTGGCTAGGTTTCTGGTTTTAGCAAAATTGTTTGTCACTACCCAATTTATCCATCTCTGACAGCTGCTGACTATATTTCCTTCACAGATACTCTAATGCTCTAGTGGCTAGCTTGAATTCTAGAGCACTTATCTTTGGATCTCTACATGCTGGTGCTTACACCAATTCATTAGAATCCTCTGGTCCTCCCACTTCAAACCTTCTCTGGGATGAGCAATCAAACAGTCAAGCTCAGACTACCAGCACAAGATCTCAGGCAATGCATATCACCCAGACTACTGAAACTCATAATGACAACTCTCATGAAATGATTGTGGTATCAGTGGGTATTTTCTAATTTTTAGATCTATAATTATCTGAGAAATAATAGGATTGGAAACATGCAGCTGCTGGTGATACAGAAATTGAAGCTAATGATGAGGAAGCAAAACACAATGGACATCATGTTCATCTGTGAAAATGATCATGACAACAGTACCATACACATGGGTGAAGGGGGTTGGATGGTTGCTAGCCAGGCTCTTGGGACTGCCAGACATGTAAAAAGTATCTAAAATAATAGTCAGTATGAAGAAGAATAAGTTCATACCTTTTTGCACCTGTAAGCAAGGGGGTTCCAAAAAGTTAAAAAATACATAGGGTCAATTAAATTATTTCGGGCTTTGGCTGGACCCTCCCACCCTGTCACATGACCATCATGACATCATGTACACCATATAGGGTATGCCAGGGCAGCCGGAGTCGGAATTAACTGAAAATTCAGCGTCATTGCACCTCAATGCTGGTTTCATACTCTTTGGGCTTTTATATAGATGAGGGACCTCCATAACAATCAGGTATCATTCTTTCTTGAATAATATGGCAATAAATCACAATATATGTTGAATATCCCTTCCAGGCCAGCTTGGGCCAGTTTGAACTCAGCTGTCACGATTTATTCACTTTTTACCTTTTACTTACCTAATCGTGACTCCGGATCGATCGGGCCGCTCGGACCGCTTATCAACACCAGCACTTGGCATTCCCATGTTATCGCTCGACATTGCGTGTTCTCGCTTCGATATCACGTACTCTACTCCACACTCTCACACACAGATAACAACGCGCGACTTATACGAACATCTTCGTTTTAGTATTTAAGTAATGACTCTCACAGCATGTACTTCAGCCTCGAACTAACTTTAAATCTATACTGAAACTATCGCTTTATTCTCGGCTGACAACTAAGGACTTAGTCAAGAGCGCCTATTACCGAAAGGAGACCATCGGTGATTGTCCGAACGCGAGACAGCCGACGCTTATCCTTGATAGGAGTTCAGGTCTAATATCAGCTGAGTGTGATATTGGTTGATTATCACTGTTCTGAGGCTATATTGCCTAACATAATGAAGCAATGAATAAAGTAAAGATGCACCGGCCATTTTATACTAGCTTGGACAGGAAAACATTGAACTTTTGAGAGGTCATATAAAATTTTTCGTGACCGGCATTTGACCCTCCCTCCCTACCCGGTGTTCCGGGCCGACATTCCGGCACCCCCTTGCCTGTAAGAGGGCTGTTGAGTGAGTGGATGGGGCCTTGTTGTGTTCAAGGTGGTGGTAAAAGGCCATGAAAGAAGCGGCACAACCACTCAATCACTACTCAGTTACTCGGACCATGGTGAGTGGAATGGATGCTTGACATGCATCCTCTACTCTACTTATACAATACCCTCCCCTAATAATGGAGACACAATGTAGGATACATCTTTCATCCTGTTACTATCTCACCAAGAAATGATCATATAAAGTTTCATCATACCTACAAAATCTTAAGCTTCCTGATTACTTCAAAAAGTTCTCATCCCATTGTGTGACAGATGAGAAGACATCCCTTCTGTATGTGTTCATGCAGCCTGCTTCAACTACGTTTAAATATGCAAGGAAGTGTAATAATAATGGCTGCACTCGCCGGGCAACCTTAGCACCAAAGAAGGGATTACAGCGCCGAGTGAATTCATTGGAACGTTCGCTCGGTCAGGGGAACTTCCACGAAGTCTGACCCGACGTGCCCTTGAACTCGAGGCGGAAGAGGAAAGACAATTCTGGGAAGAGGACAACACAAACGACGAGCACGGCTACCCTCCACATCTCAAGAACACAGCCAGCATGACACAAGGACGACACGCTCGCGACACACTCCACGGCCTCAGGCTTGGAGAAACAACTTGATTAGCCCAACACAGTGAAAAAGTGACATAAACGTCTATTACTATACTCCTCCATACAACACGCTGAAATACCAGAGGAAATCATACCAACGATTGAAGGGACTGGAGTCGGGACAAGAACGAAGGAGGGAACCTGACAACCTGTACCTCCACCGTGTCTTGGTATAAATATGTACGTGTAGTGGTGGTCAATAAAACGCCGAACCCAAAAAAACAAAGCCGTCGCAGAGTTACTTGCGCGAAGTCTTTTTCTTGATGAACTCATCCAGCGCATCAAGAACGACGCAAACCTGGTTGAACGAATCCATCTCTTGCGAAAGGATTTTGGTGATAGCGTTAAAGGAAGGCTGTGTCCCGTCACGAAGACACTGGCTATAGAACATCAGGATCGCGGAACAGAGTCCCTTGTCTCGAACAAGCTGTTTCAGGAAGTCACAAAGTACCCTGTCTATGCGTTTTGCGGCCTCGGATTGAAAATCACAAAAGACGCTCAGGATGACCGTCTTTTTCTCCTGGTCCACTGGCAGCGACCGTAGATAGTCGATGATGATGGACGCCAGGATGGTCTTTCCGACACCGGCTGGCAGAGATTATCGGGATTAGTATGACGGTGAAGATATCTGGGGAAAAGACTAACGATCGCCGGGAAACCACAGGCACGACGATACTGCTGTACCATCTACCCACTGTCGGAACGGTTCTGACTCAAGGAACAAGCGACCAGTATCCCCCACTACTTGCTGGCTCAGCGTTTCGGCTTCTCTGGATTTGAATTTCGAATCGGTGAGCCCAGCGATGATATGCATAACCATGCTGGCATCTACCGTCTAACCCATCAGTGACCAGTATGGAAAATACAGATAGTGCGCACAATCCTGGTCTTTCTCCATGTTACTTCGGATTTGCGATAGCTCGCCATCGATACGCATGACGTGGTCGCTGACTTTGACGACGTTTTTGCCTACGAGGCTTACGTCGTCCTTGATGCGTTTGGTATTATCCGAAATGCCGTCAACCTTTGTGTCGACAATAATCAAGGTTTTGTTGAGCGCGCGAGATAAAGCCCTGAGTATCACACTTAGCATCCGCTGGGTAACTACGAAATCCACTCACGCATGGTCGTGCTGTACGGCGACCAGCACCAAGGACTTGATCCGCTCGATCTTCTTTAGAGAATCCTCAGCGTTCTCCTTGCTGAATTTCCACAGCAGTCTCTGCTTCATCTTTCCCATAGGGCCATCCGGTGCAGGCTCCAATTTCGTCTTGACGCTTTTCAGTAATTCATCTAGCTGCGCAAAAGGGCCCGACAGCCTTTGCACCGTCTGAAGCCACGGGTCGTCTGCCGCCGCCGTCTGGGTAAGCTGGTGCACCGTATCCAGATAAATCGCAAGGTTCGAGAGCTCCCTGTTGAGCTCGTCTCGCTCTTTGGGTGCCTCTTTGACATCCTTGAGATATTCGACGATGGTTTTAGAGACGTCGATGAGGGAGATGATGGAGGAAGCGATTCCAAGAGCCTCTGCCATGGTTGATGGTGTAGGGAGAGAGGAAGCACCGTCAAGCTGTTTTCAATTCGCAACACAGCTATGCGGAATGCAACGTGCTTGACATGCAGCAAGATGGTACAGCCAGGCTTCACTGAATCATCAACTACTAGCTTCGATTCCCACCTTCACGCTATCACTTCAATAGACGATACTTATCACGTCTTTGGGTGTCCGTCAAAGTCGTGTTCATGTTCGTGTCACGAGAACATCAGTACAATGGTATGGATCCCAGGAAAAAGCCGCCAATGCCACAAGCGCCCTAGGCTTCTCAGGCGCAGTACTGCCCTTTACAGATTATCCTCGCTAGGATGCCTGCTCCTAAAACCAGGATGCTGTCAGAACAAAGCTGAGACACGATGGTACTGGTTCTCGGTGATTGTCGTTACGCTCACAGAGAAGATGCAGTCTTCAGACGACGAAGGACAGCGATCTGAAGGAGCTTCCCGGGCAGCATTTGAGGCAAGAGATGGTCTGAGATGCGGCAGAGACCTCGAATAGTCTCCTAAGCTCCCAACAGCTGCGAATCGTTCGGCGAACCCGTGTCCGGGATCTCCCGAGAGGGTTAGCCGACAGGCGTAAACCAGAAGGCTTTCAGTCGGGATACCCTAGTAGGTAGTTTGGAGGGTATGGAATCCAATGGGGCAGTAATTGCTGATGGTCTCCGTTTTAGACCGCCTTCATCTCCGGACCTCCATACAGATATAGACAGGAAGAAATGGTCATCATTGCGCCTTGCATGTATGCGTCATACGAAGTCGATTTGAAGTCGATAGCGGAGTAGTGGGTTTTGTGAGCTGTCGTTCTCTTGAAAACCGTATTTTCCAGCCACCGCCCCTCAGAAGGAAGTACGTGTTCTCGGGCAGTCAGGATTTTGTGCATCAGGGTTCCAGGGAGTGTAGGCGAAGATGAACTAGGAGGGATGTGGAAAAGGGAGATCCAGAGACGGGCACGACGGAATGGCTCTAAGGGCTCCAACGAGTTTGCAGACAAACAAGCTCTCCTTGGAGTCATCCACCGACGAAGGATTCTGCTCTACTCGACGAGAGAACTGCAGATGACAGTCACGTTAACATGAACTCAGCGTTCGAGATGACAACGACATACATACCCGGGAGCCGTCCGTTACACACTGGATGCCGGTGACGCGACCCTCGCAGTCAACGAAATATCACTCGCTTCCTTCACTGACTTCCAGTTGGGGTGATGTTCGCAGCCGTGGTCCGTTGAGAAAAAAGCTACATCCTCTATGCGTTCTGCCACGTCTTTTATTTTCATCTGCTTTCAGATTCTTGTCGTATGTGGGCCAACCGGGTCGCCAGGGAAAAACGCCGGAAGCCACAAACGTACATCTGAGGGAGGTGTAGGCATGAAGACGACCGACGGCTGGTACAGTCAGCAGGAGGCATGACGCGTGAGTGCGTGAGCTTAGACGGATGGCTGACTTGGGCGTAAAGGACAGAGGACGCGTGGAAAGAGGATGACGAAGGTTGACAACGTTCTACGTTCGGTGAACAACCATCATAGACACGCTCTTCTCGTAAAGTTGTTGATGTAGTCCTCAACGATAGGAGACGGAAGAGAAACTGCGATCGGATTTTCGGACCGGTTTCCGTTCGATGGCTAGGGGCCTTCCGCAAACATTCACTTCTCAATGTCGGAAATTCTTCCTATCGACGATCACCTCACACTCACGAGCTGCCATTCGTTGCTCTCCACTTTCTCCTTCTTGTGTCTTTAGCCGGGTGTTTGTATACTCCTCATTTCCGTGAGTTGATCTGATGGAGAGTAACGAATTTAACTAGCTTTCAATCGGAATCGTGGAGCGGAAGCCACGAAGACCTATACCGGCTCCCCTGCCACAGTCCCAAAGATCTGACCACAAGGTTCTCGTACTACTGCTTGCAGTACATTACTCTGCTTTCGGGGCTTCTGATCAGTCAAAGGAACCGCCGGTAAATCACTTCTCCCTTGCATCTAGCTTCTCGGCGAGTTTTTCCTCGATGAAGATACCGATAACTGCTATGACAAACTGCACAGGAAGATGTCAATAGAAGCTCAGCAAGACAAGAACGTATAGTACGCCATTAAAACGGTCAGAAGGAAACGCCGTTCAAATTGCGAGTCTAAAAAAATACGAAGTTTGAATGCTAACATGCCTTGGCAGCATGCCGAAGAGCTGCCGGCTGATACTAATAGAACAAAGAGGCGGAAATGATTGTGGGTTGACGGGAGTCCAGGCGCCCAACCCCTAGAAGGGTGTGAGGAAGTGTCACGTTCCCCAGAATGTTTGGCTCGACGCCGGAGTATGGCAAACATCGCCATCATCTGGCGCTAGTATTCAATGCAAGCTTATCTTCGCTTCGTCCACCATCTCTCTCTCCATCTGAGTCGCTGCGTCACCTCTTCACTACTTCTCCCGACTTTCTCTGTTTGGGTAGCGTCTGGTCTGTCGTGACTCGTCGCAGCTACATCTTTCAACTGCTCAGATTTCAGGTTCCCCAAACAACTGAGTTCTCGGCTTCCACTGCTACGAGCTGAAGCTTCTGGCTTCTCTTCATCCTGGTGTTCATCCCAGAACCTGTTTCATTGCCGATCTCTCCTCCTAGTTATCTTAAACCCGTGGGTTCTCCTCCCCACCCCAACCCCCCAACCCAAAAACAAGCATCTGTCGTCTCGTATCTCAAATCTCATTTATCATCACTATCCTGATCTCTCGCCTCGATTCCATAATTTCACTTGGACCGTCTAGCACACTAACTCCGCCGTGCCAACATGTCTATCTTGTGGAAGGCTGTCAAGGTTGCGGCCTTGCTGACGCTTGGCCAGGTTCTGTTCAACGTATTTTGGGACGAATCATCCAAAGGATCCGGCAAGCCGGAAGAACAGTATATCCCTCCGGTTCATCGACCAGAGCAACATCGACCGGTATATCAGCCACCTCCACATCGACCCCCTCCATCACAGAGTCACCGATCATCACCGCCTCGACCACCATCACCACCTGAACCGCCAAAATACGAGGTATCACAGTTTCTCTCATAGTAGTCTCCACTCGCTGAAAAGTTTGAAATAGGACGACAACCAGACAGACCAGTCGAATGAATACTATATCGGCCTTCGTGCACGCGCTAATAAGGAAGGGGATGAAATGGCAAGATGCTTCAGCGAAAGCCACGAGGCCTTTAATCGCAGGGATCGTGCTGCAGCCAAGGACCTCTCAAACCAAGGGAAAAGTCATAAACAGAAAATGGAACAACTGCACAAAGAAGCGAGCAAATGGATTTATCTTAGTCAGTACTATGATTTGTCCTCTTTGTACTCGATGTGGATGCTCATTTTCTCGGTAGAAAACAACCGTGTAAGCTGGTTGCGCGCCACGTTCTCCTGGGATACTCATTCTGTTATCCAGGATTGCAAACCTGGGGAGATTGACCTGCACGGCCTTTTTGTCAAAGAAGCTATTGCATATACAGATGCTGCTCTCGAAGAGGCGAAGCTTCGAGGTGACTCTGAAATTAGGCTCATCGTTGGTACGTGCAGGCCACGCAAAGTGCTTCAGTGAAGTTGAATCCTATATTGTAGGTAGAGGGTCGCACTCTGAAGGGGGCGTTGCCAAAATAAGACTAGCTATCGAGGAACTGATGCGCAAGTACGTCGGCGTACATTCTGCAAGGAACCCTCGTTTAACTAACCTGATCGTACAGATACCAGTTAGTCGCGGAGCTTGACCCCTCAAACTCCGGTGTTCTTGTCGTCGAGCTTAATGGACGTTGAATGGCCGCCTCCATCTCGATATTTTCCATGGTTGCCTCAGCGGCCGAGCAAAGGAGAGTATGGACACAAACCATTCCCTACTCTATCTGTTATGGTAATGCCTCGTCATCCCCTTTAGGCTAACCTTTCCTTCTCGCCTTACTTACCTTTTACCTATGTTGACCTTTTGGCAGTGACTGCGTGCGCCTACGCCGCAGTCTCCTGTACTCATAATGACTCCAGCTTCAACATGCTGGGAGTCAACGGAATCTTCTAGCAATTCACGAAGGAGTATATGATAGACTCCTCTTGTACTGGTGTAGCTTTCTAACCTACTTCTGCTTTATGCATCATCATATCGAATGATCATAAGCGGACGTCGAACCTCATTAGGTTGCTTGTGATTCGCGAATGATTCAGGATGATTGTCAATGCGATAGGATACGCAAACATCCATTCATATCGCATATCAATAAACCAAGATCTTTAATGTTTAAGGTGCTATTGATATGCATCTTAATGACATGGCGATCAGTCTCGAATCACTCAAATGGATTATGTCAGGCCGTCGGAACAGACACTGTGGGCGTCTGCTATTTTTACATAGCTTTAGAGGCGTTCAGCGCTGGCCTGATACAGCACCAACTGATTTTGCTTCCCTCCACCACAACGAGGCACCTCGACTCTCTGCATACCCAGTGAAACTACGGCTTTGAGACAACACCAAATCGACTCCTTAGAAAAGTTGAATGTGACTGGTCATTGTCATAAATTTTAAATTTGACCGTCGTGATAATACATTACGCATCTGTATGCTATGCTATTGTAACAAATTTTGAAGCTATACCATCAAAAGCCGTCACCAAGGTACGCGCCTCTCAGGCAAGAAAGGTCTTGGCATTTGTAGCAATACCTAGTTCATGCAGCCTTTTCCCTTCCTGCCGGTTTATAATCCGGAACACAGACATTTTTTTGAAAATCTGGCCTGGAAGTCTTTCCCCGACAACCCAGCATTGTTCCTTTGGTAGCATCGACTCCGAACAAAATGGGGCACTGCCTACCAGTGCGTATGAGCCCTCCGGTATTGGGTATTGGTGATCGGCAACAATCTTGAACGTGTGCTTCACGCTCGTGTTATCTTCAACGACCAACTCTCCCTGTCGACAACTTTCGTCTGATGATTCTTCGGCCAATCCTCGCACATAACCTGATTCAATGCAGGGTCCATTACGCCAGTCAACATCTATCTCCATCGTATACATAACAAAGCCAATCCAGCCACAATCAAGGCCACAAAGGTGCGGCGGTGGCAGCACCTCAGTCATGGCTTGCCTCCATGATGGTCGCCAAAACTTGTTTCCGTTTCCGGGTTGAGGATACAGGTAGAACATTTGCCCCCTGTACGTTGTAGCCATCTCGTCGACCAGGGCATTCCACGCTTCCTCTTCAGACTGTGTCGCGCAGTATGCTGGTATTCCATCTGTCCACAGAAGATAAGACAACCCTGCAATTCTATCCACACGATTCGTCGCCACCCGCTTCCGCATCTCTGACAGGGCAATAAACACAGGCTTGCCAAGCCCTATGCTTGCACCCAGCCTCAGATTTCGCAGTCGATTCTCAACCCTCGTCTGCATTTCCTTTTCCATAAATCTGTCATCTCCTGTATTCCCGCCAATGGTCATACGGAATCGGGTTTCCTGCAGTGTCCACGCCCGTCTGAACCAACATGTATCACTCTCCAAGTCAGCTACCTTCAAACTAAAAGGACGCCCCAGCCCGCTGAGGTAGCACACTAACCCGTCGTCTGACATGTTGTACACTTGTCCAATGGTGGGCACGTCCACCTTCCACTCCTCCGAACGCAGGTCCTCCCGCGATCCGCCTTCCTGCCTCAAGCAGAGCACATCCAACCACGCGTACTCTGCACCCAGATTCAGCATCTCGATGCGGATGAGATCGAGGTTAGCATCCTTAGGCATCGGCACAGGCCATTCGCATCCGTTGATGGGTGTACGCACATCCATGCGATCCTCTTCTTTCATCCACGCATGTGATATTGCCCACGGATTCTGGCGTACAACCCACCATGGCACTACCCGATTGCTGCACAGGTCCCAGACGCGTCGAGGGGGCAGTCGGCGATTAATGATCCTGTTATTTACGAGTACATCTTGCCTCATCTGCCGATCCCATGCTTCAAGAGTCTGTAGCTTCTGTTCGATGTCGGTCAAGTCAAGGTACCAAAACTGGTGGAGATGACCGTAAACGGTGCCGAAGTCAGAGCCCTTCGTGATGTAGGCTTCAAGAAGAGAAGATAGGGAACACATTTCCATGGTGTATGACGTGCTCAAGATATTGTTCAGCTTCCCTAAGAGCCCTTCGACACCGAGGCTGCTGCAGGAGGTGTTGGCAAGAGAGGATGGTATCACGGGATTTCTACCAGTGTAAGACTGTTGTTTCGGCACTTGGATCGATGATTCTGGCTGACCAGTCTCGGTGAAAGCTGAGAGGGTGACCTCGAGAAGACTAGCATACTTGAGGCGCATCTTTTTTAACTGAAGCATGTTAATTTTTACCTGTACGTTCGTGTTCTTATATGCTTACATGTCCATATCTGCCTTGACCCAATCCATCCACGTCATGGTTGTAATGGTTCCACCATACTTGCCCATTCATTTCGAAATTTCCTAGGTTTTAGAGAAATGAGGACGGGGAGATGAACAGTTATGCTGCGGCACGTACTATTTACTACAGCTCCTCTGGGGATCGACTTGGCGTGGTGACAAGGCCGTATGCTTGCTGGGCGGAGGATTGAGGCGCCTTGTCCTTGTGATAGGAAGAAAACCCTAGTTGCTGCACCGGGCCGGTGCCCATCGGCATCTGCAAAAGATAGCTATTAAGTCCGTGACTGCGTGAGACAGATGTAAGATATGTATGGCCTCAACATATCAATGCGTTATCAAGACACCAATCCGAGCATGGGTGAAGTGGCAAAGGTTCTCATTTGTATCCATCTGAGAGTGCGTTGAAGCACAGGTATACATTTCCATCACATCTTGCAGCGCTAGATCCTGATTCAGTCCCAAAATATCCAGCAATAATACTTCTTTACGTTGTTTCGACATTGAAGTCCTGCATACAAAGAATGAGTCGCACCCTTTACAATACGATCTGGAGGAACGAAGCACCAGCGATCTCAATGACCGACAAGTGAACATTATTCTTCGAACGCTAAGTTGACCTCTTCTCTCATCACGCTTCGCTACCCGGTGTGGAGTTATTTTTGCTTGCCGTCGCCCCGAATAAATCCCGTTCATGCTACCCCATTTTGATGAACGCATCACGAATTCAAAGGATGTCAATTCAAGAAGATAGATTGGGATGATAATAGATGACGCTAGATCGACCGTAACTCTCCGCCAGTCCTAACCATACCCAGCATCCAGTATCTATCAAGCGTCCATCAGCTGAACAGCATCGACGGAAAGAAAAGATGCCGACATACATTGAACTTCTGTCCTAAGATCGTGTGCTTCGTACCATGCGTCACCACGCAGCAATCTTGAGCGAGCCAATGCGGTGGGGTGGCCAGGATTATTTGCATCCAGCGAGGGATGTATGCATGCAAAATCAAAGTGAGCCCTTCGCCTTTTCCATGCTCTTGCACCTTTGCCGGATAGCTGCTGCACCATTCAGACAGCAGAATAAAAAGCTACTCCCCCGCCATGCATCTGAAACGTAACGACGGACAGGGTTTCTGTGGCACCAAGACTGGATTACGAGAGATGCCAGAGATGGTCAACAGGGATTAGGGTGTGAGCTGCCAATTGATTGCTTCGAGAATGACAATGGTGGCTTGTGACGGCAGTACGCCTCGTCAGAGTCCCTGCTAGTCAATGCATGACTCATGTTCAGGAGAAGGGAGTGGTGGAAGGCGCCAGCGAGGAGGGAAGCCGAAAGGAGAATGCAGGGGAGCTTTTCTTGAACTCGGTAGCTTCGCTGACGACTTCCCAAAAGGAATAAACAGGTGACGATACTGGACGGAAATATCAGGTAGGGGAGAACATTGATCAGAAGGGTATGAGCGCGCGATGCTGGAGGCTCTGACATCCGAAGTGGGCAGTATTTGGCAGAGGACATCTATTTGGGAGGATTAACACTAGAAACAAAGATCAGGCAGATAGTCCCATACAATGCAACAACTTGATGGTCAAAAAGCGATCCCTCGACATCGGTTTGATATGTTTTTTGCGGTGAGCTATTCATCGCTAGCTGAGGAGCTCCCTAACAGTGGTATTTCCGCAATGAAAATAGAGACCTAAAGAATACTCGGCGGGACGCGTCGCCCACGCGCAGATTGAACTTGATGTATGCGCACAGCCGGACGGGATAATGACTGCCAGGGCCTGGAGAGAACATAACCATAGACAAACTGGTAGTCGGAAAAGGTGAGGCTCGTCCTCGGATTGCACGACGACGAAGCGTTTATAGGAAGTCGGGATCTGAGGCCTGAGGCCTGAGGGCCCAGTCCTTTGCTGCTGGCCATAAGGTGCGACGACGACGACAGTCATATGCAGTGACCAAGTCGAGGCTGGACAGCGGCGATGATGGCCCAAGGACTGAGATGGAGAAAGACAAGAATATGGTGAAGGCTTTTCGCGGACACTAACGCGAATTGAACGCCGGTGGCAGAGATGGATGAGATGGCATAGCGAGGTCAAGGTATCCTAGACGGTCCTCCGTCTATCGCTGAATTAGGTGGAGGAAACTTGATACTCAGCATCTGTAATAAAGAAATAAGCTCGCTAAAATTGAGGAAGAATGATGAATAGGACGCACGGTCAACCAGACTGAAAGACAGATCGTCTTCGCCTTAGCCTACGCCATCTGAAAATCGCCATCCGCCGGTTGTGAAGCTTTGAAATCCATTGATGCTGCTTGTCTGCAAAATGGACGATTTCTATATCATCGTTACTGACGCGCAGAAAATCAGCGGGATAAAGATATTTAATGAAAGGATACCTTACGGCTACCGGCACCCATGTTGAGCTGACTGGCTCGTGAGCACGTCTTTTCGTCTTCATCCTACTCAACGTCATAAGCTACGGTGTGCCAGAAGATTAGATCAAGCGACTCACCAAATCGGCCGCAATGGCTATGAGCACCACTATCAAAGCTCTCTCCCTGCTACTACTCAATCATCCTCCTAAAACATCATCTAGCCATTACTTGTTGGGGTAGCAGAAGAAAACAATCGCTGAGAGCCGATATCCGTGGAAACGAGCGCGGCGCAATGTCCACCTCGACGACTTTTGCAGAAGGAGCTATGGATCAGAGAGACATCCTAAAAAAGCAGGTTGGCCTAGAGCTGAAAAGTGCGTGGTGTGCCGTATTTGTTGAGCCACAAAAGGTCCATCCCAACTGCGAGAGAGTACAAGGTGACGGTCTTGGAAGGAAGAAGGCAAAGCCGATATCGGACCGGTAGTCTCAAACCCGGAAGCCGGTCCGAATTAACCGACTTGCTCAACTTCTAAAGTTCTTATGCAACTCTCCAGAATGAGGCCGGACCGAGGAGTCCGGCCATCCGACCAGTCCGACCAGAAGTTTTTCTCACTGCGACTCGCCCCAAATTTATGCCTACAGTTAACGATACATACCTTTGGTCGCATAAAGAGTTTTCCAACGAACGAAAAATGATTATAGATGGACGCAGCAAAAAAGGTGCTCAAGTGGCTGCGTTACATTGCTTCCCGATTTGGTTGGTACTTTTGAGACTCGTCTATGAGCTTTTGGGAGCGGTATATGACTATGCTAGATACTAGGAAAAGTTCATGAATATGTCAGAACGTCATTTCCAACATTTATCGAGGAGAAGGAAGGTACACGTTGACTTAGAGCCCTCGATTTGGCTTGCCATCTGGTCAGTCCGGACCAATCCGAACTCCAAGCGAAAACATCTTCCCTCCTTCAATGAACATCTCTGAAGTCAACCGTATAGTAGGGAGGGAAGCATAAATATCAATAGAACTTGTTTCCAGTGCCTCAGCGCTCGTGCCTCCGCTGTAGGAACACATTTAGCGTTGTCCGGACTCATGGTCGGACGGCCGGACTCCTGGCTCCGGCCCCGTCCTCCAACTCTCATCTTCAAACTCTCTGTCTGACGTGCCGGCAGCTCCTCCCACTTTCATTTCCGATTATCTCTGCTGTGAAACTCCTTGATTCTTTTCTGCGTCTTTCAAAGAGATACTCTGGCCCACTGAAGCTATTCTTTGGTGCCAAGTTTTGTCACTTCCCAGAGGAGTACATAGCGCGTTTCTTGGCTTTTGGATTACCACTGACGCCAGCTGCTCGATACCTCGCAGTGGTTGAGGAGCTGAATGCAGGATACTGAAGAAGGACTGCCGTCGACTCTGCCTAGAGGTTTTCGTAGCTTGGTGAGTGATCCACATCTGTAGGGCTCGGAACTCAAAGGAACTTTGTAGCTTTGCTATGATTTAAATGCTGAGGGACGCGATAAGTCGTATACAGTATGTTAGGGAGGCGTCAAGGCAAGCCCTTTTGTTATCCTCCATCACTTACTCTCAACCAAGTTATATCATGTTCAGGATGGTTTGTTGGGGCCTTGGAATTCCGTCAAATTGTGCTTCTGATCGAGGATAGGCGAACTGGGAGGAAGGAGGGTGCGTACCCTGGTGTTACATTGACGAAAGGTCACCGCTGTAGTCGGACAAGGTGGATTCTGGAAATTCTCAATGTGCGTCTGGCTCCGTTTCTTCCTCTCTCGCCGAGCTTAACATTTTTCTTTACAGGTGGTCGAAGACTAACGAGCGCGTTTGCTTGTTATGGTTCCACAGCGCGGCAACCACGGTGATCACAGTAATCAGCTTTTTACTAATGCAATCCTTCCGAGGTTACAGTTGAACCTGAACTTATTTTCCAAGTTCTTAAAAACTCGCTCTCATCTTTTCAACGCGTCAACTTTAAGAAGGTAATTCAATTACTACTTACTAAGTACTAATCTACTTTCTTTAGATCTACGCTCGGTCATATCACTATCGCAAAGACATGTACTAGTAATACCTCTCTCCCTAAAATGTAACCCGTACCCACACACCCACCGAAGAGAAACCCGAAAACGGACCAAAGTTACGAAATGAGAAAGCGCAACATGACCCCGTGCAACGCCGTTATGCTCACCGAGGAATGAACCGATCTCGATACATCCCCAGAATGTTTCCGGAGGGAAGTCGGATCCTGCCTTGAGTGAGATGGATCCAGGAAAGCAGGGGATGAGCATGTCGTGGAAACGACGGCTCCTGCACGTATCGAGCACCGTTCAACAGACCCAGACCACCTAAACGAACTGCACCCCGAAACCCGCCAAATACAAATACGACAGTCCAATAATGGCCAGTCCCACCAAGGAAAAAGCAAGATCAACCACGAATGGAGGTTCGCTCACAACAGATCCTCTAACGTACAATACACGATAAACTCAACGAATGAATGATTGAATAATGAAAGTACCTGAGGCCCATCAGGGCTTTGAGGGTAGTGGATTGCTCGTGTGTTGTTAGGGGCCGTAGCTGCGCATTAAAATCGAAGGGCTCGAGCTACGTTCTGCCGCTCAGGCTAGGCACTACCGTCGCGCATCCGGAATAGGGAGCAAAGGTCGGAACTCCCACGCGCATCCTTTCATTTCTTACTACCATCACCACCGCTTAACGGCGCTTATGTGCCTTGCGGCTGCTTATTACGGCCTTCCTGTTTTCGCGCTGTTATTCGTGTAGTGCAATGCCATATGCCTGTTGCCTGATAGTGATAAGTAAGAGCTTTTTTTGGTGCAGCACAGCCACCACATACGCAAGTCTAAAAGAGGCAGTCAACGCTTTTCATCCGCGACCGTCATGATCTTCATCCCAAATTATTCATCTCTCTTCGCGCGACTCAAACGTTCAAACGTGCAAGCTCAATTGTTCAGAACATTCAATCTTCAAACTCAGAGCTAGGCCTCAAGACGCTACCACACGCTAGTGGTAGCAAACGACGACAACGGCGACTCGCAATTCCCTGCACCCAACTCGTCTACCATCCCTACTACCCACCATGCCTCGCCTCGCCTCGTCACCCTCTTCGATGTCACCGTTTCTCTCTTATATTTATATGATGTCGCGCATTGCAGACGATCGCAGAGTTACGCGATCAAGTCCTCCCTCTGAATGATAACCCTGAGTAAGGTTCACGATTATGCTTCGATGCCGTATGTGGATTTTCATCCAACCCATCTTTCAAGTTTTAAAAGTGTCAGTGTCACAGGCTGCCATGAGCTCTCTCGTCGACTGCTGCGAAAACTATATATGCGAAGAATGAATGCGACGTCAAAAGGATCGCAACGTACGCGATAGGACGTGTCTACTACGATTCATCCTCATGTTAGTTCTAACTTTTACCTCCTAATAACTTACTGACGTTTCTCCACACAGTTGTCTCCCCTTATCCTTTTCGTCGGTTAATCCCGGAACGGGTCCGTCGAACGATTTGCAGTTTCTGTTCAAGTTGGGAAGAGAAGACTGTTCCGTCTTTGGGGTCTGCACGGCATCCCAATCACACTCTCCTCAAATGACGCCCATGGCACATCTCGTACCCCGGAGACTGCATCGCCTACGTTTCAGCGTAACGACGAGAACTATATCTCAGCGTTACTCTCGGCATGATCACTCCAGCTACACCCACAATCACATCGAATTCAACGTCAGCATCTCCCGTAGTACGGAACTGTTGATGAGAAGTGTTGTCAATTTCTATCTATATGCTGAGACGAGAATCAAAGTTGGCTCAGTCCTTGACCTTGTAGCTACCTACTCACCCTTCGCCAGATCAACTTCATGAATCATCGACGTCCGACCCTGAGGACGAGTTCAGTGAGATAAGGACGGCCAACTTGGAACCAAGCGACCTTGAGACCAACAGCTAGAGCTCAAGCGTCCTACGTAGGCTCCATGGACGCGTTCTTCTCTTCCCACCCACGGCCGGTCCTCCACCTACACGATACTGAATCCTATGCCTTCCTTCTCCCATTGCGTTGAGTCCTCCAAGGGTAGTGGCTTCGAGTCCTTGGGAAGGGGTTTCTGTGGCTGTGGTATGTAAGCCTTTGCTAGGTGAACAGGCAATGGATGAGGCCTAAGGCTTCCGTAGTCCTCGATGACGGAAGGGGAGCTGTGATCGGAGTTTCGGTCCACTGGACCTCCGTCGTCATTGACTTGTCTAAAATTCTTCCTGTACCGACGACCACCTCCTCACGAGGTTGCCATTTATCGGCCCCATCTTTCTCTTTCTTGTGTCTTCGGGCGGGGGTTCGTATACCCCTTATATCTGTGAGTCGATCTGATAGATTGGCAGTGGAGCATGACTCGCTTTCACGGAGCTGAAGCCACAAAGACTCCATATACCAGCAGCACTTTCTATTCCCAAAAGGTTCCCGTACTACTGTTTTCAGTGCCTGACTCTACTTCCGGGGCATCGGGATCTTAGTGACTGCGGCTCTAGCACATAAACGTTCGTTTGCGCGTCTATCATTCTATGATCGTGCATCGTGATATCTACCGATGTTGGAAAAGCTGAGACTTATCTGACAATGTGCGCCTTCAATACTGTTCTGAGTCCTGTGTATACAGGCTCGGTCTTATGCGGATTTTTGGGTCTCGGTAGCGGTGCATTTTGGTTAATTACGTCGGCCCACCGGCCCGTTCGGGTTTGCTGTACGCTGTTCGGCTGTCACCGGCGCTCTGTTTACCTTTTCCGTTCATATATGTTTGCAGGCTTGATTATCTCTGCAGCACCTCGTATTCATGCATTGATGTACGTTCAGTATCCTGCTTCGCGCTTCTTAGCTTCAGATCTTCAGAGGTCTGTTAACCCGTCTTTTGCTCTCCTTGATTCGACCTCTCTGCTATTTGATAACACATACCTTGTATTCGATGTACACAGCGAGCAGTGACTTCGGCTTCAGTGAAATGACAAGGAGTCAATACTTTACAGAAGTGCCTTTGCGTCACTCCATCTCTGGCATTCAACGTTGTTGTGTCGCTAAATCATTTCCATTCAATTTCATCATGGCTCCTTTTTGTTAGAGCTATGCATCTTCTGTAAGCTTTTCCATCTTCTCGACTTGGAGTATCCTCTAATCTTAACTCGCCCTTTGTTCAGACCAGGGCATCCGTGAACTATTTCTTCGTGGGATTACGGAGATGAACCGACCTACCGACTTTGACATCACGTCTGTGTGAATAACAGCTGCTTTCAACAAGAAGTCGTATCGTTAGGCCCCCCGAACACCGAGACGGCGCTTAGCGCGAAGGCCCATCTGGGCTATCGTTGGAAAACAATTAGGAATAAGAGGACGAATCCTGCTAGTCTTCACTGTGTGATCCTCCATATCGATCTTAGAAGGATTGCGATGTTTTTCCTAGTTCGACGCGCCGACGTGTGCAGCATCCATTCTGGACAACGTCTACGGTAAGCGCTTTACCCTTCTTTGAAGAACTATTCATGTCTGATGCCGATGCAGCTAAGAATCGTCACAGCGACTCTTTATATGCCCATTTACTACCATCCGTATGAGATCACCAAGGTTTGAATATATGACGATGACTTACCATCAGTGACGTCACCAGGATCAAGTCAGGTTATACAGACCGACAACCATTGGACGACCGCAGAGGTCTGCTATTTTGTACAGTCAAATGAAACCATTTGGCTACTTCTAATTCATTCACCTTGTGAGTTTGAACCATTAATCATTCGTTATCCTCATATCCTCAACATGGCCGGAATAGAACTCGGGCTCATTCCTCAGAACAGCGATATCTACAGCAGCCGATGACACTTGTGGGGATCTCGGCAAAGCCTTCAAAGATAAGAGGGAAAGTCGACAGATGGAGAGAGTTAAGTAGTGTCCAGCTAAAGTCGATGTCCTGCTAAGGCAGCCGATTCATGCGTACGACATCATTATCCTTTGTCCATTACTTTCAATGTATCAGTCCCTTACAGACACCTGCGACCCGACATCGGATATTCAGCTACAGCTCCGTAACATTCTACCTATCACTATCCTGACCGAGATCTTCCATCGAAACTTATTCAAATACGATGGCCAAGTTTGTCTCTTAATTTCCGTCTGACTTTTGCGTTTTATATTACTCAACTGTCCATATATATTAGGCATCACTGCTTTTGCTTCGTAATCTATACCTTCCCCCTTCCCACAGGACTCGGACCTGCCACGCCCCGCGATGGCCCACCACTTCATCTTATTACCACGAAAAAGGTCATCATTTTCCATCATTCCATGTCGTTGGACCTGCTTTTGACATCCAATACAATCGAGTTGACTAGCCTAGCGAGGCGGGTTTATCATGTCATCGTCATCATACACGGCACGGTATACTCGGAGGTACAACACAACTCCCTATCCTAACCAGTTGACAGACCAGGAACTCGCGCAGTCACTACTGCCCGAGACTAGCACCATGTTTCTCGGATCATTGATACTGTCAATACTTCGTTCATGTCATTCCCTTCGAAACTCATGCTTGGTCTTGTCATCTTCAATGGCAACTTCCGAATCAAGGTTTTGAAGGAGCAGAAGTTGGGCAGCGAGCGCATGATTGCTGATACAACCCGCATATAACGCCTAACTTGATGATGTTACGTTCCCTGACGATTACCTGATGCAGCTGGCGGAGTTCGACTGCCCCGTCGAGACATATACCAGCTCGACTTCCACGACACTTTCTATCTCCAAAACCCTATTGCCACAGGATTGTCATACTGTTTGCAGTTCCCGACTCTTCTTCCGGGGCTTTGAAGTGATTACGGCTCTAACACATACATAGTCGCCCGCGCGTCTATCTCTATAATCACAGACGCCGGATAGTGATATAAGGTACAACCGCAATGCCTAGCCGGTGTCCAAAAGCTGACCTGTACGCCTTCAATATGGTCTTGTTATGACTAAAAGTCATGGTTTTCTATTATCCACGTCGTTAAACCTGCTCTCATGATTCTGCTTCAACACAAACACATGCCACATCATAAAATGACACCGTTTGTGAAAACGAGGTACGAGTCCCTAGTCTAACAAGTTGACAGACTTCACGCAATCCCTACTGGTGTATTCAAAAAAGAAACAACGCCATTTGGGAAATATGCTTTCTCTTAAGAGGCGTCGAAGAAGTGCAGGTGGTATCATTGTATTTTGCCATGGAAGCCCAAGTGGTGAGTCCATTCCGAACTACACTCCTCTCGTGCATTCATGTATTGCTTGTAGCCTTTGTCAACGGACATTCTCGTGATCGGTGGAGGACCTGCAGGGTCTTATGCTGCCGCTGTTCTCGCGAGAGGTGAGCGGTTTACCCATTTATTGAAGCATACTCACAGAACCACTCCAGAGGGCTTCGAAGTCGTCCTCCTTGAGAAAGATGTCTTCCCCCGCTATCACATAGGAGAAAGCATGCTCCCATCCTCCCGTCCGTTCCTCAGATTTATCGACTTCGAGGAGAAGATGAAGAATTACGGTTTCTTTCCAAAGGTGTGTTTCCCCCTTCTGCTAAGATCTCGCTATCTGAATATCGATAAGCCCGGTGCTGCGCTCAAACTCAATCAGGATAAACGCGAAGGATGTGAGTATCTACTATCAGTGAGTCTCATAGTGTGAAGATCGCTAAATTCTTGCTACCTAGATACCAATTTCACCACTAATGGCCCAGATAACGGAGCTTGGAACGTAGTAAGCCTTATTTTCTCTCTCGACAACCAACAACCTAATAAATTAAATACAGGTGCGATCAGAATTTGACGATCTCCTTCTTCGCCATGCAGCGGAATTGGGTGTCCATGTGTACGAGGGTGTCCGGGTTGAGAAAATACATTTTTCTCCTGACGATCCTACTCGTCCCGCTTCACTAACTTGGAGCAAAGTCGACGGGACGCAGGGAGACCTGTCCTTTAATTGGCTTGTTGACGCCTCTGGGAGGAACGGAATAATATCCACGAGGTACCTGAAGAATAGGACTTTCAACAAGTCCCTTAAGAACGTTGCGGTGTGGGGATATTGGACCGGTGCCGGACAGTACGCGCCTGGGACGAAACGGGAGAACGCACCGTGGTTTGAGGCTTTGACTGGTGAGTTTAAGATCCGCTCCTTTGCGATTTTGATTTTGATTTCCATTCGACTAGATGAAACGGGCTGGGCTTGGTTTATTCCTCTTCACAACGGAACTACCAGCGTCGGTGTTGTTCTGGCCGAGGACGAGAGCAAGCGCAAGAAAGCTCAACACCGTTCAGAGTCCAACGGGAAATCACTTTCGGAAGTGCAGCATGATTGCTACATGGCAGATCTCCAGCGAGCTCCAGGACTCATTCAGCTACTGGGCTCAGAAGCGAGATTTGAAGGGAAGCTTATGTCTGCGGGTGACTACAGCTATCATGCGTCAGAATATGCTGGTTCTCACTTTCGTATTGCTGGGGATGCGGGAGGTAGGTCGATTCTCCAAACATTATTATGCAGTTCGATCTAACACTTGGTTCTTTAGCTTTTATTGACCCATTCTTCTCATCCGGTATCCACTTGGCACTTACTGGAGGATTGTCTGCGGCCAGTACCATTGCCGCCTCTATTCGAGGGCATTGTACTGAAGAGGAGGCCTGCGATTTCCACAGCTCGAAAGTAGAAACCGCTTATACACGGTGAGAATCCCACGAAATCGTGTCTGTTCTCCTCTTTATCTCAAATTGCTCTAGTTTCCTCTTTGTTGTGCTCGGCATCTACAAGCAGATACGGGCCCAGGAAACGGCTGTTCTGTACGAGGCCAAAGAGGACAATTTTGACAGAGCGATTAATTCTCTTAGACCTGGTAATTCTCACATCTCTACCATCTGGATTGTACGCTCATTTTTCTGTTAGTTATTCAAGGATGTGCGGATGCCGATGAAAATCTCACGGAAGCGGAGCTTCAGAACACGCTGGATTTCTGTAGAAGCGTCCTTGCACATAACCAACAACAGGGTAGTCTGGGAGCCCCGGCGGACGTAGACGTGGGGGTGGAGCATACGCAGAATCCACTACAGTCGATGGATGACTGCAAGAGAAATTTTGGAACGGAGGTAATCAACGGGTTCTATGTTAAGATGGAACAAGGGATGTTGGGTCTCGTGCGCGCATAGGATCCATCAATATTTTTCTGTGCAGGGTTTGGCCTGTAATGAAGGGTTATGCAATGTCATTTAGCGAAAGACACAACGACCGTCAATCGGGCCGTCTGAAGCACCTCTCATTAAGTATCAGAGATTCGAAGCGGCCAAGGAGGTACGCACCGAAACTGAGTTTGAACGAGCGTGAAGACTGGCGACGATTCTCCGGAAAGCCTTTAAAAATCTGGTGTTATCCGAGTTGAAAAAATGGTTTTGCACTGAAACGAATCCATCCAGCTACGGTCGAGGAAATACTTTCTGTCTTCTCTCACCTTATACACTTCCGCCATTACTTGCAACACCTTGAATAATATTCAAAGCAACACAAAGAAGCGTTTGTGCGCACAAGAATGGCAAGGTGTACATTAGTATCCGCCCTTGGGAAGAAATTACTTATACGAAAGCGCACAATACATACACGCGAGGGCTCGTCTTTCCTGGGATTTTATGCCCATTATGGTGTGTAGCTATGCCAGGCATCCCATCCACCACCTCCTGCCGGCCAGGATGCGTCCTTCAAGTTCCATGGTATTGGGATTGAACTGGAGCAGATCGTAACGCCCCTTGCGGGAGATATCAAGGACGACTGTGCAAGGGGCAGGTAGATGTCGCATATTATATTCGATTTTGCATGGATGGACAGATGGCAGAGCCGAAGTAGATGGGATAACCGTTCCAATTAACAATTGGTTGTCCAGCAAGGTACAGTGCACAGTGAGAGGACCCCTGCAATGGAAGACGGAAACCAGACAATGATGTTGTGGTCTATTCTTGGGAAACATATCACTCGCGTTACGTCCTTGATAATCCGTTCGTCCTCCTGAGCCGCGGTCAAGGCGGGGATGTAAGAGAAGTGTACAATGTCACTATTGTATCCAGGAAGACGAAAAAAATCAAACATCGGGTTGCCCACATGCCGAAGTGCCTGAGGATCCTGCATGCACGGCGACAACAATCACCTCACGCCAACTTGAGCTTCTAGCACCGTTGACAGGCGCCTCACCGCTGTGAATCCGGTAGCGAAGCGCTGATATTAATGCTATCGATGCCTGGGTTCACCGACTCGTTGGTACACTACGAGGGTAAAGGCGCAGACGTCTATAATTCACGAAGTCGATCTGGCGAAAGGTGAGTATGTAGCTACAAGGTCAAGGACTAAACTGACCTTGATTCTCGTCCCAGCATATGGATAGAAATCGACAGGACTTCTCATCAGCGGTTCCGTACTGCGGGAGATGTTGACGTTGGATTTGACGTGATTGTGGGGTGTAAGTGGTTGTGCGCCTCGTAGCAGTTGCGATTACGAACCCGTCCTAACATATACCCAGTGAAATCTTCATCTCCAGTTATGCGAACGATCGAGAACGAGACTAATGGAGGAAGATTATCATCGCAGGAGCTCTGGGTATCCGAAGAACTGGAGGTGATCCCAGTGGTTGCGATCAAGAGAATGCACATCGGAGTAACGGTGAGATATGGTTCTCGTTGTTAGCGTGATGATGCAGTTTCTGGGTCCGGATTTGTGATGGTGGAACAGACCTCAACGACGGGATAGTGTTCATGGACCCGTTCCTGGGTTGACCGGTGACCGGCGAAAGGGATAAGGGAAGGCGGATTTACAAGAGAGTGTCAAAGAAAGAGAAGAGGGGTGATGGTTGACAAGCTAGGTGTAGGGAATCATCGTCAACTCTTCGCCTCAAGAGCGCCAAGCTTGTATCCCACCATCATCGAGGTCTTGCATCACTCGAAGCCCTCTCATCATCAATATTGCTCGTCTGAAGACATGCACCCTTCGTCAACTTGGAGACTTGAGTGTTTATGATGGGAAGGAGTCGGAACCCTCTTGTTCAAAGAAGGAGAGGGGATATAAAGAGACTAGAATAGTGGTGGTCGAAGCTTGAGGCGCTTGTTAGGACAATGTAACTTGGGGAGCAGTTGATAGACATGTCGTTGGACATCGCCCTTTCTCGCTGTCCATATCGTCGCTGTTTGCTTGGGAAGCTGGGTCTCATATCTGGAAACATTGGACAAAGGCGGCCGAGTGGGGAGAACGGCGAACGCGGTAGTGTTTGATGGCGAGATAAAGTTTCAGCGGTGTAGAACACGGAAGCTGTCGTTGAACTGTGGTAGATGCAAGTAATGTCAATAGAAGAGTTCAGCGAGATGAGATTGGAGGACGTACTCAAGGACACCGATAGCATGGCCGACCCCCTTGACGCCCGCAAAATGCCACGTACTGTTCCTCCCTTCCTCTTAGGCCATCCTTGACGCGTTGAACCAAGTCTGAGCGTCGTTCAGCTTGAGGAGAGGTCACTGTTGGGGGTGCAAAGTTGAGGAATCGCCGCGCCAAGAAATCAAACGAGGCTGGTTGAAGAACTTTTGTTTGCGTGCGCGTCCAGACGAGGAGGGCTTCGAGGCTTTGTATGTGCGCGCATGCTCGCAGTCAGAAGGAGAGGCCGATCTGAAACTCCGATCACTGCTCCCCTTCCATTTCCAACCGTCATGGAGGACTTCAGCCATTACCTGTTCTGTGTTCACCTAGCAAAAGCTTGTATGCATGCCACAGAAGCCCCTTCCCTCGTCGATGTTTTGGCCAATTTCTGGACGCGGAGAGTCCTCCAAGGGTAGTGGCTCCCCATCAACGCAATGCAGGCATAGGATTCGGCATCGTGTAGGCGGAGGGCTGAAGAGAAGAACGTGTCCATGATCGTTGTCAGAGCTGTTAGTTGCAAGCAGTTCTCTTGGTTCAATGTAAGTCTACCATCCGTACCCAGCTGAACTTGTACTGATGGTCACCAAGAAGTTGGAGCCGTCCACCGAACCTTCGCTATCCTTTTTCACGCGACCTGTGTCCTTTAAAGCTTTACGCCCAAGTCAGCCTGCTGTCTCTTTGTCTTCTGCTTCTTGCATCTGCCAAAATTCACACGTCAGGCATGACCAGCCTCCTACTAGCTGTACTGGCCATCGTTCTTCTTACCGGCACCTCTCCAATTGTTATGAATACGTGAGGTAGCGTAGTAGCTGATGTACGTAGCTAGTATTCGTAATATAATTGAGTTCTTTACCAAAGAAGGGATCCGAGAAGGGAAGTAAGTCGACGAGCGCTAAGCGTAGTCGAAGGGATGACTGATCGGTCCAGAAAGCGCTAAGCGTAGCTGTCTCGGATTCTCAAATTCACACAAGGTAAAATGATAAGTCAAAGAGTAGATAGATATTTCGTAGCTACATGAATACTTATATACTAAGGAAACTACAGAGAATATTCTAGTAGTACAGCCTTGAGAATGTTCTAGGGGTTTCTGTTATGTTCAGGATAGGTGAAGGTAGGTACGGAATATCAAAGAAAGAAAGAGAAAGAAAGAGTCCTTGTTTAGGCGTCGAAAGACTTAGTGAGGTTAGGCATATCCATAACACCAATGTCCGTTTATGGCTCCTGGCGTTTTACGCTGGCGACTCTTGATTGGCCCACTAGCGACAAAGCAGATGAAAATAAAAGACACGGAAGAACGAATAGTAGATCCGTCCGGTCTACAGGTTGTCGCTTCTTTCTTGACGGACCACGACTGCGAAAATCACTCTCATGCCAATCACCGGAATTGGCGAGTGATGTTATGATGATTTATGAGGGTCGCAGGCAGGGTGCGACGCCGTCATCCTGCGTGTTATGAACGACTTCAGGGTATGTCTGCCTTCGTCATCTCGAATGCCGAACCCATATTGACGCGATTGTCATTTTCAGTGAACGTGGAGACAGCGATGAACGACTTCAAGGAGAGCGTGTTTGTCGACCATGTCATCGGAGCACTCAGTCCCATTCTGTCGTCGCCATCTCTACATCTTCCTTCTCCGCTTCCGTCCCCGATCTTCGATCCACCTTCACCCACACTCTGATGCACAAAAATTCTGACTATCCGAAAACACGTATCTGCTTTTCAATGACGGTGGCTGGAACGTACGGTTTGACTCTCCAGAGTAGGAACATTGACAACTCACGGAATTCGCTACTCCGCTATCCATAAAGCAAGGTGTACGATCATTTCTTCCCGTCTACCTACTTCTTTATGCATATCGGGAGGTTCAGAGCTCGAGTTGCAGAATCATTCCTTGCCCCGCTCATCTTCCTCCAAGTCTACATGAAGACGCCGTTATGATCATCATGCTGAACAGCATTATAATCCAAAGAGATTGATCATTATCGCCAAGTCCGAAGTCGCTTTCAAGACCGGAGATGGGATGGTGGACTACCTCTGTCCCGACCTTCCCAGGAAGGAAATCGCTTGTTTCCTCTTGATTTCGCATCTAGTAGAGAGAAGGGGACATTTCCGCCCTCATCTATGATATTCGCTGCACTCCAACATTGCTTGGTCGTTGAAGTCATTGTGGGTCTTAACGGCACCACTAGCATGAGGCAGCGCCTAATGCTGTTTAGCATGCAGGCTCTATGGACGGAGAGGGTCGACGATCACCGGGTCGCTGTTCAAGCACAGCGTCTCCGGCTAATCCTTCAAGGTGAACATCCAGCCTCGTGAGAACGAGGCAATTGCCAGCTGCAGCAGACGCGGTCAACTACTATGCACGATAATATGTCGGCTGGGAGCTCTCAGGATATCCGAATGGCACCGGATGGAGACTTCATCTGCAGGACCCTACACGCGACCAATGTTCAGCACGCGATCATTCAATGCAATGGAGCAACAGCGACGTTGATCGCACCCGGACAACTCGACGTCCAGTATGTATCTATGATTCATTTGTATCAACTGAAGCTGATCCATGTTCCTTTACTGGCAGCTCATTGAACCCTTCGAGCTTCTACCCAGCCATTCCTTATCGATCACTTTTTGCGAATTGGGGTCGCCTACTCCGAGTCTGCACTCTCAATCGGTACAACGTTCCCGGCAACACGTTGACTTTTGACGTCGCCTATGGATTTGTCGATGCCGTCAATCATGCCAGTTGATAGCACTAGGATCTGGATGGTCGACCGTTTACGATGATCATGTTCTGTTGTTGGTGTCTTTCACCAACTAACTGTCTGGTCGTCGGTATTGGTCGGTCGCCTCGTATTCAACATTAGGCCACGGAATGATTTCCCAAGCGATATGATTGTACAGTCTGCCTTGATGTGGATGTGTTCTCTTACTAGAGTTTGAGGGCCACCACATGCGTGTGGCATAACCGAGTCCTATAGTCCATTTTGTCTCTTGGTCCATTCTCTGTGTTATATCCGACGTCGTATGTATGCATATAATTCAGGTATTCTGTCATCAGGACCAGTACATAGATTGACTGATGAAGTATTTCCTTCATATTTGGCTCTGCGACCAAGGGGGTCCGAATATGAAAAAAAAAGACAGTCATCGGCGCTGGACCTACCTACCTCCACGTGACCTATATGATGTCATTTTGCCTAATATAGGTTTATTTTCGCACTTTTTAGCCCATTTTCCGTGCAAAAGTACCTGCATGATGGATATTCTAATGTATTGAGCATAATTTGCATCCTATCAGACTCGTACTTCAAAATTAGTTCAATAAGTTGTCAATAAGGCATATGACATCATCACAATGCAGTAAGCATCAATGCCAAAGAGCGTTGGTGAAGATGTCTGTAACACCAGCTATTATATCCTCAGTAGTAAGTAGAATGTATTGTGGTATATATTACATCATGATTCATTCAAAATATCCCTCAAAAACTCGTTTTTGGACCCTAACAGGAGGGGCCAACTTTTTTTTTTGGGCCTGCCGGCCCAACCTACCTACCTACCCGGTGTGCCGGGCCGACGTTCCGGCACCCCCTTGTCTGCGACCTGTTTGAATGCCATCATTAAACCACACTTGCTTTGTGTTATCTATGTATCGAGCAGTAAAATGAACCTGACCATAATATATAATTCCTTGCAGGTCATAATACACATTATGACCATTCACACTCAGACAAATATCTAGATCAGGTGGGGTTATTGTACCAGACACAAGGACAACTAATATTATTGGTGCATACAAAAACCTGTCATATTGTATTATAGGAGTAGAACATACAGTGCATGATACTTGAAGTTGCCTAAATGCAACCATATTTATATATTCTTGTACAGTATTCCAATGAGCTCCACCTGTTCCACCAGGAGCAAATGCACAATTATAAGATAAAATATAACCACTGCAATGGTTGTTTTCACACACACAATGAGTTTCATTCAATTTATCAGATCCTAACATGAATTTCACAGTCAGAGCCTCCACACTTGTGTTACATCCAATAGCAAAAGTATTAGGAAATGCATTATTCAGACGATGTCGTATAAATTCTCTAACATCTTCTAATGAATAGGGCTGCGCACCGTCCATAACCGACTGTATACCGTATAGTCAACTTCACTGATGGCTTCGGTCCATACAATTATGACTGTCAAAGCTGTATATACGGCCGTACTAGCTGTGACTGGGTATGTTTCTATAAATAGTGTGAACATGGTCCTCGATGTGTCATTAATGGCATACCATGCAGTTTAACACACCCTGAATACATCATGACCAGGAATCAACAGTTTTCTTCGTCGATGAAAAGGCTTAGGGGCCTACATCATGGCATCATACTACCCTATGGGCTTCAATTCGACCTGTAAATGCATTGTACAGGTAGACATCTGAATTGGTATGATAGTGAGTGGTTTCAAACCTACTTACAGGCTGCATACCGGCCTCAAAAATGTACATTCATGCCTGGTAGCACTGCCATGCAAATACGGCCATCAATGGCCGTAATGTATGGTATCATCTAGAGTGCTCACGGCATTGGTACGTATACTGTACACGGAAGTCGTATCACTGTACAATATGGTGATGGTGCACAGCCCTACTAAAGAATACTGTTGCTGCATATAACTGTGAAATGATTGTGTGATTAATGTCAGCCACTCATTGTTTAATAATTTATACTGTTCAGTGAAATAAGTTGGGTCTGATCTCCATATATTGTACAGTACAAATATTAATGAATCATATGCACAGCTGTTGTTATGCCATCGACAACCTTCAGGAACATTATAATTGCCAGATACAATACTTGGTTCCTGTATACTTGCAATTTGCATGTTTTCTTTAACAACATCTAGATCAGATTTTCGCCCTTTGTGTTTAACTGACGGTTTCATAGGAGTGATGATACACAAGTTAGATTTAGCTATAGCACTAGGTAGAGATGGAGTGAGCTTTGAATCAATTTGTGGGATTTTGGCTGGCTCAGACATTTGAGTAGTTGGCTGGTGATCAAACTTTGAAGTATCCCAGTTGAAAACAGTCTGATCTACTATATCAAGAGGATCAGATTTAGTCTATTTTAATGCTATATCAACTGAACCAGGTACAAATAATGGTCCATATGCTTTTTGAAAAGTCTCTATTAATGTATATCGATGATCACCATATATTGTGTTTGGTAATAGACCTTCATATAGTAATGTAGTAATATGGTCTAATATCTCAAGTTCTCTGAATTCCTGCTGCAAGTGGCCTGAGCACCTGCCTTGAATTTTTTTAGGATCAAAGGCAACATGATTACAGTCTGTATAATCTGGAAGAATCAAGATACCATCATATGAAGCACTACAAGATATAACAGTGTAATATGATTGATGTGACCTACAATTGTTAAGATCAACAGGATTTTGTATCCGTGTTTTTCCTTGTGAACAATAGTCAGTCATTGCAAAATTTGGCATGATTTCAACTTGACTTCTGTTAATATTTATTTTGGTATCATCACGAAGCATGCAAGATATTGCAGATGATGTGCGAAGTAATGGCACAACATTAACAGGAAGTCCTGGAATGTGAATAGGTTCAGGAGGTGATGCTAATCTAACAAATAGTATATCAAGTATCTTCTGACTTCTTGATCCAGTAGATTCTTCCCATGAATATACATATCCTTCTTGGCCTTTTGTTATTCCTAATTCAGTTGCTGAGTTTAAATGAATCATAACAGGCAAACCTTTACATAATGATAATTTACCAGGTATATGTTTATTATTTGTGCTTGGAGGAGAGTTCCAAAGTTCAATTTGAATTTGTGGAGTAAGACTTGTTGATTTATTACGTTGAACTCATTTGCAATGTGCAACAGATGATACTTCTGATATACTGTCTTCTGAATAAAAGTGAACCAACTCTTGATTAGTTTCCTGTGCAAACTGAAGTGTTTCTAGTTGATTGAACTCATCTTTATGGACATTTAATCCAGTGATTATGGATACATTTCTAAAGGGTTTTTCATTGATGTTAGGAGAATCTGCAGATGCACCACATACACGAGATGTCAGTAAAGTGATATCATCAGCAGTACAAGCCTTATATTGCATATTTGCCAATGCTTTGCGCAATTTAATATCATTTTCACTTTGGCCTTTTTGTCGCATGTTTTGACGTAAAATAACAACTGTTGTTATTTGATGCCAAATTGCTTTTCCTAATGCTGCTTCTTGACTCTTTTTACTAGATGCAAAAAGATCATTAACAGGTGAATATAAAGCAGAATTTTCACCACCAATAACTGGTAGCAGTTGTGCAAAATCACCTGCAAAAATTATATTCATTCCACCAAAAGGCAGTTCAGGTTTGTTAAGACATGTGGCTAATCGGGCACTAATTTTATATAGATCTACACATGAAAGCACAGATACTTCATCTAGAAATACATATTCCACACCCATCAAACGAGATTTTACTTTACTCATACTTTTTTTTTAGTAAGTTCTCCACCATTAAATTCATTAATACCAAACATAAAATGATATGTTGATCCCTTGACAATGGAGGCAGCAGTACCTGTTGGAGCTACACATATAAGTCAGTTTGACTCTTTGCGTTGATTAAAAAATTCACTTAAAGCTTTAATTACTTGTGATTTACCTGTTCCACTCATACCACCTATATACATACGTAATTGATCTGATATAGGGCAGATTGAATGTTGTGAAACAATATGAAAAGCTCTATCTTGTTCTTTATTTAGAGAGAACATGTTTGAGACTTCAGTCATCAGATTACCCTCAGTAGAACTGTGCTTGCTTTGTACCAGATGTTGTTTGCTTAAGATCTCAGCTTGATCGATATAATCAGCCTTATGTTTCTGTGTACCTTTTTGACTAGTATGATTATTATGTTGATGGTTATCTAGTACTACTTGTCGCAGTTTACTCACTTCATTCTTCTACTCTGCTGCAGAATGTTGTCATATAGAAAAATCTGATTTGATATTAGTAGTATCAGCTAAATCTATATTAGGTTGAGACCAGTTGCAACCTGTATCACTCATCATTTGTGTAATTTTTGATATTTTTTGCATACATTTCAGATGGGCAGTTCTGACCAATAGTGAAGCTTGTTCAGATACAGAGGCAACACCTGTTTCAATTTCATCATTTGAGATTATAAAATCACTATCCTGGTCTAAAACTGTCCAATCAGTATGCAAGGCATGGTTTTGAACATGTCCTTGTTTTAATTATGCATTATAATCATCTTTTGCATCCATACATTCATATTGTAGATTAAAATTACTAATTATCTTGTCTTGCCATGGTAAAAGCTTGAAATTAATGAATGATGTATCCCAAGATATATTTTCTATCTTAAGATCCTTGCCCCGATGCCATGGTCTGAATAAAGTCAGCATAGTAAGACAATAATATTCACAATCTCCAACATCCTTTCTTGGTAACATTCCATCTACAAAATTTGGTACTGATTGTTCACATTCAGGTCTCAGTACAGTATGATGAGTGTCATACAGTGGATGAGATTTCAAAAAACGGTGTTTGACAAGTTTATATTGTACACGTTTTTTCTGCATACCTTGTGGTTTAATTGTGTTTAGATCTTCATCTACCATAGTTGTCTGAGATAGGTCTGTATATTCTGGAAGATGTTTAGATAAACCTGCTTCTTTAAGTGCCAAAGGAGGAGAAACAGATCCATGATTCACTTGAAAGGCCGGCCACTGGCAAGCCACGGCACATATGAGTCCATGTATTCAGACCGTAGATAGACCAGCACTGGAAAATACTGACGGTAGAGAAAACAACTGTATATCAGTGTCCTCATTCCTTACATATACAGTTTCCTTTTGTACTACTACATTCCTCAAGTAAAACATTTAGATAGTTTTTTGTGTACAGGTTTGTAAGATAACATTTAAGCATGTGATTCCAATACTGAAACTGAGAAACCTGTGGGTCCCTGTGGACCAATCTATATATAGACAAGCAAAACAAGTGCATCATAAATTGTGTGATTGATGAATATTATATATACTGAAAGACATGTTAGTGTTTTATCTTCCACTTGACATATGGGCAGAAATCATTCTGAACTTTGATGTGGATCTGCCTGCTGATCAACAGGCCCTTCAAAATATTGCACTATGCTGCAGAGACTTGTCATACTTCAGCTACAAAGTCTTATTTGAGGAGGTGACATACTGATGGCCAGAGCCACTTGGTCCTTGGTTTACTGATGGTGCTAAATGCAATGCCAGAGTGAAAAATCTCACTATTTGGCAGCATCCCATCAATGGTTCTGAGTTCATGTCATTTTCTGGAATGGCACATCAAGTTCTCTTGCACGCTGAAAGACCTGTCTAGATTACAAGGTCTCTGGATTGGTGACTGTCAAGACATCTTTCTGTATCTTCAACTGGCTCACATGAATGAGTCTGTGAGTATTCAAGCACCACCTTCTAAACTCAATTGTTCATGGTTTCCAGTTATCAAAGCTTTGCTGCCTTGACCTTTGTAATGTTCAAATCAGTTGGCTCAATATATTGGCCATCCCATCTGTCTTCCCATCATTGGAAGCTATATCAGTTGGATTTATCCAGTTCCAAGACTATCTGCATAAAGATTGTGCCATCTTCCACAAGCTGTCAGTTATCCAACTTGTTAGACTTCATCCAAGCCAGGTCAATGCATGCATGCACCTTATGGTCAGAAATCATACCCGTGTCCTGATATGTGAGCTTCAACCCTGTTTTGACACCATTAAGACCGATCTACTGTGGTCACAAACAAAAGCTGACCAGCTATATGGTCAGAAATCATACCTGTTGAAGAGCTTTGCGGTGTGCACTGGTGAAACTAAGAGTGGCCTAGCGTGAACACACACCAAACCTATACTCAATCCCACTAACACACACACATAAATCTCTATAAGTGCGGAGGGAAGCAAGGAATTTAATTCTACTTGCGCACCAACAGTATCTCAACGAATCTCAAGAGCTCTCTCTCAATGGCCCGATGCAACGCGAAGTAACCAGCAATATCTCAAGTTCTCTTTATTTCTCCTCTGAAGCTTTTTACAAGAGAGCACGGAGTACCATGCAACCCTTAAGGCAAAGACTTTTATAATTTTCTACAAACGGACACACAGATCCACTGATGTGCTCGGTAATGGCGAGTGGCAAAAGGACTAGTGAATGGCAATGAACACCAACAACACTAAACCTAACACTAACTCTACACTTATCACCAATGTATTGAATTCGGGCGTTTTGAGTACGATAGAAGCACTCTGCAGACTTCAATAATCAAGGAAAGTTGTTTAAAGACTTTTTATTCGTTACTAGTGAGCTATACAAGCGTACTACTTGCACTAGCGGGGTGGGTAAGACACGATTGGGTGAATAGTGACTTGACTTGAGCTACTGCGCTCGCTCTGACTGGGACTGCTTTGAACTAGTGGCTCTCTTGGCCCTATACTGCTTCCTACAAGTGATAGACACTTGACTAGTCGCACTCTGGGCTGACTAGTGGTGCTCTTGGCCTAAGAATAATACTTTAAACTTCGAGAACTCGCTTGAACTAACTTTGAAACACTCTTGGCCTTTGCAGGACATGAAAGATTGCTCTAAGACACTTCAATTCACTCTATGCTATGGGTAACTTAGCGACTAGTTGCCGCTTCGTCGAGGTTAAGCACAAAAGCCTTTAATTGGGGCACTAGGTACTGACTAGTAGGTCACAATTGCGGGGATGGCTTGCCTCCTGCATGTGAGCCCATTCTACTACTTATATACTGACAATCAAGGTACAATCGAGATATAAATAACTGACTAGAGGGGTATTATTGATAAGGATTTCTTGGCTAGTCCTGAGTAATGGTGAATAAGCACACCATAGTCGGTCTAGAAACGGTCGCTTGCTGACTAGTGAGCCTAGGAGCTCTGCTAGTGGTGGTATTCCGTGTTCTTGACTCAGCAATGCTCCACTCGTGTCAAGGATAAACGGCTGGCCAAACGAGCATGCCTGTAGCAGCTGTCGATCGTGATTGAAGGCACAGCCTGGCTATACTAGTTCCGATCGTAATAGATCTATATCGTACTAACCCGATCAGGTCAGCTGCACTTTGTTGCTAAATTCATTTCTAAGTCCCGTTAGAGACTGCTGCACCGCTAGTCAACTTGTCTTTAAGCACTCACGTGCAGACCATTTCACTAGTGACTGTACTTTCATGAGACCTGTATGTTCTGCTTCTTGTTGGGTGCACTCATAGCTACCCTTGTCGACTAGCAGTTGTTATTTACTGATTCGCTTGGTATTCAAGGTCCTAGTCATACCGGCTGATAGGCTTGACCCAATAGTGGTATCATGCCTAAATCCTAGCTCGACTAGTAGCTTTCTGGCTTGACTATCAGCTTGAAGCCTCCGCTATAGTCCTTTAGTTATGGCTAGTCTAAGATAGATATGTGCTCGTATGATTACAGAATCGCAAAATCCAGGTGTGAACACATAGACGGCGTATCATCTCCCCCATACTAAAATAGTGACTGTCCTCAGTCACTCAAGTCCGTTTTGGTACTCAGTAGTAGGTCCCACTAGGCATCCCTTACTCAATTCATACAAGTTCACAGGTCTCGATTGCATCATTGTCACTAAATCCGTCTGGCACTTAGCCATCAAAACACATCAAATTGGATTTAATGATTTGCAGGTTCACGTGTGACAGTGTCAATCTTCTTTGATAGGACTCTATTCTTTGTTATCTCTTCTCTCAGTTAGCTGAACCCTTCAACTTGCATCCAGATAGCCACTAGTGGCCTTGTTAGCACCTGAACACTACAAGCCAGCTCAGGCGGCTAACTTTAATTTCGATCTCAGCTTGTAAATTGTGGGAACATGTACCGGAGTCTGACTTCAACAAAATTTTAACTTTGTCTTGTGCTTTCTCGTTGTACACCCCATCTGCTTTTCTCCTGCTGTCTCTTGCTTTGTCCTTTGTCCTCTCAATACTCGGGCTCTTATCATGAAGCTCTCCGAGTTCAACGCCTCTTTCGACTCGTTGTGGCCCCTCTTCAATGCGGACAAGCGTGGCAAGATGCGTCCTCGTGACATTCATCGTCTTCTCGAGGCAAACATGGCCCTCTTAGTGCGTTTGTTCTTCTGCAACCATGACAGCCAGTTCTGATGCGTCTTGCTATGTTTACAGGTTTCTGCGATTGAAGGCGCATGCCAGGACAGTGGTACCCTGAAGAGCGACTTCCTATATGACCTCGTGTATACTTGCAAGAAAATCTCGAAGGAGTTAGAAGCCGCCGACCATTCTGAAGATTTTGGGGACTGGGAGCTTTTCATGAACGAACGTTCCAACGTGAGTCTGTCAGTGTCACTCGGTGTCACGTACTGAGCTTTTTCTAGCGTGACCTTCTCAAGGAAGACTCAAAATTCGCCTTGCCTGAGCCTACGAAGCCTGCCCATGGGAAGAAACACCTGGCTGAACAAGATCTTCAAGACCTCGACGCCTCCGGGGATGATGACCCCAATATTCAACCTACTGAAAAGGACAAGAAGGTCGCGTCTACGCCTCTCTTTTTCTTTCGATATCCTTCTTACATATTTTTCTGTTCAGGCTTTGTCCAGCAAGGGTACCACCCCAAAGAATCCAAAACCCAAGAGCCTCAAGTCGAGATTCAAGGGCACCGCTACCACGGAGGAGGTCGCCGATACCGCCACTGCCAAGGTCCAGCCCTGCAAACTGAACAAGACTCAGATGGGCTCTGTGAAGGACAAACCGTCCATGGGTGCATACCTGTCTTCTCTGCTGCTGGAGGCTTTACCCATTTGTTCTTCTAGCTAAAGGCGAAAGTTCCTGAGCTGCTTGAGCACAAACTCATGCCACAGTCAAGGACAAAGGGGATGCCAGCACATCTAAAGGGAAGGGCAAAGCCGCTGTGCCGGCCACCATCGAGATCATCCCAGTTAGCAGTATGTTTCCTTGCCCTTTTCTTTTGCTCCCTATGCTGACTTAACCTTGGTTTAAGCCTACTCCTACATTGAGAAGGTACCTGTGCCCCTTCATAGGGACGAATTCCAAGCCTTGCTAAAGGCCCCTCCTGAGGTACAGTCTTTTCTTCTCTTATCTTGCTCCTACTCGGACTGACTTATCACCGCAGCCCCGATATGGGTGTGCGCAATGCTCGTCTAGCATCCAAGGTGCCAACTGCATCTTCCAAGGCTGGGGCAAGTGTTGCAGTATCTGCCAGTCTGGGAGGAAGAGCCTATGCTCTTTCCACGCTGAACCTTTGCAGAGATACGCTGCTCGCCGTGAGTTAGCCTTATTCGCTGAGGTGACTCCTGAGCGTAAGTCTTCGCCTATTCTTGTTTTTCTCTTCACCTCTGAGCCACTATCCTTTAGACATTTGTATGGCCTTTGATCGAGCCTCGGCGTTGCTGCAGGTTTTCGAGTCCACTGCCAACGCCATGGCTCAAGCTGCTCTGCACTATTGGTCTGAATTATACGAGGCCCTCTGCGTCAGCTACAATGCCATCAGGAACAAAGGTGCCGATGCCTTGAAGGGCATTGTTTTCCAAGACCCAGATATCCTGGCTGAGCTCAAGATCGTCCTTAACATGTTCAACAATCCCGAGCCGTCAGTTACTAAACCGCCTGGTGCATCTCTTTCCTTCTTTCCTTGGTATTGGTCATACTGACTTCGATATAATTTCTTAGTCAAAGGACTGACTCCTCCTACCGTTCCTCGCTCTAAACCAGGCCCTTCGCAGTCTTCTAAGTCTGCCCAGCATATCAAGGAGACACTGCAGTCTGGCGACGAAGAGTCTGACAGCGATTCCCACTCCAGCGTCGTAGGGTCTTTGCTCATGCCTTCAGGTCATGACTCTGATTCCGACCAGGATTTGTCGGCCCCCATTCCCAATCCTGATGCTATGGAGGATGAGCTCACTGGGGATACGGACCTCGCAGACAAAAAGGAATTGGCTACGCTCATGGATGAGTTACATGTGACACAGGAGGAGCTGCGCAATATGAACCAGGACCTTGAGACGGAGCTACGGGTGGCAAATTCTCCTTGGCGTACTCGCAAGAAGAAGTCACCTAAGAAATGTCACTCTGCCGCTCGTTGTTAGGATGGTCTGGCTGGGTTCACGGTCCTTGCAGCTAAATTTTTATACAAGTTTTTCATAGGGTATTCATAGCGTATGGCCTGTCGGCCCAAATTTCTCAATTTTTAGCTTTACTGTACATGCCCTCAGGGCTTATGTGTTTCTTTACAGTAGTTAGTGCCAACAAGTGTGGATAGGCACTCAAATTTTATCAAGTTTTCATTTGCTCGCTCTCTTTTGTGTGATGTGAGGTCTGTCTGCAAAGAATTTCTAAGTCCCTTTCCTTGTGAGGCTAGTGAAGTCCTTGCGCCGGCGAGGTGGTCTTGACTTGCATGGCCACTAGTGATTCTTTTGAGGGTGACTAGCGACTCGTTTTAAAAATTACAAGTCCGCTAGTAACTTAGAATTTCCACTCACGTCCGATCATGATGGTACTATTGGCGATCAATTAGATCTTCAGCTCGATTTCTTCATCACTAGTCATTTCAATTCAACTTGATATTCTCTTTGACAGGTAGATATTGCACGAGCTGTGTTACTCGTGGTCTGGACTTTTTAGTAATTTATTATTGAAATTTTTCGGAAAATTTCGTGAAGATTTTTACTAAGTCCGAGTGCACGGTTCTCCCCCACACTATAAATTCAACGTCCTCATTGACTAGTCACTTTGTCATCTCACTAGTGGACTTCTTTTCGTGACTAGCTTCATCATCTCAAAGGTTTTCAAACTCTCTATCCAAAATTTCATCACTAGTCATGTCCAATCCCACCGGCATCGCTCTCCTTATTTCTCAAGGTAACGATGCCATTCAAGCTGCTGACACATTGTGGGAGGTCCGGAAAAAGGGCATACCCCTGGAGACTATCATTGACCAGTGCAAGAGCGTTTGTGCTATTGGGGTGCGTTGATACGCTTGGTATCAGGCTACCCATAGATTTTGCGATTTTCTATCAAATAGCGCAGTCTACAAGCGGTACAGAGAGTTATAGGGAAGGCTTTACACTGATAGCTAGTATACTACATAAGATATTGAGCAGTACAGTGTCAGAATGGACTTAGAAGCAACATCTAGACAAGTCAACTCTATAAGCCTTCAACATTTAATGCTATTCCCTGCCCCAAACAAGACTATTTACAGTCAGAACCAAGGGACACATCGAGATGAGATACAAACAATAAAGCAGAACACAGAAGGACTAGATTACTCGTCATCTCGATGACTTGAATAAACCTAGAAAAGGATTGCTAAGTCCACAACGATACACACAGTGAAATGAACTTAGTCTAGAACACGACTAAACCTAGGAATAACTGAATAACCGACGCTTGGCGCCGAGATAGCTAATTAAGATCGCATACTGATCGAAGCAATACAATCTCGGTCCGACGATCGATCGCGATCGGTGGTTACACCCTTGAAATACTGCGCAAGCTGTAGTATTGAATAGGAATCCACACAACAAGGCATGAAGGAGAAGCGAGGGGTTCCTATGGACCAGTAGGGCACTCCTCGGCAATAGAATGACTACTAGTCATTCTGCTGTCATGCCCGCAGTGTGTCTAAGGGTGTAATTTTGCAAAATCCACATACCTTACATGTTAGCAAAGCAGAAGCACAGAGAGCGGACTAACAATGCAAATGGCATGCAAAGAAGCAAGGTCACCAAGGTTGAGAGCTCTATGACAGAAAAAGAAGCAATGGAATTAAAACATAAGGACTTCGTTGTTGCACTGTACCTTAGAGGCATGCATGACAATAAGGCCGAAGAGCGAGCTCACTTGAACAAACATCCGTCTGCAGTAGAGAACTCAATCTTCAGTAGGATGCGCTTGTATGCAGGCTGGGACTAATTTAGATAACTATGCGTCGGTGACCTATGACACATAGTCCCTGGAGATCCGGAGAAAAGATATCACGTGTGGGGTAATCAAAAGAACCCCCGGCATGGCCTAGAAACAGACTTCGGCCGATGGGAATAGCGAGCGGGCTTGAAATCCGAAGCATTCCATGGTTACCGAGTCTAGAATATGACGATGTCACCTTTGGAGCAGAACCGAAAGCCGAATATGAAGTGTGATCGGTGATCGAGGATTAAGCAGCTATTGAGTACAAGTCAGCGAGCTACTCTGCTGCTAGGGCGAGCGACGTCGACATCGCTTAGCCCTTTGAGGATACTAAAAAGAGGACCAAGTGGCACTATGCCAAGAGTGCTGCGCCAGTTCGGACGAAGAATTATCGGCCGACAAAGGAATCAACTTACTAAAAGACCATTTGTAATAATCAATCCCCCATAGTATAAGTAGGTAGAATTCCACGTAGTAAAAGCAAATACCTACCCCCCACGTACAGTAATAAAGTTTCAGTTTGGATCTGGACCTGTTGCGACGTGTAAGAGTTAGTAGCTTCAAGTCTCGGCTAGAACACAAGTTTAGCGAGCTCACAGAGAAATAGAACCAGAGAAACCTTTTGGAGAAAAACTTCGGTTTACTTGAGATAAGAAAGAGATTTGGCGACAGTGACGCTGCACCATCTTGAGAGTTTGCTGAGATAAATCTGAGAGAAAAGCTCTGTTCCTTTTCCGGTTCAGTGTAAGAAGAGAACTTGTGTTGTGTCGGCCTCTGTGTAGGTCTTGAGTAGTTGCAAGGGAATCAGCCAGATTGAGCTGTTCTAGCAGTTGCACGCAGTGTGACAGGTGTGCGCAGTTGGACCTCGCAGCACCGTTGTTAGGGCGAGCACACTGTGTGTGAGGACTTGCGGGGACGGTTTTTGAGGGTAATTTGTGACTTGATTGGGAGTGCCGAGGGCCTCTAATCGTGATGAGTTTGGGAGTCAGGTTTAGCAACTAAGAGGAAGATGGCGGCACGTGCAGATTAGGTCTAGCGGCGAGCCATACTTAGCGAGCTCACTGACCGAACTTGGTCAATTTGTGGATCTGCGTATCTGTGTGTTCCGGCTATTGAAATATATTTTGCCTTGAGAGTTGTGTGGTTCACTGTGCTCTCTTGTTAAAGCTCCGAGGAAACATAGAATTTGAGAATGGCTTGAGAAAAACACGTTGTTACATGCATCGTTCTAGAGAGCTCGCTGAGATAAATTGGGATATTGTTGGCGCAAAAGGAATTAAAAACCCTTGCTCCCCTCCACACTTAAGGAGATTGTGTGTGTGTGTGTTTTGTGAGGTTGAGTGTGTGTTTTAGTGTGTACATGCTAGGCCGTGCTCAGTTTCACGGGTGCCCATCACCAGCCTCGTCACCGCTCCATGAGCAGAGACTGACCCCCTCAATGCCAATGGCCCTGATGTTAAGTGGCCTGACCCCTCCATCACCGACCAACAGATCCTCAGTACCTACTGAGCAGAGGCATGGGAGGTCTGACAAAGAGACGTCAAGACTCGGGTGACCTTCTATGAGCCTGGGCCCCAAGAACCCATGGACTACTTCCTTGCCATCAAACAAGGAGACCCTATCCTTGGCAGCCAGACCGACGCCACCATCACCGCCCAGATCTTTGCCAATTGCAACCAATTGCTATACCCACCTGAACCTGGGCATCGACTCACCTGACTATGCCCCTGAACTCCCCAAAAGCAGCACGACCTGGAGATCTGACTCCACATGCTTGCCCTACTACAGAGGGACAGGCCTGACCTGGATGGGGTCGATGATCTGGAACCCCTTTGATCAGTTCCATTACGATGAGGAAACATGTGAAGGTCTAGACTATGACCTCCCACTGTTTTCTCAACCCCTCCCCGACTCACCACCCAAACAAGAAACCCACGACAGCACAGATACCAGGGGAAAGAAGCAGTAGGTTGATAGCAGGAGCAGGGGGGGGACCCACAGACGAGGCGGGAGGGAGTGGAGAGCTGCCCCAACCCTCACTTGAAGAGAAGCTAGCACAGGCGGTGGAAGAAATCACGCACATGAGGAGGCATATCGACGAACTAGAAGAAGAGAAGGAGACAGCAGGCCCCACCAAAGGAAAGGAACCCAAGTGGGGCAGACCGCCCCCGCCGCCCAACAACCAATGACCCCTACACCGACGCATGGACCACTACTCGGTTCCCTGACCCCCGCCGAAGTGGGAGCCACCAAACCCATACCCCATGCCAGTTGGCACCACTGACGATGATGCCCTGTACCTGAGCATCAAGCCTGTTCTCCTCCAACCACCAAAGGTGTTCCGCAGAGAACATGACGACATCATGAGGTTCTTCAGGGACTGCCTCTCATACTTTGAGGTGTTCCGATCTTACTTCCAGAACAACCCCTCCCTTATGATCACCTTCGCCTCATCCTACTTCAATGGACCCGCCAAGGATTGGTGGGTCCACAAGCGCCAAGAGTTTTGGACCTACTCTGAGTGGGACAACAACTACCCCCGCTTTCGATACCCGACTTGGGATGAGTTCATGAAAATCACTGAGACCCAGTTCTGCGACCCCGCCATTGAGGAAGTCCACAAAAAGTGCATGTTCGACTTGTGCATGGGCAACAGCACCACCACCACCTATTTCCAGAAGCTGGAAGAGGAAGCCAAGTTAGCAGGACGATGGGGTGACAAGAGTGAATGCAGGGTGATGGTAAGGGCAGTATGACTCAGGATCCCATCTGGCTACACGACCTTCATCGCCAATGCCAGCTTCAACATCCCATGCACCTATCCCGAATGGAAAGCACGTATCCTTGTCATATATGAAGAATGCCAGAAGAAGTGGGTGTTCAACCAGATGGTCAGCATGAACCAGCGCAACACCCGGCCTGCCAACCAGAAGCAAATTACTGCCACCAGCAGCTCAAGCAGCAAAGCAGGTGGCATGACAAGTTCAACGCTGGCCAAGCCAATGGGTAATACACCAGGGCACAATGCTGCTGGGAAGTGGACAGCATACAGCAGACAAGGGAAGCCAATGGATATCGACCGCCAGAAGATTATGAGTGAAGGAAGGTGTTTCAGATGCCACAAGAAGGGGCATATTTTGAAGGACTGCCCGAAGAAGAAGAAGATGGAGGTATGTGCAGTGGCCGTACCCGAGGAGGCATTGGCCAAGGACACTAAGATCGAGGAGGTAAAAGATTAGGTTGTCAAGGGTCCGATTCCCCTGCAACAACCAAGGACTTAAATACTGGTGCACGCTTGTCTCCCGCTGGTTGGCCCATTGATATTTCTCTAGGTACATCATGTTCTTTAAATTACATGCATTTGAATATACCTACTCCGCATTTTACGACTTCTACTCCTGTGCCCAGCCGCCCAGTATTAGAGTCACAGAACCAATATGATGTCCTTTGGGACAACAACACAATGCTGACCAACAGGGCCACCGACCCCAGGATTGCGCAACCGGCTAAATGTTTGGCAAGTAGCTCAGTACAAGTGAAAGCATCAGATGAAAAGTTACCCACCATAGTGACACCCATCATAACAGCGTTGACAACCCGACAACTGGATGAGGCAAGGGAACAAGTGCCTCCTTCAGAGGGTCTCACCCCCCTTGAGAAAGCAGCCCCTGGCAGGGGGATTACTGCAGAACACGAAGGCCCCACCTGCCAATGCTAATCAGTGGTCGGGAGATGCCCTGACCTGATGTCAAGTGGCAAGAGCAAGTACACCCACTGAAGACATCATTTCCTGAATTGCAAAGACCAAAAGGGGGGCACTGAGCATTTCAGCAGGAACAGAGGAAAAGAGTGAGGCTGTTTCGCCTTCTGTGATGACTCAAGCGCAACCCGCTGTTCCTGAGCAACCCTTCGCCATGGAGGATGGCACCTACGAATCTTGTGTTACCTGAACTACCACTCCCTCGGAGCACCATGATGAAGATGCATGAACCAACTGACGGTCGGTAACAACAAGGACAACCAACAGGAAGGAAGCCGCTAGCACCCAGGCAGTGGATAGGGGGCATCAGGTAACCATGATTGAGGTGCCTGATAAAGAAGATGACATAGCGTACCAACTCTGGCTCACCAAGGGCAAGACCACCCCGAACTCGACCCTGGACATGACAGTCCCAACCCCGAGCAAGACAGCTCCGACGATGCCAATGGAATCCCCACAACCAGGGAGATGGCTTGAGCGTTTCGAGGTAGATTGGACACTCCACACCCAATGTTGTCAGTTGAATGCCAAATGACTGTAACAAGACAGAAAGCCATTTGGCCTTTTGTTGTCATGAGACACAGCCACACTTTGGCCCATTTCAGTATTCAGACAGCACTGAAAGGCATCTACCAATGACCATATCCAGTACCTTCACACAAAAAATGCTAAAAAGCATATTATCCTCACAAACTAGTTGAATTCTGCAAAACTTGCACCAGTTGAAAAAATACTGACTTTGTAATTGATCTCAAACACTGCCACACCCAAATTGGCCAGCTCAATGTCTGGCATGGCATTGAGCTCAATTTTGTGCCCTCCCGCTCATTGCTGGGATAGGCAAAAAAGTTCCTGACCTAAAATATATATTTTATACCTATTTTCGAGGCAACCCCAATGATAGGGGTGTGCCAAAACAAGGGATTTGTGAGCCATAGATTGGGTTACCTTTTTTCGTGGGATTTAAATGTCAAAAATGTTCTTGCACCCAAAAGGATTCAAACTCAGGCATGAACAATTTATTATAACATCGCGGTTCTAGTTAGCCACTATACTAAATAGCTATTATCATTAACTGAAATATAGGCCTCTCATAGGCAGGGATTACATATTTGTGCAATAAAAAAAATATCCACCATTGCAGTGGGCACTGCAGGCATGAGTGTCATCGGTGCGCATGGCACACATGCTCATGAGGGGAGTATCGTCCTATGTGTCTAAATGGACAGTTGCAGGATATCTGAGGTAGCCAGGATGACATTGGGATGGATGAGAGGGGTGGGGAGGGGTTGGTGCCGTTTTGACGGCAGTGGCAAGCTCGGAGGTGAAAAAGGACCTCACCATAGAATTCCCCAATGTCAAAAACAAGGGTGGTGAGGTCCTAGTGGTGGTGGCTAGGTCGAAGGGGTGGATATGGAGGGAAATGGGTGGGAATCAGGATGGCATGCCGACGCTTGACGATGGGAGCATTGGAGGCACTGGTGCACAGCAGAGTTGTGTTCCCCCATCCAAATAATGGGGGATGCATGACTCTGGGGTGGCTTGGATGTATGGGTGGACTGGGGGAGCCCAATGTTGGAATTGGGTGGGGTGGGTGGCAGCAGTAGCGGTAATGGTCATAGGGCAACAATTATAAGGGCATTCGTGGTGCCCTCAGCTCCTCCTTCGATGTCTAGAATGACACATGCATCGTCATTGTCATTCACCATCGGGATCCCGATCTTGATCCCACCGTCCCGCTCATCCTTTCCCTCCTCACCACACCACCCCTGCAGCTCCCTCCCTCCATAAGAACTTTGCCCCAGGTCGTCCAATGGCCCCGCATGAGAGCATGGAGGCCTAGCTCTAATGCAGGTGTTGATGTCATTGAATTCGTCATCACCAGTTTGGCTCGTTTGTGAGCAGGCGAATTGTCATATGGCCACGATTCTGGGTGCAGTCGTTGCACCCTCCAATCCTCCCCAAACACTTAAAATTGTGTGGGTGTCGCCATCATCGTCCCCCATCAATGCCCTGCCCTTTGCCCTGCCTCTCTCCTCAACGCCTCCCTCCCCCCACACACTCCCCCTCTTCAGGAACCCTCCCCTAGATACTACCATGGCACCTCATCCGAGTTTGACCGCCCCCACCCCCCTCGTCTTCATTGCCACTGTTTTGTTTGTCGTCATTGTGATGGCCGGTTTCACCTTCCAGAGATCCTCCTGCCACCAGATGGCATCCGATAGTAAATCTTCGATTATATTTGATGTCGTTCACATTCAAGGGTGCCGTATACAACAGCAATTGCCATCAATATCGATGGGGAGGGTGTGGGGTCAGTTGAGGTGGGGTTTGCAGATAAATTCTGGGCTGTGATGGGGAAATAGTGTTGTTGTTGTTGTCATCGGTAGTGGTGGTGCCGTAGTTGTCATTGGGGGAAGGACATCATGCCGCCTTGTTGGAGGACTTACATGGCTGGAGAGGGTGGTATATACGCAGTCTGGGGTTCTTAGAGCCACCGGATGTGCTACAAAGACCTAAAATGAAGTGAGAAGTAGTAAAGTAGATAAAAAATACCTTTTCAACATGTATCGGGCTCGTTTTGCATACAATGGAGGCATAGAGAGAGGACGAGGTGGTGGTTAAAGAGGAAAAAAAGAAGCCACACAGCCACTTGATCACTGTGTGGCTTCATGGTCCAGAGTGATTGAGTGAGCAAAATAGATGCTCGGGATGCATCCTCTGCTCAACTCTGGCACTCCGAGGCCTTATATACCATCAGAATAGTGTATTATCAGTACTTGTAATATATGTATGTAGTTTTATATACATAAGGAGCCCTAAAATCAATGGTATATTGTTTTTTATGTTATTTACCTCCCATTTAGGGTCGTTTGGTACAATAGAAATTCTATATGCACTGCTAGGGTTCTGTAATCAACCAAATGTTGATCGGATATGTGAGGATATGCAATACACTACCCAGTTGAAGTGTCCAATCTGTGGCGATTTGCAAATATATTTGTCATTACCCACTTTGTTGCTTTCAGTGTCAGTAACCTTGTTAAAGCATTCATTCTTCATGCTCATTTCTTGCACTGGATGCACATACTTTTATTTGCTTGAGGGTGGACATACCTGTATGTTTTGATTATATATATATATGGCTATAAAGCACATTCTCCTTTACAATACACTCTGATTTGGCTTTCTGTTGTATCACAAAGTGGTAAAATGTTAGATTTATGTTCAACTAATGATATTATTTGCCATTTTCTATAGTTTAAGTTACTGTTAATGCTCATAAATATACCAGGCATTGTTAAATGAAATACATGTATGCACATAAATTACGAGATCCAGTGAGCCTTTATACAGGTTGAATCACGAAGATATTGGATGTCACCATTCACGTGAGCACATCCAGCAAACTCCAAAACTCATCGAAATTGTGAATTTGTCTCACTTTCCAGCTATATTAAAAAATACTAGGGCATACAGCATTGATAGAATAAGATTAAAATATGTTCTATGAACAGAATATCACCTAACTGCAAAAAACCCAAGGTTTATGTAGTTTACACTGATATCGAACATTTCTGAACTGCCAAATTGGAAATGATATGTTCCCACCCAGACGGCCAGACTTGCATCCGTCTGCTACAGGCAGCGCATTAGCGGGACCAATGTGGGATCTGAAAATATGTTATTTTTCCTGCACCTGATAAATTTTTTGAGCCAAATGATGACTAGGAGGTAATAGTCGGCCCAAGAGCCCCAGTGGATTAAAAAGGGACATGGCTATGATCTGTACCGATGACAAAACAACATAAGGTCAGAATAAATTAAATGTCAAAGTGACTAAGTGATATGACACAGTACACCAGCAGATGTGATTGCATGGCTGTTTTGTGGTTAAATATGTGAGAATTGTGATATGCTGTCAAAATGCACAGATTTTGACTTTTGCAAGGACAAAATATGAAAATTTTCCCAGATTCAAAATTTGTAGGAATAGTAAAGAGCCAAAGTACCAGATTGGGAGACAGAGGTGGCTGTGCATTATGACTCAGAAATGCCATCTGCTTTGCTGTTTGATCACAGGTCTATTTGCCTGGAATTGAGGACATCGCCTGCACTCCATGCGATTCGCGAAGCACAATGACGAGGCTGGTGATGGGCACCCGTGAAACTGAGCATGGCCTAGCATGGACACACTAAAACACACACTCAACCCCACAAAACACATACACACACAATCTCCTTAAGTGCAGAGGGGAGCAAGGGATTTTAATTCTAATTGCATGCCAACAATATCTCAATTTCTCTCAGCAAGCTTGCTAGAACGATGCACATAACAACATATTTTTCTCAAGCCATTCTCAAATTCTCGATTTCCTCAGAGCTTTTACAAGAGAGCATGGTGAACCATGCAACCCTCGAGGCAAAGTATATTTCAATAGCCGGAACACATGGATACACAGATCCACAAATTGACCAAGTTTGGTCAGTGAGCTCGCTAAGTGTGACCCACTGCTAGACCTAATCTGCCCACACTGCCGTCTTCCTCTTAGTTGCTAAACCTGACTCCCAAACTTGTCATGATTAGAGGCCCTCGGCACTCCCAATCAAGTCACAAAATACTCTCAAAAATTGTCCCCACAAGTCCTCACACACAGTGTGCTCACCCTAACAATGGTGCCGTGAGGTCCAACTGTGCACACCTGTCACATTTCGTGCAACTGCTAGAACAGCTCAATCTGGCTGATTCCCTTGTAACTACTCAAGACCTACACAGAGGCCGACACAACACAAGTTCTCTTTTTACACTGAACCAGAAAAGGAACAGAGCTTTCTCTCAGATTTAATCCAGCAAACTCTCAAGATAGGCACAGCATCACTGCTGCCAAATCTCTTTCTTATCTCAAGTAAACCGAAGTTTTTATCTGAAATATTTCTCTTGTTCTATTTCTCTGTGAGCTCGCTAAACTTGCGTTCTAGCCGAGGCTCAAAGCTACTAACTCTTATGCGACGCAACAAGTCCAGATCCAAACTGAAACTTTATTGCTGTACATGGGGGGTAGGTATCTTATTTTACTACATGGAATTCTACCTACTTATACTACGAGAGATTGATTATTACAAACAGTCTTTTAGTAAGTTAAATCCTTTGTCGGCCGATAATTCTTTGTCTGAACTGGCCCAACACTCTTGGCAGAGTGCCGCTTGGTCCTCCTTTTAGTATCCTCAAAGAGCTAAGCGATGTTGACATCGCTCACCCTAGCAGCAGAGTAGCTCACTGACTTGTACTCAATAGCTGCTTAATCCTCAATCACCGATCACACTTTGTATTTGGCTTTTGGTTCTGCTCCGAAGGTGACAGTGTCATATTCTAGACTCAGTAACCAAGGAATGCTTCGGATTTCAAGCCCGCTCACTATTCCCATCAGCCAAAGTCTGTTTCTAGGCCATGCCTGGGGTTCTTTTGATTACCCCCACGCATGATATCTTTTCTCCGGATCTCCAGGGACTATGTGTCACAGATTACAGACACATAGTTATCTAAATTAGTCCCAGCCTGTGTACAAGTGCATCCCATGGAACGTTGAATTTTCTATTGCAGACAGATGTTTGCACGAATGAGTGAGCTCTTTGGCCTTATTGTTGTGCATGCCCATAAGGTACAGTGCAACAACAAAGTCCTTATGTTTAATTCCATTGCTTCTGTTTCTATCATAGAGCTCTCAGCCTCAGTGACCTTGCTTCTTCGCATGCCATTTGCACTGTTAGTCCACTCTCTGTGCTTCTGCTTTGCTAATATGTAAGGTATGTGAATTTTGCAAAATTACACCCTTAGACATGCTGCGGGCATGACAACAAAACCTGAACGCCACCCAAGCAGCCCTCTGCATATGGATACACAAGGACAAGGCTGGCAAGATCACCGACGAGCTCTTGGACGAGCTCAGGGTGGGAGGAGAGCTAGCCAGAGAGCGACTCTACGAACTCCGTGAACTGCCTCGCTACATTCACCGACACGAGAGCACAAAGGACGACTTCAAGATTGATGTCATCTTGAACCCCTGTACTGGGTCCCAGACCCTGATGACATGAGCACTCCTCAACAGCAGTTGCACCAGTAGTGTGATCAATTGCACCTACATGATGAAGAACAGGCTTGATACCCGGAAGGTGGCAGTACCTATTCCGGTATACAATGCTGACAGATCCCACAACAAGGTGGGCGACATCACTGAGTTCATGGAACTCCAAATGACGATTGGTGGTCACAGCGAGCACATTGACCTCACCGTCACTGACCTAGGAATGAAGGATGTGTACCTTGGCCATGACTGGCTCAAGCGACACAATCCAGTCATCAACTGGAAGACTGGCACTCTCATCTTCAGACAATGCAAGTGCGCCAAGAACCCATTCATACTTCCCAATGCAGATCCAGAGGACAGATGGGACAAAGAACTTGAGGAAGGGGACACCATCCTCACAGTAGCAATGGAAGAAGAACTCACCATTTGGGTGCTCCATCATGCCAACGAACTGGCTGCCACCATGAACGTGGACAAGCTAAAGAAGACCTTCGAAGAGATGGTTCCCCCTGACTACCATTCTTTCCATGACCTGTTCTCGAAAGAGAACTTCAATGAACTCCCCGACCGAAAATCCTGGGACCATGCTATCGAGCTCATCCCCAATGCGAAATCGACACTTGACTGCAAGGTCTACCCCCTGAACCGCGACGAACAGGAACAGCTCAACAAGTTCCTCAACGAGAACCTGGAGTTGGGACATATCTGCCTGTCCAAGTCTCCTTTCGCCTCACCCTTCTTCTTCATCAAGAAGAAGGACGGTACCCTACATCCCATACAGGACTATCGAAAGCTGAACAAGATGACTATCAAGAATCGATACCCCCTTCCCCTCATCTCAGAACTCATTGACAAGTTATGTGGGGCTAAATACTTCATGAAGCTCGATGTTCGTTGGGGATACAACAACGTCCAAATCAGAGAAGGGGATGAGGAAAAGGCAGCATTCTGTACCAACTGAGGATTGTTTGAGCCCACCATCATGTTCTTCAGGCTCGCCAACTCTCCCACCACCTTCCAGTGGATGATGAATGACATATTCAGGGACTTGATCACTGAGGGAAAGGTGACCATCTATCTGGATGACATCCTGATCTTCACCAAGGATCAGGAAGAGCACTGACACATCGTCAAGAGGGTTCTCCAATGACTCAGGGAGAACAAGCTATTCCTCAAAGCTGAGAAGTGCAAGTTCGAGGTACTCGAGACTGAGTATCTCAGCGTGATCATTAGCGAAGACTCGATCTGCATGGATCCCATCAAAGTCATGGGGATTGTGGAATGGCTGACACCGATGAAGAAGAGGGAGCTGCAATTGTTCTTGGGCTTCATGAACTTCTACTGGAAGTTCATCAAGAACTACTCCAAGGTCATACGACCTCTTACGCAGCTCACCAGAAATGCCAAATGGACATGGGGGAAGGCGCAGGATCAGGCCTTCCAAGAACTAAAGAGATGTATGGCTGAGAATGTTGTCCTCGCCATCCCAACCAATACCGACCCCTTCCGAGTCGAGGCCAATGCCAGTGAAGGAGCGGTCAGTGCAGTACTTAGCCAACAGCAGAAGGGGATCTGGCAACCAGTGGCTTTCATGTCAAAGGCCCTTACTGCCACAGAATGAAATTACAAGATCTACAACAAGGAACTACTCACCATCATGCTCGCCTTGTCTGAATGGCGCCACTACCTCATGGGAGCCACCAAAGATGTGGAAATCTGGACAGATCACCAAAACTTCCAGTACTTCCAAAAGCCGCAGAAGCTGAACTGACGACAAGCATGCTGGGTGACCGAATTGGCTGAATACCACTTCGTACTCCGACACAAACCCAGTGCTCTCAACAAGAAGGCTGACCTCCTCTCCCAACGTGACGATCACAACCAAGGGAAGGAGGATAATGACAACATCATCATCCTCCAACCCGAACACTTCCGCACCCTCATCATGCCCACCACCGACGAGATGCACTTATGAATCAAAGAAGCAACTCAACAAGAGGGGCTATGGGACAAAGGGATAGCCACCTCACTCAATCACAAATGAGGAATGACCTGAAAGGAAGGATTGCTGTGGTACGACGGGCACATCTATATGCCCCACAAGTCCTCATTCCATGGCAAGGTCATTGCCCAGAGCCACGACCACATCCTCGCAGGACATCTGGGGATTGAGAAGACAAGGAACTGGTACTCAGGGAGTACTGGTGGCCCAAGATGAAGAAGACCATTGAAGAGACTCTGCACGTGCAAGCTAGAAATGCAACAGCATCGAAGACACTGATCACACCCACACCCAACACTACACACACAAACCCTCAAGTTCGTGGGGGATTCTGATGTGATAGAAGCAGATAGAAACAAAACAACCAAACTCTCAGAATATAGGATACACACGTATAGCAATAGTGTGCGTCAAGTAAGATAGAGGACATCTGTTTCTGACACCTTATGTAAGCAGGTCACGTGTGGACAAAATCGACCTTCGAAAAAAAATTTATACATTAATTACAGTTCCGTGGGGCACATTTGTTTTTCCAAAGCAAAATTTCACTTCTGAAAGTCCTGAATCTTCAAAACTGGGCTCTCAGGGGCATGTAGTGAGCTTGCAGGTGGGAAGCAGTAGGCGGGATGGTGGGCAGGAGGTGCACAGCAGGGCGGGTGAGGGTGGTCCGGTCCATAGAGGTCATGTGACTGGACAAATCTTTGGGTTGGAAAAGGGCAATTTTTTTTTCGATGATGCCAGTGCACTTTAAATACAAAAAAAAAAGTATTTTGACTTCTGCTCACCCAAAAATGGATATTTTTTTGATTGGTCTTCAGGGAAATGTACCCAAACACCCAAAGAATCAATTTCTGCAGTCAAAATATTTCATTGTGATGATGTCACAGGGGAGATGTGAAGACAGGTTTCGCTTACCAATGGCTTATATAACAGGTGTCAGAAACGGATGTCCTCTATCTTATCTAGATCTCTCTAAGTCCAAAGGCTTTTAATAACAAGAGGAGCGACAGTTGTCACTGGGCCTCAAGGCAAGGTGTAGTACCGTACACACAACGTCAAGAGATGTACACAAAACCCTCACAAAGTCTAGAGCGACACACAAAACGACCTCAAACAACTTAAAACACATGACACATGACTCAAAGCTTCACGCTCCAAGCAGAAACCCTTCACAAAACCTTCCACTAAAGCCACAGGATTCAAACCTACACACTCGAGTTTCCAACCGATCGTAGATCCACAGGGTTCTAACCTATGTGATCCAGAGACACAATAACCTTATAAAACACCATCCACAAGCCACAGGGTTTGAACCTATGCCACTTGGGAAATATATACCCTCGAGCGAGCACTAATCAAGCCAAAGGGTTTGAACCTCTGCCACCTGTAGTGCCTCGCGTCACAAGAAACCCTCAAAGCACAAGAGCGCGTCCTCAATGACACTATACTCCTCTTCTCAGGTTAGAGCGCAAGTCACCCAACCAATTAACCATCACACAAGTGCCACATTAGCTTTCTATGCCTCGTGCACAACTCAATTCACTCGATATGATATCAATTCTAGGTCTATTCTCTCACTCAAAGTTACAAACTGGTCCTGATGCTAGGGCGTCAAGCTGAAGGCTTGCGCACAACTACAGCGGGGGTCTGAAACTTGTACGCTACAAGTACACTACGCTATTTATCTATTTTATGTCCTACAAATTTGTACCACCCCATATAGTATTATTTAAGCTGCGGGGTACCTTTGCCTGCATCCTGCGCATGTTGCCATTATCATGCCATAGCTTGGCGCTGTCTCAGGAGTCTGGATCAGGGCCAGATCCTGTCTCTGAGTGTCATGGCATTGGTTACCAAGGCTATTCCCCATGTATTGACATCGGTTGCCATCTCCTCGGAGTTATAGCCTACCCCGCGACTCTTATTTTGCTTCCTGGTATTCTCACAGGGAATTCTATTGTAGTGAGGGCAACGTGCTTCTTGTCTAGGCCTCGCGTGCTTTGGCCAAAGCCAGAAACTTCGGATTTACTTGAGCTCTGACCTCACAAAGTCTAGAACTCTAAGCTCCAGGCCTGCTGTGCCTTGCGCATCATAGATCACTGTTGTGCAAAGTCTTAATTATCTCCCAAGCGTGTCCTGCTCTATTATTAGTGCACGTATGCTTTGCCTTGGCAGAGCACTCAGTGTCAAGCACTGGGACTTTATACCTAGTACGGCCTTTCTAGTACCATTCTCAGGTTAAGCCATGTGCTTTACTCTGGTAATATCATTACTGGCATTATAAACACTGCGCTTTATTGTTTTTCTCATTGCCTTAGTATCTGGGCACTATTGCCTGTACTCCTTGGTACAATTCACAAAATTACACACGTGAATGCTCATAGAGCATGTCACTGTGGAAGCCTATGTCAAAGGCTGTGAAACCTGCCAACGCACTAAGTCTAGCACCCAGGCCAAGGCGGCCCCACTCCATCCAAATGCAATACCCACAGAGCCATGGTCTCACATCTCAGTCGACATGGTTATAGGATTGCCGGAGTCAAACAGCACGATGCCCTGCTGATGATAGTAGACCGATCAGGTGATGTCCTCAATTCAAGGCAAATAGACCTGTGATCAACGACGACGATGCACGCGTCATTCTAGACATTGAAGGAGGAGCTGAGAGCACCACGAATGCCCCCATAATTGTTGCCCTATGACCATTACTGCTACCACTGCTGCCCACCCTGCCCAATTCCAACATTGGGCTCCCCCAGTCCACCCATACATCCAAGCCACCCCAGAGTCATGCATCCCCCATTATTTGGATGGGGGAACACAACTCTGCTGTGCACCAGTGCCTCCAATGCTCCCATCGTCAAGCGTCGGCATGCCATCCTGATTCCCACCCATTTCCCTCCATATCCACCCCTTCGACCTAGCCACCACCACTAGGACCTCACCACCCTTGTTTTTGACATTGGGGAATTCTATGGTGAGGTCCTTTTTCACCTCCGAGCTTGCCACTGCCGTCAAAACGGCACCAACCCCTCCCCACCCCTCTCATCCATCCCAATGTCATCCTGGCTACCTCAGATATCCTGCAACTGTCCATTTAGACACATAGGACGATACTCCCCTCATGAGCATGTGTGCCATGCGCACCGATGACACTCATGCCTGCAGTGCCCACTGCAATGGTGGATATTTTTTTTATTGCACAAATATGTAATCCCTGCCTATGAGAGGCCTATATTTCAGTTAATGATAATAGCTATTTAGTATAGTGGCTAACTAGAACCGCGATGTTATAATAAATTGTTCATGCCTGAGTTTGAATCCTTTTGGGTGCAAGAACATTTTTGACATTTAAATCCCACGAAAAAAGGTAACCCAATCTATGGCTCACAAATCCCTTGTTTTGGCACACCCCTATCATTGGGGTTGCCTCGAAAATAGGTATAAAATATATATTTTAGGTCAGGAACTTTTTTGCCTATCCCAGCAATGAGCGGGAGGGCACAAAATTGAGCTCAATGCCATGCCAGACATTGAGCTGGCCAATTTGGGTGTGGCAGTGTTTGAGATCAATTACAAAGTCAGTATTTTTTCAACTGGTGCAAGTTTTGCAGAATTCAACTAGTTTGTGAGGATAATATGCTTTTTAGCATTTTTTGTGTGAAGGTACTGGATATGGTCATTGGTAGATGCCTTTCAGTGCTGTCTGAATACTGAAATGGGCCAAAGTGTGGCTGTGTCTCATGACAACAAAAGGCCAAATGGCTTTCTGTCTTGTTACAGTCATTTGGCATTCAACTGACAACATTGGGTGGACCAATTCTCAAAAGCTATCATCCCTGTCACCTGTAACAGAGCTCTCCGCTGAAGGGTGGGCCCGAATCCTCTGAGATCATGTCTACACTTGACATGGCATGCTGACCACCGTCATATCCGATCGGGGACTACAATTCGTCTCCCAGTTCATGAAAGAACTGAATAGCATGCTTGACATCATGCCCAATGCCTCTACCGCCTTCCACCCTCAGACTGACGGACAGATGGAGAGGGTCAATCAGGAGAAAGAGAAGTATCTCCGAATCTTCATCAACTATCAACAGACCAACTGGAGCGATTGGCTCCCACTTGCCACATTCGCCCACAACAATCGCATCCACAGTGCGATGGGCAAGAGTCCCTTCATGATACTCTACGGCCGACACCCTCGAATCCTCCCCGTTCGCTAACCCAGCTGCCACCGAGTTCACAAAGAACATGACCTAAGTCCACAAGGAAACCCAAGATGTGTTGGAAGAAGCCACTGGGAGGATGAAAGCTCAGTACGACAAAAAGAAGTGCAACATGTGGGACTATCAAATCAGAGACCATGTATGGTTGGACACTACCAACCTCCACCTTCTCCAACCCAAGAAGAAACTCGACAACAAGTGAGTTGGACCCTTCGAGATCCTTGACAAAGCTGGAGCTTCCGCCTACAAGCTCAAGCTGCCACCTCACTGGAAGATCCACCCACACTTCAACGAGAAGCTCTTGACGCCTTACATCCTGCCAGCATTCCCTAATCAGAAACAACTGCCACCACCTGACCTTATCGACAGTGAAAAAGAGTTTGAAATCGAGGAAGTCCTAGACCCCAGGACTCAGAACATACAAGGAAAGAAGGGATGACGGTCTAGCCAGGTTGTCAACTACTTCATCAAGTGGAAGGGCTGGACATGCGAACATAACTCTTGGGTACAGGATTCAGAAATGGAGAATGCCTAGGAAGCGATCCAGGACTATGAGGCCCGAGTTCACCAGACGTGACATGTAGACACAGCCAAAATCGTAACTGACCATGACAAGGCCATCACCATGATCCTCGACCATGAATACTCGGACAATGGCAACATACAATATCTCGCCCAATGACACAATGGATTCCAGAAGTGGGTCAAAAACCCCAACGAAACACTATGGGAGGAGCTCCTAGAAGAGTATTGGAATAACATGAAAGCACGTGACAATGAACTCCCCAATGATGAGCCTGAGGGCAGTCAGGATGCCTGCCTTAATGAGGGAGTAATGTTACGATTTTTCCATTTTTCCTTATCTAATCTTCAGCACCTATCTAATCTTCGGTGCTTCGCTTATCTCAATCTTATCTCTCGACGCCCAAACAAGTCGCCACACCTATATCGAATGACTTCAATGATTATACCGTGACATGTCGAGACCATATTGTCTCCACCCAGTTGCACGACGATGGACATGTATATGGACTCTATATTTAGATCACAACTCTAGTATATAAGTAGCTATGCTCTTGCTGTAGTATCCTCAGCTTCAAGCTAAGTTTATATATACTGGACTTCACTCTCTCGCTTGCCAAGCTCGACTAAGCATTTACCGCCTATCTCTGTATTTCAAGCACCACGTGACTCTTAGGGTGACTGTACGAATGTGATATAGCCCTTTAGTTTCCACTTGCTTGTTATACCCAAGTCCAGACCTAACACTTGTTTCATTTGTGCACTGCCTGTTACCGAGCACATCAATGCAACATCTGCTCCAGGTGTGGGGTATGTCCATCCATGGAAATCTTTGTGCTCAATACTGACAGATCTGATAGTTGAAACTGGTCCAAGTAGTATGCCTGATATCTCTTGGGACCATGTCATTGACTTCTATGACAGTTTCAAGTTCCAGTTTCTGGTTTCACTGCAAAATCCTGAACATATAAAGTTGAGCAAAGTCATGCAAGTGGCAGAATTCTTGCAGGAGCAACACAAAGATCCATTTGTATTTGGCCATCCACTGCCACCACCAGTTCAGACACCACCACCTAAAAATCTGCCCAAGGCTCCAAGTCCACTGCCAGTTCAGACTCCTATGCTAAACAGGACACCTAAGTCTCTGATTCCACCATCACTGACTCCCATGCCACCAGTTCAGCTAGTTTCAGACAATGAAGATCCTGCTGAAGGGGTGAGTGATGGTGACAGTTGTGAAGAGAGCCTCAAACCTATAAGGCGAGGCCATGGCCAACCTCCAGGTTCCAAGAACAAGAGTGGGCAGGTGGACAGGGCAGTAACTCACTTCACATGCAGCAATGCGAAAGAGGCAGGGAGATCACTGAGCTCTGATGGTAAGCACAAAGCTGACAATGTAGAAGGAGTGGAGGAACCATCAAATAAGCAGAAGAAAACATGCCAAACATAAGGCTGAGATTTCAAGGTATGTGTGTCTATTTAAACACCTGCTTTAATAACAACTGACTTAATCAACAGGATTAATCATATGTGATTAACCATGCATGTTTAATCCACTATGTTTAATTGTGTAATGATTAAACAACCAGTGATTAATTACTAAAGAGATTTGTTGAATGAATGTATATAGTACTGAATTGTAGGACCCGAACTTCCAATCAAGAGTAAACAACGGATGTATCGCGTTCGTACAATCTCCGTTGGGTCTCGTAGTGATTGATAGTCAAAGTCGCACTGATAGCGCTTTAGCGAGAATGAATGTGTTTCGGTATGAATAAACGTTAGCTCAAAGCTAGGGAATATACAGCTTTGAGTAAACTACTTTTATACTAAGTCAAGAGTCTGTAATGAGTACTAAGGTGAGGGTACCGTGTTAGAAGATGAATAAGGCAAATACACGGTAGCCGAAAATATGATACGTCAATGGAGTGTGGTGCACATGAAGACTCCATGGAGTAGCGGATCTAAAGGTGAAGATAAGATAAGATAAGCGCCGAAGATAAGATAAGATAAGAGGCGCTTAGATAAGAAAAGCAAATAAATCGTAACATTACCCCCTCATTAAGGCAGGCGTCCCGACTGCAGTTAAGGTATGCTCTCCGGTTCTGTTGGCGATTTAGTTGGGTGATCTGGATCTGGTCCGCCGAACAAGTCGAATAGTTCCCATAACTCATCATAGTTTTTTAGTTTTTTGCCCGTCATTGGATTGGTGTAGTACTCCCAGAGTTCCTTTTCCGCATTGACCATATCTACGTGTTTGATGAGGTATTCGTCGATGAGTTCATCGGCGTTCATGTCGCCTTCTCGTACCCACGTATTGGATTCTGGTCCGTAGCCTTTCCATTTGACGAAGTAATCTGTAGTCCAACGCCATGGTTCTTTGGCTTTTCCCCGGATTTTGCGTTCTCTACTATCGAGGACTTTCTCGATTTCGTATTGCTCTTCTCCGTTAACTAGGTCGGGCGGTGGCGGTGGAGGTTGCTCTTGGTTCGGGAATGCGGGTGGTGTATATGGGGTAAGGAGTGATTCGTTGAATGTGGGATGTATCTTCCAGGTTGGGGGTAGTTTTAGGGTATAAGCCGATGCTCCCTTTTTTTCGACGATGAGAAATGGACCTGTGCGTTTATCGGCGAGTTTTTTCTTTGGTCGTGGGAGACTTAGGTTGGTCGTGTCGAGCCACACCTTGTCTCCTGCTTGATATTCAATCGCAGGTCGCTTCTTTTTGTCGTATTGAGCTTTCATTTGGTCGGCGGCTTTTTCCAGGGCTCGTTTGGCTTCTTCGTGGATTTTCTGCATTTCTGAAACGAAAGTGGTGGACGCAGGCGTCCGGAAAGGTGCCTTGGGTTTGGCGCCAGGGAGGATGTCAGCGTTATGGCCATAGTTAACCTTGAAGGGGCTTTTTCCGGTGGCAGAGTGTACGTGGTTATTGTGAGCAAAGGCCGCGAGAGATAGCCATTCAACCCAGTCGTCTTGAAGATGATTGACGAATATTCGGAGGTATTTTTCAACCTCCTGATTTACTCGTTCTGTCTGACCATCTGTTTGGGGATGATAGGCGGTGGATGCGTTTGCCTTGATTTGTAACAAGTCATAGAGGTCTTTCATGAACTTGGAAACAAACACGGTGCCTCGGTCAGAGATGATGACCTGTGGCATCCCGTGTCTGGCGTAAACTTCGTCTCGCAGGATTTTGGCCCACCCTTCCGATGACAGCTCTGTGGTACAGGCTATCAGTATGATTTCCTTAGAGAATCGGTCGACGATCATTAAGATAGCATCTTGACCGTTACACTTTGGTAAACCAGTGACCATGTCGACGGAGATGTGTGTCCAAGGTCGGGAAGGGATGATGTTTGGATGAAGGGGCGCTGCTTTGGCTTGAGTGCTCGACTTTGTTCGTTGGCACGTTTCGCATGCGCGGACGTAGTTTTCTATGTCCTTCTTCATCTTGGGCCACCAGTATTCGCGTAAGACAAGTTCTTTGGTCTTTTCAATGCCCGGATGTCCCGCCGTGATATGGTCATGAGATATTGCGATGATCTCCCCTCGTAATGCATGATCTTGGGGAATATAAATTCGGTGATCGTAGTAGATCAAACCGTTATTTAGCTTCATTCCTCGATCATGGTTGAGGGATGCGGAGATGTTCTTGTCCCATCGATGGTGGTCAAGCGTGGCTTGTTTGATTTTTGTATGGATTTCCTCGATTGTCGGCATGACCAATGCCCGGAAATGTTCTGGTTTGAGGACGATAACCTCATCGTTGTCCTCCTTCCCTTGTTCGTGATCCGCTCTTCGACTGAGTAAGTCGGCTTTTTTGTTTGACGCTCCCGGCTTGTGGTGGAGAGAAAAATGATATTCTGCCAGTTCTGTTACCCAGCGTGCTTGGCGACGGTTCAATTTCTGGGGTTTTCGGAAATACTGAAGATTCTGATGATCGGTCCAGATTTCGAAATCCTGAGCCGCCCCCATTAGGTAGTGTCTCCATTCGTCGAGCGCAAGCATGATCGCGAGCAGTTCTTTGTCGTAAATTTCATAATTCCGCTCTGTTACCGTTAGAGACTTGGATAGAAATGCGACTGGGCGCCATTTTCCATCCTGCTCTTGCGATAACACAGCGCCTATTGCCCCTTCACTGGCATCCGCTTCGACGCGGAACTTGCCGTTCTCCGTTGGTATTGCTAGTACCACTTCTTCAGCCAGCAACCTCTTTAACTCCTCAAAGGCCTCCTGTTGCGCTTTTCCCCATTTCCATGGATCATTTCCTGTCAGTTGTGTCATTGGTTTGACGACCTTGCTATATCCTTTAATGAAGCGTCGATAGAAATTGGTGAATCCTAAGAATGATTGTAACTGCACTTTCTTGACGGGTACGGGCCATGCTGCTATTCCTGCGATTTTGACTGGGTCCATACGAATGCTGCCTTCACTGATGATGACTCCGAGGTATTCCGTCTCTAAGGTCTCGAATTCGCATTTTTCCGCTTTAAGGGATAGCTTGTTCTTTCGTAGGATTTTTAGGACTTCACGTGTGATACGTCGATGTTCCGCCTTGGTTTTTGACATGATTAAGATATCATCCAGGTAGACGGTGACATCGCCGGAGGCGATAAGATCTTTGAAGATGTCGTTCATCATCCATTGAAAGGTGGCTGGCGAATTCGTGAGCCCGAAGAACATAACCGTGGTTTCGAATAACCCTCGATTCATTCGGAATGCTGCTTTCCACTCGTCGCCACTTTTTATGCGAACGTTATTGTATCCCCACCAGACGTCGAGTTTGGAAAAGTATTTGGCGCCCCGTAGTTTATCCATTAACTCAGAGATGAGAGGAAGTGGGTAACGGTTTTTAATCGTCATCTCGTTAAGCTTGCGATAATCTTGTACGGGTCGTAGCTTGCCGTCCTTCTTTTTGACAAAGAAGAATGGTGAAGCCATGGGTGACTTTGATGGTCGAATTCGTCCGCTTGAAAGGTTCTCGTCTAGGAATTTGTCGAGTTCAGCTTGTTCATTACGATTGAGAGGGTAGACTTTGCAGTCAAGGTTAGCGCTTGCGTTAGGAGTGAGTTCGATGGCGTGGTCCCACGTTCTTGGTTCGGGGAGTTTGTCGAAGTTCTTTTTCTCGAATAAGTCGGCAAAATCCCTGCACCATTCTGGAACCATTTCCTCGAATGTTTTAGCCTCCTTCCCTTCATTGGCTTTGGCGGCAAGGTCATTTGCGTGATGAGCACGTACGAGGATAGCTTGTGTAAAGTCTATTGCGAGAATAGTGTCTCCCTCCTCTAGTTCCTCGTCCCACTTGTCGTCGGGATCTGCATCGGGTAATGCGAATGCGATTTTTCGGCATTGGCACCGGGCAAACGTCAATCCCCCTGTTTTCCAATTGATGATTGGATTGTGTCGGGCGAGCCAATCATGGCCCAGGAATATTTGTCTGTCGCTGAGTTCTGTTACAGCTAAGTCTATCCGTTCTCTGTGATCTCCGATTACGAGTAGGATCTCGGCGTATTGGGTAATCGATCCTCCTTGATTATGTGTTCCGTCAGCATTGTAGACTGGGATGGGTGCAGCGGTGGCATGAGTCGGAATATTGTGTTTTTCGACAAAAGCTCGATTGATGGCGCTGCTGGTGCACCCGCTGTCCACTAATGCGACTGTTGTGACCTTAGTGTGATTGTCTAGAGTCTCAATTTGTACGTCCATCGTCAAGTCTTTGCCCTTCCCGCTTAACGCGCTGATATACCGTCTTGGTTGTCGTAGTTCTTCGAGCCACCAAAGCGCATCAACGCGCATTGCCTTTCGCATCCCCTCGATCATTTCGTCCACTACTTCCTCCGCTCGTGCTTTGTGAATCCAATTCTTTAGGATTGCCTTCGCTTCTGACTCTGTCTTGGCTTGTACTATGCCGCGCAGAGTCCACTCTGCCCCGAACGGTTTAAGCCATTCGTGGTAAGTTTCGCCCTTAGTGTAAGTGCGCGAGAGCTGCGGGGCCTCCTTAGCCTTCGCATCAACCTGTGAGGGTTTGACTACCGTTGGCGAGGTCACCGCAGTTTCTAAAGGGGGTGTTAAATTAGCTTTCTTGTTCATCATGAAGCTCGTAGTGTCCTCATTATCCGGTACCTCAATCAGGGTTACCTGATGCCCCCTTTCTACTGCCTGGGCGCTAGCAGCTTCCTGTCCTCCGGCTTTCTGGTCGTCCTGGGTTGGATCCAAAGCCCCTTGTTGTTTAAGGGATTTAGACTTTGGCAACCGTACGGTAGTCTCTTTTACCAGAGGAGGTTTCGCTAATGCTATTCCCTCGTAACTCCCAGCGAGGCTGGGACTCCGTAGAGCCGTTTCGTCAGAGGGGGCGCTATGTGCTTTATCCAATGCCCCATCCGGTCTAGCCGTTATGATGGGTGTCACTATGGTAGGTGACTTATCGTCCGATACTTTCACCTGTACTAGGTTACTCGTCGAACATTTAGTTGTTGGTAGCTTGACTACCACAACACTTGGGCTTTGATTCTTGCTTAGTTTCTGATCTGTTTGCGAAGTCGCGGGTATATTCGAATGCGTGGTGATAACTACAGGTATATAAGTACATTGAAAAGACGCGATAGGCGTACCAGTCGAAACTAAGTCATTTGCCGAGTGAGTTGAATCATTTACTCCTCGGCGCTCTCTTTTACCTCCGTAAGTGCGGGCTGTTTTTCTTCTTCCGGGTGTTTATCCCAATAAGCATTGCAGCGTCGTAATCCCTCAGCCCGATTTTTTGGGCGTTTGGGGCAGTCACGTTTGAAGTGGCCTATCTCTCCACATCCATAGCACTTTGCTGCTGCTGCTGCTGCTTTGACGGCGTCGATATCCATCGGCGCGCCGCGTCCTCCAAATGTCGTCCCTGTAGCTGTCTTCGTTGATGTTACAGGGGCTGCCGTTTGACTACTACCTTTAGTCGGTGTGGTTGTCTTCTGTGTCTGTGGTCGATTGGTCGGCATAATTCCTTCTGCCTGCTTGAGGCGCCAGTTGAGATCAATCCGGGTTAGACGAGCCTTCCACCCGTCGTAATCAATTGGTATGTCCCCGTCAGCCGAGTATATTGTATTTTTACTCGTTTGTCGGGCCGCCTTCTTGATTTGATGGAGCATTAGCTGGTCGTTGCTGCGAATCCCGGCATGATAGGCGAGTTCTTCGAATTCTTGGAAGAACTTGTCGCCGTCTTTGAAATCCATTTGTCTGAGCTTCTCCCATTGTGCGTATTTTAATTGGGAGTTGGCATCTTTCCAAAACCGTTTTGTGAGGGCTGCTTTAAAGTCCTCATAGCTTGGGTAGAGCTGTTCTCCGGTTGGCGCTGTTCCTAATTGTTGGGCGCTTAGCTCCCACCATCTCCCAGCGTCGTCTGCGAGTCGCGAGACACAGAAGATGACTTTATGAGGATGGTGTCGGTAGTGTCGGTTGAATACGTCAAAGTGGAGTTCGCACTTTAGGAGAAACCGGGAGATATCGTCTGAGTCGCCTTTGAAATCGTCAACCTCTTTGAGAATTTTTGGTTTAAATTCATCATAAGGGGCGACAGCCCCATCAACTAGTTGCCAGGGTACTGGTGGATCTGGCATTTGGGGCGGTGCAGGATATCGTGGGAGCGCATATCTTGGGGGCGGGGCAGGAGGTTGTGCGGGTTGTGCGGGTTGACCGCCACTTCCACCGGCTTTGCCGCCTCCGGCAAATGGTGCATATCCGAAGGAGTATGTTCCTGGTGGTGCATGTCCTCTGACGTAATTGAAGGCACCGACTGGTGCTCGGGGGGGTGGTACCGGGGGATCATCCGGCATTGGTTCCTGGATCTCGATCTCTTCTTCATAAGGGGATAATTCCTCCATGACGGTTCGTGGATGAACCGAATTCCATAGGAAGCGAGCATTTCGCTCTGCTTCATATTGGAGTATTTCATCCGCATTGAGTCCCCTTATCTTTCTCATTAAATAATCGTTTCCGGCTTGGGTTTCTCCCCAAGTCGAATCAAAAGGAAGTGCATAGGCAAAATATACGTATAAGTCTTTGTAGCTGGCTTGTTTGAGAATGGTCGGGATAGCTATACTGGGGTCGTTAATGGTCTCTTCATAAAAACTAATGGCGCCGGATAGCGTCATTTCTGTGGGGGTTGGGGGTCGGCTATTACGACGACTCAGGGGTCGAGTCAGCGATGTGATCTGGGACAGGTCTAAAGGGGGTAGCGGGTCGTGGTGGATTGACGGCCGTGCTGGTGTCGCTGGACGACTCTGTTGGCCAATTTCCCTCTGTGTTTCTTGTTGGCTCTGGCTCCTCATGCTGCTGCTCAGCGATGATCCGGTCTGCGAGCTGCTGCCAGCGAGAGGCTCGAGGAGGACGGTGCGGGGACCTGGCGGGTGACCTGACATTTCGCCAACCGCTTCGCGGTGCGGGGTAAATGTGGGCGGAGGTACTGGCGATGGGTGCCTCGATTCGTACAGGCTCGAGTGCCTGCTCTCTGGGCGCGGGCTGATCCCAGTCGTAGGCATAGCCTCCCGGGGGTGGCGTTCGGTGGTTGGGAGAGTTTGTTCGGGGAGAGGGGAAGTAAGCGCTGTAGGGGATGTCGACATTGTCCCAGAACTCTGCAGAGGCAATACCGGCCGCGGGTGGTGGAGTTGGATTCCTGTCTGCCCAAGTATCGTAATTGGTGGCAGGGGCGATGGGTCGTATGTCTCGGCCCACTTCGAATCCCCCGACTCGCACGGCAAATCGGGCGTATGTGCCGGGTGAGGGAGTTCTAGGGACGTATGGAGTATATTGGGGAGTGTCGGTGGTGGTGATAGGGATGACAGGCGTGCGCCTTCTGGTAGGGGTAGGAGACCCTCTTTCCGCGTTTTCGGAATGAGGTGACTCATCCACGACTTCTTCTTCGTGCTGGCTGTTGTTTGTAAGGAGGTTGTCGATTGGGACCGGGTGTCGCGGTACGGGTGAGACGACTCGGGGTGTGAGCTGCCCGAGCGGGATGGCATCGACATCGTTTGTAGGGGTGGTAGCGATTGTGGGAGTGCGTCTTTGTCTTCCTATCCTGTTTGCTAAGTTATAGTGGAAACTGATTGCAATGAGGACGGCGAGGGAAACGAAAGCAGCGCTGGGGATTCCTAGACTGAGAGCGATGATTTTGGCGTCGTCGTTCTCCATGAAGGCTCTGATTAGAGAGCTTGAGAAAGCTTTGAGCTAAATGTAGGACCCAAACTTCCAATCAAGAGTAAACAATGGATGTATCGCGTTCGTACAATCTCCGTTGGGTCTCGTAGTGATTGATAGTCAAAGTCGCACTGATAGCGCTTTAGCGAGAATGAATGTGTTTCGGTATGAATAAACGTTAGCTCAAAGCTAGGGAATATACAGCTTTGAGTAAACTACTTTTATACTAAGTCAAGAGTCTGTAATGAGTACTAAGGTGAGGGTACCGTGTTAGAAGATGAATAAGGCAAATACACGGTAGCCGAAAATATGATACGTCAATGGAGTGTGGTGCACATGAAGACTCCATGGAGTAGCGGATCTAAAGGTGAAGATAAGATAAGATAAGCGCCGAAGATAAGATAAGATAAGAGGCGCTTAGATAAGAAAAGCAAATAAATCGTAACATGAATGTAGAATTTTTTTTATGAAGCAATGATTAAGACTGGCTGATTAAACATGGTATTTAAAACATATTAAGATTAACTGTGTCTTCAGTTGCAACCATACATGTACTTAATAAAACTCTATGGCTGTATGGAGTGGTGTGATGATTACTGAAGAACAGAAATGAAGGTACTGATGATATCTTGATGAAGGCTGAGTTCTAATCCAACCTTAGGTAGTGTTTTCTCCAGCTTAACCCAGGTTCAATAATTTAAGATAGCACAAGTAAGAGGTTAAGAAGAGATGATCATTTACTTCTACTCTACTGGGCTACTTATACTAATTTTGAGACGTAGTCAGAAAAAGTCACACTGCATGGAGAATCTAATATTTTAGCTTAAAATATTGAATTTTATCACTATTTATTTTTTCTAACTTCCATGCTAGAATATTAAAAGATTATTTTGAATATTATTTCAATATTCTTGTTTGTTGAAAAAATATTGGAAATTTCTCAAATATCACAAATATATTAAAAATATTATCTCAATATTTCAGTCCAGTATATTGAAAAAATAAATAGTTATAGAATTCAATATTTTAAGCCAAAATATTGGATTCTCCATACAGTGTCATCAAGAGTCAAATACTTTAAATATACTACTTGACTCACAATTACTGTCCCTAAGTCATTGCATCTATCTATGACTCACTGAATTTAAAAAGTACCAGAATAGGAAATCACAATAAGGCTTAGTTTAGCAAATGCAGTCTTTGGTTCTCTTCATTACCTCACACATAATATTATTTCTCCAGATCTCCAGGAACTATGTGTCATAGATTACAGACACATAGTTATCTAAATTACTCTCAGCCTGAGTACAAGTGTATCTCACTGAGGCTGAACTCTCCAAGGCAAGCAGATTGCTTAGCAAGCTCACTTGTTCTTCAGCCTTATTGCTGTACATGCCCATAAGGTACAGTGCAACAACAAAACCTTTATATTTAAATTTCATTACTTCTTTTTCTATCATAGAGTCTTTTGCCTCAATAACCTTGCTTCTTTGCATGCCACTTGCACTGTCAGCCCACTTGCTATTCTCTAGCATTGCAAATGGCATGCAAAGAAGCAAGGTTATTGAGGCAAAAGACTCTACCTATCTCCACATGTCCTTTATGATGTCATTCTGTCTAATTTAAGTCTATTTAACACTTTTTAGCTCATTTTTTGTATAATAATATCTATTTAAATGTTTTTAAGTATAATCTGTATCCTATTCAGACTCATACTTTAAGATTAGTACAATAAGGTGTATAACATCATCATGATATAGTAAGCATTAATGCTAAAGAGTGTCAGTGAAGATGTCTATAGACCTAGCCATTATATTCTCAGAAGTAAACAGAATACATTATGGTATATATTGTATTATCATTTACTCAAAATACTCTTCAAAAAGTCATTTTTAGGCCCTGAAAAGAGAGGTCAACTTTTTTTTGAGCCTTGGGTGCAATTTTCTTATCTACTCAGTGTGCCAAGCTGACATTCTGACACCCCTTCGTCTTAGACATGCTACAGGCATGATAATAGAGTTGAACACTACATGTGAACATCAGTGGTATGCTGGTGAGTAAAATGGTACTGAGTATGCTAAATGATGAATACAAGGCTTTCTAGTCTCCAGAGTCTAAGGTCCAAGACTGTGGTGCTCTCTGTCCTAACACAAGTCCAATGGATGAGTTCACAATTAAGAATTTAGTGATAAAAGATAAGAAAGATATTGATTCCACCATCCACTAGCCACTTGGATACTACAATGAGAAAATCATAGTGGGTCATAAAGGGTCATATTAAGTCAGAAGAAATGATTCAAGTACTAATAATATCTATGTAGTCATGCTTAGTGGCTAAAGTCAGACTTGGTCATTACATGCTTGAGTAAGACTTTGACTATCAATATATTATCAGATATGACTGCCATCATAAGGAGTGTATCCAGCAGAGTCCTTGCAATTCACATCAATCTGATCTGACTGTAATAATATCTCTACAACCTGTATAAACCCCCATTCTGCAGCATAGGACAGAGGTGTATATCCTATGGAGTCCTTGCAATTCACATCCACACAATCCAACTGCAATAACATCTCTACAACCTGCAGAGAGCCACTTTCTGCAGCATAGGATAAGGGTGTACGTCCAGTAGAGTCCTTGCAATCCACATCTACATAATCTGATAGTAATAGCATCTCCACAACCTGTGTAAATCCCCATTCTGAAGCATATGACAAGGGTGTACGTCCTGTCAAGTCCTTGCAATCCATATTCACATGATCTGACTGCAATAACATCTCTACAATCTGTATGGACCCACTTTCTGCAGCATAGGAAAAGGGTGTACGTCCTGTGGAGTCCTTGCAATCCACATTAACACAATCTGACAGTAAAAACATCTTTACAATCTGTGTAGACCCCCATTCTGCAGCATAGGACAAGGGGGTACGTCCTATGAAGTCCTTGCAGTACATATCTACACAATCCAACTGTAATAACATTTCTACAACCTGTATGGACCCCTGTTCTGCAGCATATGACAAGGATGTACGTCCTGTGAAGTCTTTGCAATCCACATCCACATGATCTGACTGCAATAACATCTCTACAACCTGCATAGACCCCCATTCTGCAGCATAGGACAGAGGTGTACGTCCTGTAGAGTCCTTGCAATTCACATTGACCCGATCTGACTGCAATAACATCTTTACAACCTGCATGAACCCTCTTTCTGCAGCATATGACAAGGATGTACATCCTTTAGAGTCCTTGCAATTCACATCAACCTGATCTGATTGCAATAACATCTCTACAATATCCTTAGACCCTCTTGCCACTGCATAGGATAAGGGTGTATGTCCTCTGGAGTCCTTACAATCCACATCAACCTGATCTGACTGTAATAAAATCTCTACAATATTCTTAGACCCCCATTCCGCAGTGTAGGACAATGGTGTACGTCCTGTAAAGTCCTTACAATCCACATCCACATGATCTGACTGCAATAACATCTCTGCAATCTCTGTAGACTCTCTTACCACAGCATAAGACAAGGGTGTACGTCCTGTAAAGTCCTTGCAATTTACATCAACCTGATCTGACTGCAATAATATCTCTATAATCTCCTTAGACCCTCTTGCCACTGCATAAGACAAGGGTGTACATCCTGCAGAGTCCTTGCAATTCACATTGACCTGATCTGACTGCAATAACATCTCTACAATATCCTTAGACCCCTTTGCCACTGCATAGGACAAGGGTGTACATCCTGCAGAATCCTTGCAATTTACATTAACCTGATCTGACTGCAATAACATCTCTACAATCTGCATAGACCTCTTTGCTGCAGCATAGGACAAGGGTGTACGTCCTCTGGAGTCCTTACAATCTACATCAATCTGATCCAATTGCAATAACATCTCTACAATCTCTGTAGATTCTCTTGCCACAGCATAAGACAAGGGTGTACATTCTGCAGAGTCTTTGCAATTTACATCAACCTGATCTGACTGCAATAACCTCTCTACAATATCCTTAGACCCCCCTGCCACTGCATAGGACAAGGGTGTATATCCTGCAGAGTCCTTGCAATTCACATTAACCTGATCTGACTGCAATAACATCTCTACAATCTGCATAGACCTCTTTGCTGCAGCATAGGACAAGGGTGTACGTCCTCTGGAGTCTTTACAATCCACATCAATCTGATCCAATTGCAATAACATTTCCACAATCTGTGTAGACCCCTTTTCTGCAGCATAGGACAAAGCTGTACGTTGTTTGCTAGAGTCCCAGGTATTTGGATCAATCTTGTCTTGATCAAGGAGCAGTTTCACCATTTTAGGATTCTCACTTTTGCTGGATGTGATCAACAATGATGTCTCACACTGGCATGGATCATCCCCTCGTTTCAAAAGTACTTCTGTAATATGCAACAGATCATACCACACAGCCAAATGAAGTGGAGTGGGTGCCTTAGTGGATAATACAGTATGGTCAATCTTTATGACCTTTCTATGACATGCTGAGTCAAACAATGCAATGATTTTGTTTACCAATGAGTGTTGCAGTTTCTTGGCATAGTATACCCAGTGATCGAGTGAGTAGCAAAGAAATGGATAATTTCTATAATTCTCATTGAAAGGATGGGAAAGATGGAAGGGAAAGACTGGACAGTGCTCCCAAACAGAAACAAGACCACCTCTATAAGGAAATTGGAGGTGAGGAATATTTATTGATTGAACATTGTCATTGCTATCATTGCTGGTGTCATTGTTGTCACTGGTGGTGGTGCTGTTGTTATTGTCATTGTTATGGTATAACCTGATATTATTGTTATGATCAACATAATAGTGGTGCTTGAAGTTGTTGAACAACATATATGTTAAGCAGGTGCATGCAATGGTCTCTTGGAGTTGAGGGAATAAATTATCTTTCTGAGACATAAAATATTCCTGTGTTGTATAATCTAGATAAATTTGTCTTCAGCTTGTGTAGGAAGGATTAAATCATTTTACTTACGTGCAAACTTCACTATAGAATCCCTAGGCCATTTTGACCAGTCTACACTACTAGTAACAGTGACAAGTCCACCACAGACACTTCCCAAAAGATCTTCACTGTAGATATTATCAGGCTCAAAGGCCATCATGTCTGAATCAAGATTCACAGACAATGCATGCTGCAGTTCCAACACAGTCAAAGGGCGCCTGGCAAAGGCTATCCACCCAAATATGCGAAATGCAAGGACTCTATCATCATCATCTTGACTATTGATCCGACTCTCCAGTATCTCAGTGTGTGCACCCATTATATTGTCTGGCAGTTTAGCAAGTGCATCTTCAAGTGTTTTCTGAGTTCTTGCTGAGCCAGCAAGTGAGTCCATATGCAGCCTTGCCAGAAGGAACCTATAGATAGTTGGTTAATAGGTGCAACAAGTATGCCTGCATGAGTAACACACATGTTATAAGACTTTTCTATTACTTGACTAAGTATCTTCTTTTGTAGAATCAAACCACCCTTCCCCTTGATGAGGCTGGCAAGGCGCCGGCTTTGAGAGAGCCTGTCCTCAATATATAACCTAATATCATCAGTGGAAGCTTCAATATTAAATGTAGTATCTGCCTCAAAGAGCAAACCAAGTGCAATGTCAGGTCTTGACATCACAAGGAGATAGATATTATCACCCAACATCCTTCGAATCACATCAATGAGATGTTCTCGATGGTCATTAGCAAACTCATCCAGTGCATCAAGAACAATGTAGACATGGGAAGAAACACATCCCAGCACTTCTGACAGACATTTGGTAAGGTCATGAAGGGAAGGATGTTTTGTTTTCCGGTTGGCATGAAGTGTCTTGGTTAAGGGAAAAAGACCATAGTCTTGAACCAGCTGTTTCAGGAGGCTACGAAGAACATTCTCCACAGTTTGTTCAACTGTAGATTTGTAATCACAAAAGATACTCAGGACAAGTGCCTTTCCCTCTTTGACCACTGGCAGTGAATGCAAATGGTTGACAATGATTGAGGCCAGGAAGGTTTTTCCAACACCAGCTAAAGAGATGTATTAGCCTCAAGAAATTAGTGAAGAGATCAGTCAAAACAACTCACGACCACCCTGACACCGCAAAGTATGAGACTTCCCAGAACCATCTACCCAAGTCAGAAACTCTGGCGACTTGAGGATCCACTGTCCAGTATTGCTGACACACTTTTTCAGTGTCTCAAGCTGAACATCATTGTAATCCACAGTGTCAGAGGTAAGCCACTTTACTACTGCCACAGTTTCTTCTTCTGTAATGTGTCCCTGCATCAGTATACCATCCAATGGTCAATTTGAGTATGAACATACCCATCTGTTTCTTCTTGATTATACTCAGAGTTTCCTCACCAGTGTGCTTGGCATCACCTAGCATGTCCTTAATTGCATGAGATAATTTGCTGTATACCAAACTTAGCCTCCGAGAGGTGAAAGCAGGAGTCACTTACATCACATCGACTTGCACAGCGCTCATGACTAAGGTCTTGAAACGTTCGATTTTCTTCAGATCATCCTCCACGCTCGTTTTGGTAAGCGTCCACAGCAGTCTCTTTTTCACCATCTTCCATTGAGGCGAATCATTTCTCACCTTTTCCTTGAGTCCGTCGAGTAGTTCTTCAAGCTCTTTGAAAAGACCGTCCGGAGCAGCGCCCGGAGCAGCAACCGGAGGAGCGAACAACTGCTTCAACGTCTTTAGCCATGGGTCCTCTTCGGTCGAAAGCTGAATAAAGCGGCCTAAGGCAGTCAGATAGATCTCCAGATGCTCTAGCTCCTTCAAGAACTGGGTAATTTCTTCAGGCGCGTTTTTCACGTCCTTGACATATTTAGTGAAAGTAACGATGTTTCCGATGAGGGCAGTAACGGACGAAGCGACTCCTAGGACCTCTGCCATGGTTGGTAGTGAAGAGCAAGGTTGTATGCAGGCAAGCCGCACGGTACAGCCTCGTGGTCGAAATCGAAATCTGCCCTACAGCCATCAGCCAATGCTGTTGTGCTGTATTCCTCTGTGATGACGGGAAACAGATCACTTGCGTTACGTTCTTGAGAATCGCGAGCCCCCGAATCCTAACTGGCCCGCGTCCTCTTCAGCCATATTCAGAGGGACGTAAGAGAATCGTAGTCGATATATTGAGTGCAGAGAGGAAACATAAACTCTGTTCGCGCTAGTCCTACCCTGGCAGAGGTGCATGCATGCACGGAAGCAATAATGACCTTCATACCACATAGCTTGGGCTTCTATAATTCTACTGCCGATAACAGGCGCTTCGCGTCAAATCGTATGTTGTGCGAAACTCCGGTGTTAATTTTATCGATGCCTCGGTTCACCTATTCGCCGTTGGGCACGAACCCGAGAGACGCGCGATTGCTATCATGAAGTCGATCTGGCAATAGGTGAGTAGACAGCTACAAGGTCAAGGGTTGAACTAACTTTGATGTTCGCCGCATATGGATACGTTGACAGCATTTCTCATCACCATCCATGCTTCCATGTTCTGCACCGCGGACCTTGACATTGAATCCGACTTCCTCACGGAGGCGATTACTGCGCTGCGCTACTTTTAGTTGATTAGCTGTATCGGCGTCCCGGGATCCGAGCATAAGTTTCGAGGCTCTCTATTGATGGGATACACTAGAACGGCAGGCGTGTAAGCCAAGATCAGATAAGAAACTTTTGAGGAACGCGAACCTAGCAGTCTAGATCGTGAACCCATCCTAACGTATACCCGGTAAGATCTCCAGTTATGCTACTTGTTCTCAGAGAATGCACGAGGACGAGACTGGTGGGGAGAATACTGACGGTCCGAGAGCTGGTCGACTCGGAATCAGAGATGTTCCGAGAAAATATTTGCTATCGAGTTGGAGTGATCATGCAGTACTGCAAGTCGTCCGGAAAATCCGTTCCGGGATTAACCAACGAAAAGGATAAGAGGAGGCGACTATGTGGAGAAACGTTAGTAAGTGATTAAGGGGTAGAAGATCGAACTAACATGACGATGGATCGTAGTAGACAACACTTCCTACCGCGTGTGTTTTGTATGGAGTGATGGTCTTGACGTCGTATCCGAAGTGTCGCGTACAAAGCTGTATATATCACACTTAGCAAAGTCACGGCAGATGTGTACAGATACTGACCAGCCTAACTCAATCGCATTTCAGTAGTCTACGGAAGGGCTCACGGAAGCCTGTGACACTTTAAAGAGATGGACTGGTTATAGGACTCAAAACAGAGAAAATCCACCTACGACGTCGGAGCATAATCGTGAGCCTTCCTTACTAACGGTTATCTTTAGGGAAGACTCGGTCGCGTAAGTCTGCGAGGGCTTGCAAGGCGCGACATTATCTAAATATCAGAAAGCAACGGTGGCATCAAAGGGCGACGAGGCGACGAGGCTTGATAGGTAGGAATAGCAGACAAGTTAGGTAAGGAGTCGTCGTCAGCTACCACTGGTGTCTTGAGGAATAGCTCTGAGTTTGAAGATCATCTGAAGCGCGAAGAGAGAAGAATGGTTTAAGATGAAGATGACGGTCAGTCATTTCGACTAGATTGGTGGTCGCTGTGCTGCACCCACTCTTGCTTGTCACTATCAGGCCATATCGCATATCGCTCCCCGTCTTCCTGATTGAAATATTGAGGGTTCACTCTGAACTCGTACCGTGACTGAAGAACGCATAAGCGTCGAAGAACGGAAAATGCATCGTTCACCGCACTTGAATTCGAGACTGGCTCGGAATCCAGTGACGATTACACGGAAAGCCCTCAATCAGCAATTCCTTCACGTGATACTCACAGGACTACAAATTTCTATTATCCTCCGCCCAAAACCGTAACACTGATAGCGAACCCGATGATTTATTCCTTTTCTTCTTCCTCCTCAGAGGGTTAGACTACCGGGTTCAACTTGGGTTCAACGTCTGCCAAGGTGTATACGCTACGTCTTTTGTTTTTCTTCACAAACTAAACAGTCTATCAGATTTGTGTCCGAATCTCAGCTCTCCCAGTGCTAATCCTGACTCGTTCACCAATCCACCGAGTGGCCGTGTGTCCAGCTCCTGCCCCCTTTGGCCAATCGCGATCCCATTTTCTCCACGATGCAAGCGACTGTGCTCGGTGATGCTTGGGAGGTACCAATATGCATGATCTCACACCATACAGACTTCGCTGGATCAACGACGCGTTTCTGCGGAACGGCTCTGATACTTGATAGACATAATCAATTGCTGGGATCGACCCTTTGGTCAACGTCTAACGTTTGACCTTCCTCCCTCCACGACAACAGAGATGTCCACCATCCTCTTCGCCCTCACCACCACCGTCACTTGAAGTGCTGCCCCTCCCATTCGCTTACATTCCTCCTCTGAAGACACGCACACGCACAGGAGCATGTCCCCTCGCTACAGTTTTGTTTGATTTCCTTGATTCACCCGCGGCTTCACTCAGACGACGCGTCAACCCGGTGGTTTTGAGTGGAAAGAGATGTAGAGATGCCCTTGAGGCAGCATCTCCGCGCTGAGAGCAGTCGGTGTGCTAGGGGATGCAGCCATCGTTACGGTTCAGCTCGAAGACAGTTATCTTATCTTCGAGAAAAATCCTGCGTTTGCCGTTCTCTCCGCCACATCTTTGACCGGTCTATGCTTCTCGAACGTCAAACTTTCCCAAGCTGGCAGCTACACAGTTCCTACAACGTAGAGAACATCAACAGCTGCAGGGTGGAAGTCACGGCATGTTAAGCGTCGTCAGGTTGAGGAGCGGCAAGCGTAGGGGGTGCAAAGTCGAAGAATCGCCACGCTAAGAAATCGAACGAGATGGAAGAAGAGTTTCTGTATATGCACGCATGCTCGCAGTCGGACAGAAACAGCGATCCGAAACTCCGATTACAGCTTCCCTTCCGTCTCTCACCGTCATCGAGGACTACATCAACGACGACCTCGCCTGTCCACCTAGCAGAAGCCTTCTCTAAAGACATGCACAAAAACTCCGAGTCGTCATCAACGCAGTGGGAGGAAGGGTGGTGTAGAACTGGCCGTAGGTAGGAAGAGAAGGGACGTGTCCATGGTCGTCGTTCACTGTTAGCTTCACGCGTCCACTGTCCTTTACGCCAAGTCAACCATCCATCTCTTAATCCACGCGCCATGCACGACCGGCATCCCATTAACTGTACCAGCCGTCGGTCGTCTTCGTACCAGCGCCTCCCTCCGATTTACGTTTATGGTTTCTGGCGTTTTACGATGACGACCTAGTTGGCCCACGTGCGACAAGAATCCGAAACCGACGGACATATAAGACGCGGAAGAACGCATAGAGGATGTTTTTCTTCTTTTTCAACGGACTACGACTGCGAACATCACCCTCACCAGAAGTCAGAAGGGAAGCGAGTGACGTTCGGTGAATAGCAAGGTCGCGTCACCGACAGCCGGACGGCTCCAGGGTATGTCTGTCGTCGACATCTCGAACGCTGAATTCATATTGACGTGACTGTCATCTGCAGCTTGTTCGACAAGAGGAGGAGGAATCCTTCGGCAATGTTAGTCCTTGGTGAAGCCCTCAGCGCCATTCCATCGTGCCTCGTCCTTCTCTACTTCCCTCCCTGATCTTTGGTTCACCTTCACCCACACTCCGATGCACTAAATCCTGAAGGCCTGACTAGTGACTGCCCGAGAACGCGCACTTCCTTCTAAACGGCAGTGGCTGGAATACACGGCTTGCCTCGCCAGAGCAGGAATAGCGACACCTCAGAAATCCACCGCTCTGCTATCCACTTCATCTGCTTCGTATGGCGCATACAAGCAAGCCGTACCATCATTTCGTCCACTCTACTTCTGTATGCATATTGGGAGGTCCGGACCTAGAGTTGCAGCATCATTTCGTGTTTCGCTCGTCTTCCATTGATACATACACCGATACGCCATTGCGATTCGTCTGAAGTTGGTTTCAATACCGGAGATGGGATGGTGAATTACGCCTGTCTTGACCTTCTCCAGGAAGGAAGGAAGGAAGGAACTCGTCTCTCCTCGATTTCGCGTCTGGTAAAGAGAGGTGGACGTTACCGCCCTCGCCTACGGTATTTGTTGCAGCACGACATGGCCCGGTCATTTTGGATTGGCATCTCTAGCAAAGTCCGCTGCGCCTAATGCTATCATGGATGTATGCAGGGCCATTCCCGCTCAATCATACTCGCATATTCCTGCCCGGCAGCTCCCATCGCGATGCAACGCCAGAGGAGGCTTGACTACGCTTCAACTTGGACGACTGTCGGAGTCTGGTTCGTGTGGATGACATGCCACCAAGAGGACGAAACTAGGGGAGAGAGCCTGGGAGGGAAAGGACTCCGCACCGTGCTACGACTCCAGTATGTTCATGATTCTTGTTCTGTCGACCTTGTACTGATATCATATTCACCTGCAGCTCATAATGGATAGTATCAAGAAGCACGAGTCCCTCACATGTGCATTGCTATCCTCCTTTCGCGTGTCGTAGGTGGTAGTCCCTCACTAGCACCACGAGAACGTCGAAGTGCTCTTCATCCTTCGCTTCCTCCATGTCCTTAGTAATCACCCTTGGGTGTCCGTTTTGTACATAATTTCCTATAACTATAGGGGACCGAGTTATACAGAATTCCCTATAACTATAGGAAATGAAATTGGCGCACCTGCTACGTATCCACTAGGATCAGGCATTATACGCAGAATGAAACCTCCACGTGCATTACTTTTTTTATAGCTCCCCCCTCACGTGCAGAACCAACTCGCGCCTCGAGTCTTGTACTCTCCCCCATCGTTCAGCACGATGAGCACCATTCCTCCCGACGCCTGCCTAGTTTAGCTATGAAGCATCGAGATCTGGCCACCCAATCGAGATCTGATCCATCACCGAGATCTCAGGATTGCTGCACACACCGTCAGGTACAACGACGTGTTCGCTGAGCGACCAGTCATAGTCCCCCTTCCCAGTACACAGTCGAAACGCGTCTTTTCCCTCAGCAGCATCTCTCCGTCTGGTATATCGAAACGTGTCTGGCAATTTCTTCAAGTCCATAGTTTCTACTCCAGAGGAATTTCTGATGAACGACTAACCAGGACCTGTATAGATCTCATGAGCTGAGATACGGCGTCACAATCGTGCTTGAGGCCCTGATGTATCTATTGTACCTCACCTGCATTGCAACCCGTACGTCATTTGGTGACATTTTAAAAGACCCGGAATCCTAGTATAAGATACGCATCGTCGGTGAGATATAGGATACGTATCATCGGTGGGCGATAGGATACATATCATCGGTGGGCTATAGGATACGTATCATCAGTAGGGTATAGGATACGTGTCGTCATAGGCTGATTGTTATGTATCCCGATTACATTTGACAATTATCAGCGGTACATTCCGGCAATTGGAAATAGTTTTGCGTCTTTGAGGCGTTCATTGAGTTATCAAAGACGAGGTTTGATGCCAGTACAAGCGCGAAGTAGATCACAATACGTCGGATTCAGCAAGCTCTAAGTTTGGGGTGGACGATGTAAGCGCCATCGATAACGAATAAGGACGCGAGCGGCAAAGTCAGCTTAACTAATGCCGATGTCTGTTCCTTCGGCATGGTGACGTACTGGGAGCGCGCATAATCGAACACCGGGTTGACAGCAAGAAAAAACGACCTTGTGGTGGGTAATGTATGGTACATAGGTATAGTAGGTACGGTAGCGTTGGTATGTACATATGGACTCTTTCACTAGGTATATAGTACGGTCTCTTCTTCTGCTACGAACGCTTTAAGAGACCGTCCTAATGAAGCAAAAGGATTAGTGAAATCGATATATACATCTAATAGAACGTACAATTGAACGACGAAAGTCATCCTATACTCCATTTCCAGGTCACCCCCGATGGTTTCAACGACGAAGATGGAATCCGGTGTTCCGTAGGTACCAGCGACTCGATATGGGGCGGGGTGGATCCTTGCGCGCGATTTGAAGCTTGCAACCGTTCCTGTTGAAGCCCAGTAGACGACGCCCAAAAGACGCCTGCGGTTATTGAACAGGGCAGCCATATTATTCTTTGCGGCCAAGTCCCATAAATCACTGCATGTCCGTTAACGTTTTCTTTCCTCCGTCGTTAAAAAAACTTACTAAATAACCAAGTCCAACTCGTTCTCGTCGGTGAATCGATCTCCAAGAGTTCTGCGAAGAGTAGGAAGGAGCTCTTCAAGACACTCCGACAGGCGCGCATGTTCCTGTGGGGTATTGATATTGAACTTTTGTATCGTGAGATCAGTGGTGTATATGTTGAAAAGCATCTGGAAGATGCACAGTAATGAGTGGTAACGTTATTATTTCACATCCTACTTAGACTTACCGTAGTATTGGAGCTGGTGTTCGCAAGCAAGGACCTAAGATCGGATGAGAGTGATGATAACTGCAAGAGACAATGATCAGTCATGAACTAGACTTCAATGCTGTGAGGAATACATACCTGATGGTACTGAGTACTATCACAATAGGGAGTTACTGAAGGAAGCAAGCTGTTGTGGAAGAAGGTGACAATTGATGGTCAAGAACAAGTTCCAAGATCTCAGAAGTAATGGCTTGTAACCATCGCAAGCACAAACAACATATCAAAAGAGGCTACGATCATTCCAACTCACTCGACTGCGATTTCTATGCGATGTCGTGGATTCACCTATGTTCGATGACGACCTTCAACCGGTGTATATGGTCTATATGTCCAGAATTTATCGTGATACATCCAGATAATGCTATAAGATTAAAGCGTAGTTTCTGAAACCAATACAGACAACTGTTAAGTACTCATCGAGTTTTGAAGTCAACGAAATTTGCATACCCATCAATATCGTACTCTGAGGGCGAAGAATGAATGGCAGATGGTATCAGTTATCATCAATAATTTTGGGGGTGATTTTGATCCTAGATGTACTAGTATATTTATTAGTCGTCTCCCTTTTAGTTATCTGGAACTATATGCTCACTGCACTGTAGACTTTTACGTTTCCCCATTTCACGGCGCGCACCGGTCCGGAGGTGGCGTCGGATACCCCGGCCCGATATAGTTGTGCGGCATTAGTATCCATGCCGGTATGGGTGGTCGCGAAAGCTTATGATATACTGAAACTGACGTACTTCAGCCAATGTCCCCAGCATTCAAACGAGGACTCACGAAAGAGACCGTACGGCACAACCGATAGCAGAAGCATGGCCCTCTGATGTTACAAGAATGATAATGTGCTTCAAGATGTGACTATATACAGTATAATATTAGTTATGGAATAGTGTAAGCTTTTGCCGCAGTGCAAATCTGCAGGCTTCGTCAAGATATGGTAGAAAATACGCACAACATGTACAGTAAGAGATAAGGTGCAGATATCAGAAATTAGCACCACCAAGAAAGGGTATAGAAGGGTATATAGATGAAAAATTACGAACCAAAGTTTAACTTGCGCGGTTGTTCCTGACTCGCTTTGCGGTTTTCGGGGAGTTTATAACTGTGTCGATGGCCTTTGCGACATCATCTACCATTTGAGACCAAAGACCCGACGCTCGACAAAGGCGACCCCACCAGTAAAGTCCAAAGACTAAAGTGACAATGCCTTGCCGCCCTCCTCTGCGAATAGTTGTAATTGGTTTTGAGTAATCGGGTTTCGGGAGCCCGTTTGTCGAGCGTCTCCACGCCGGATTGAGCTGGTTCCACCATTCAACCATCGCTGCTGCATAAACCGAAGATTCAGGGATGATAGGACCCGCCTCCAAAGAACGGGTGCCATCAAGCCACGCAGCGAGTTCAAGGGGATGTCGTTTCGTTATCAGTTTACCCTATGAATTGTCAATGATTATCCTGTATTTGAATGAATATATACATACCACACCCGAATTGTTCCAAATACCCAGCTCCAACTCACGCCACTTTGCTAGAAGGCTCAGCCACAATGAACCAAGCGACGCGTCTTGCATTCCCTCAAAACTAACGTTCAGCCACTCCGGTGGGCCATGCTCCCTCTCAGCACCACAAAGAGTCGTCACCTCTTTGGGAGCGGCGGGTTTGCGCTGCCTAGGTTGCCGTCCAACGTTCATGGGAGGGGGAAGTTGAGGACTGGATCCGCGATCAGCGCCTGTTGATGTGGATGTGGCAGTTGTGGCAGTTGTGATAGCCTGAACGGGAGTATCAGTGTCCACCGCAGCGCTATTGTTCGATCCTTGGAAAAGAGACGGTAAGGTGGAGACGACAGAGATAGTGGAGTTCACAGGAGCGGGGACGTTCGCATAATCCAGTGCATCGGAAGTAGAGATGGTGACGTTCACAGGAGTACTGCCAATCGGTTCCGAGTGAACAGACATTGAGGTCGAGGTACTGAAGCTAGACGAACAACCCAACTCCGCGCCATCAGACCCGCTACCGGCTGGCGATACGATATTGAAATAATGCCAAGGAAAATCTCCTGACGTGAAGTCAAAATTTTGCAGAGAGGTGGAGCTGGTAGCGCTGTCACTCGGCTCTGAGCCAACAGATATCGAGGTGGAGGTGCTGAAGTTACCCATCCAACCCAACTCCGTGCTATCAGACCAGCTACCGGCCGGTGATGCAACGTTGAAAGAAGAGGAAGGAAAGGCCCCCTGCGTCAAGCCTTGCTCAGGTACCAATCCTTGGAGCAATAACTCTGCATCAAAGTCCACGTTGAAGGTCGAATTCGATGTACACAGATCGCTGGAGACGCCGTAGAGGCCTGGGAGGCCTGAAATTGCTGACGACAGATCATCACTAGATGGAGCCCCATGATATCCATTGGACGTTGGATTCCCGAGAGAGGGCATTGGCCTAGTAGCACCTCCTGATGTTTTGCTGCCGTCATTGAGGATCATCTGAGAGGTCAATGGGTCTGGGGAAGGGTTAGGGGCCGGTGGTGACTGGGAGCGTCTGTGTTCATTGTTTGTGGGGGCTGGCAGCGGTGGGATAGGGTCGGCCGTAGGTTGGGGACCAGGAGCAGAAGGAGATGCGACGGGATCAGCTGCTCGTGGGACCGGGGTAGAAACACTGACGGATATCTCCGGCTCGGCATGGCTTGCTGGCCCGGGATCCGGATTGTTGTTCTGCTGTTCCATCGCCCTGCACCCTGCGTAGCGTCGGTAAGTGTACAAGACAAGAACATAACGCAACTCACGTGTAACTTCCCTCATATGATACAGAAATGGCCGACCGTAGTACTCCTTAAAATCTCGTGTCTCGCCTGGTGGGGTACCAGGAATGTACCCAGATGCCGCCGCTTCATCGAAAGTTTCAACGAACTCTTTTCCATTGGGCAACTCGCACCCGAAACTGTATCTGGGAGGGGTTCATGATTCGTACATATATATCAAGCAATTCAAACGTTACTCACCCAGTAGTCCGAACTACCCCTGTGTAGGGGTCTGGTCCTCCTGCAACAAGTGTCACGCCCCAACCAGTCCACTGATGGAAATCCTTGAATATACTCTCGAATTCGGATGCAAGAGAATCGATGACCCTGTCAAAATGGTTTGTCTGAAGACACTTTAAACACGAAGCAAGAGACTTACCCTGCTATTTCTTCGTTCGATAACGCTTTGGCATCTAAAGTGCCATCCCTCGAGGCCTCTATTTTCTCCCTCTCTTTTTCGACCATCCCGTTGATCTTGTCTTTAATCTCGCTCGTCTCGTTCTTCCATGCGTATGCGGTCATTTCCTGGACCAGCCCCAGATCGTTCTTTGGAAGCCCTCGTTTCTTTGCTTCAGCAGCAGTGATGGGCTCAACTCTCTTGTGATAAAGCAACCGAGAATACAAGTGGATGGCCTGCGGGATGCGCCCTTTCCTGAACTTGATCCTGGCTCCCGACGCCTTTTTCTTGCCAATTGGATGATTATAGAACCAACGAACGAGTTGCTGCAAAAGCGACGTTAGTGGTGTGAAGCTGAAAAGCTCATGACTCACCGTTTTGCGCTCGTTAGCAAGGTCGCCCAAAATTTTCCGGATTATTGGCGCTGTCGGTAACTCCGGCTCGTTGATCAATTCGCAACCATTGAGGCAATGATCGGGTCCAAGGTCAAGAAAACCCCCCACCATTTTTGGGTAACTCGCATCAGCTGGAGAGTCTATAATGCCCCAAAGCTCAGCGGAGCTCCTGAGAAGCCGTTTGTCGCGGTCGAGAAAATATCCTTCGTACGTTTCTGGGTATCGTCGCCTCCATTTTTTGCCCATAGCAGCATACTCTCTACGACTATACCTCATACCCATCAGCATCCTGGTCTGCTCTGGTTTGTCCACCGATTCTTCTCCGACAAAATCTCCTCGCCTTCCTCAAGATCGACGTCCATAAGATCTGAAGTCTAAGTTCGGAAGATCGATGTCCATAAGATCGTCGGGATCGTCGTCGGTAAAATCGATGTTCATAGGATCGGTGCAAGACTGGACCGCTGCGGTTTTTTTCTTCGAGGCTTTACGAGGTTCTTTTTGGCGATGCTTCTGTCGCGCCATCTACTCATCCAGTCAATCTCTGAATATCCCAAGAAACAGGATGCTCACCGTCTGACCTTTCGTATGATGAGTGATGCTCAGGGCCCAAGTATGAAAGAAGTCGTCTGCTATGTCAGACGTAAAAGATGCGGCGTGAGTCTAATCGAAGTTGGATGAAAGGAAAGCACTAACCTTAGGATTAGTATTTTGGGGAGGGATGGAAAGCCAATCGAGGTGAGTCCAATGCTATAAAATAAATTTCGACGTATAGGTTCTGAGTATGCGTGTCCAGAGTATGCGTATAATTCCGGACGAATCCGAATGATGCGTATTATATTGATACCGATATAACAACAATCCGCCAGGATACGTATAACAATGACCCCGATAGGATACGTATAACAATGACCCCGATAGGATACGTATAATCTATAACATGGTATAAAGACCCTGACATGTATCATCTATTTCCCATCCCAGTTCACCGTCTCTAAGCGAATCACTTTCGAACCCAACCACAATGACTCAAATCAACATTGACCAAGTCTCCGCTCTCCTGGCCGCTCTAGGCCTGTCTTCCACTAATAGTGGTAGGTCGCCCTTTTTTCACTTCCATTGATATCTTTTGATTTTCTTACTTTTAGGCACTGTCGGACGTGACGGCCATGGCAACAACTCAGGAGAGTCGGTCCAGGGCCCTCTTCATAGCTTCTATTGCTATAACTGTTCCTTCCCTAACGTCATTCCCGTGAACGTCATTCCCACACTCGTGGCCATTCCGTACCAGAACGCTCCCTCCAACGCTTCCCAGTCAGAACGCACCGGTTCTTCTGCCACTGCCACCCGAACTGACGGAGTTCCCCCGGCTCCGGCTTCGACCCCCAATAGCGCTATGCCTGCGGCTGTTTCCCAAAGCGCTCCCTCCGCCCCTGCCGCAGGTTCTTCAGTTGCCGCCGCCGCCGCCACTACCACTACTGGCCCCGATGGGCCCTGGTATTCAGTTTCCAAGGGCCGAGCTGTTGGCGTTTTTAGAGGGTGGTATGGCTTCTCAATTTCTAGATTAACTATCGCCTGTCTAACTCTCTTTTTAGGCAAAATGTTACTCCTCTCGTCACTGGGGTCAGTCGCTCCTGTTACTTACGCCATCCCACCCAAGCTGCCGCTCAAGCCGCCTTCAACGAGGCCATCATGGGCGGCACCGTCGAAGTACTCCAGTGAGTAGCAGAACAAGTACCTTCTTGAAATTTCTTGGACTTCTATAACTTTCTTGGTCCTGTCTCGGCTGTGCCTCCATTACTCATAAAGTCGCTACTTTGATTGCACGATCGTTACCTATATTTTTGTACATACAACTTGTTCAGATTCTCGTACATATTTTCTACAAAGTACTCGTCACGTATGTCGCATCATGTGTTTCGTACGGCTATACCCTTTCTCAAATGTCAACGTGTTATTGAACCTTTCTCGAATTTCGTCTGTCTATCCGGAACCCCAATCCTGGACGCCTCCGACCAATCATTTGAGTCTTCCTTTGCACGACATAGTCGAACTGTGGCGATCGAACTGATGTGAACCTAATAATAGCGAAGCTGTGCTGCTCTTGACTCCCATGGTCTTCTATCCCTGCTGCCCTGCCATAGAGTCCAGTCGCTTTATGTATGCAACCTTACTCCAAGATTATGTTTTCCTCCGGTCTTCGATACAAGGCAGAGAGATAGGTATCCTCTCAGTATCTTCAGATACTCAATGGAAATCCTCCAGTACGTTGGATATGTATCCTCTAGGCATCGTACCTTACAGCGACTTACGTCAATTTGAATAGGTATCCTGTAGCGATCTCACGGCACATCAGATAGGTAGCTTCTACGCACCCTGATTTTCCTGACTCTATGATAAATTTTACGGCAGATTCTCAGACTTTCTGTGTGAGTCTTAGGGCACGTCGGATATGTATCCCTCTAGGCATAGTCTCCGTGGAAATTCCAGGGCCCGTTGGATACGTATCCCTTAGGCATACTCTCCGTGGAAATTCTAGGGCCCGTTGGATACGTATCCTTTAGGCATACTCTCCGTGGAAATCCTAGGGATCATTGGATACGTATCCTCTAGGTATCCTTATGAAACTTCTCGCGCTGATATGAGTTTTTTCTGATACGCCACCATATGTTTAATTTATGATATCATGTTCAATTTCGCGCGAATAACATACAAAATGAACCAAGAACGAATGTTTGAACACGTAGTAAATTGATGACACGATTGCAGAACATCCAGACTAGGAACCTGACACGAAACCACCCCTTTTCAAGTAGACATCCATGGCCCACGCTTTAATGGCCATACGGCGTAATTCCTCCTTCTCCTTCTCGAGCCTGGTCAAGAGAATAATCTTCTCTTTAGCCTGTTCATCGAGACCTCTGCCCATACCGTCAGCGTCTAGACTGTCCCAGTAGTATCCAGTTTCAACATCTGTACTTTGAGCATTGATAGAAATACTCGTATCTCTTGTATTCGAAACTGGCTTGCATTGATCTAATGAGCTTCGAGACCGGACAACGAGATGCCGGCCGTGAGTAGGGTATCCATCCTCGACAGCGACTAGGCGTCTATTATGGTTCAACCACGCTTCGAGTTGCTACAAAAAAAAGTTGAGCTCAACACCTCTCCGAAATAAGTAACTCAATGCACCTGCTTCAAGGACTGCATACTCCATCGATGTAGATTGGTGCCGTATAACCGCTCATCGAGTATCGAATCTGGGTACCGCGCGATGTAACACTGCAGGAAGTCATTCCACCATGCATCTACGCTTCCATTGGACACGGCTTGAATATACTCGTAAAGATTCCTCAGTAAGAAATCGCGGCGATAGTTGTCGACACGACGCGCAATCTGCAAGACGTATCAGCATGCCAAAATATTTATTTTAGAAAGGGTGGTGGAGTCGTCGCTGACTCGACATACGTATAATCTTTTCGTTCTTTCTCGCAAACGAACAACGCTATCTGATTCGCTTTCGAAGTAGGTTGACTGTCCAGGACGACGATTCGTCAATAATAAAACCTTGAGGCAGGGAGGTATATTACTCACAGCTTCCATGGGCAGCAAACCTTGACCTGAGACTGCGCTAGCAGAGAGTGAGAGCCGGAAAGAAAGTTAGGATGTTTTTAGCCTTTGCCTTTAAGTATGCCCGAACCACGTGAGAAGGATGCCGCCTTGAAATGCATCTCGCGCGAAGTCAGAGTTGTGGGGAGAGCGCCCATGATGGTAGCCACAATGAGAACTGTCGCGATAGTAAAGAGTTGGATACTTACTATGCGAAGATATAGCAGAGGTAGGTCCTTGGAATTTGGAAATGAAGATCGGGAACTTGATGCACCGGAATTCAGAAGGGATTGTTCTAATATAAAAATCAATGAGTAGTTGAGCAGCAATAGAACATACTAATCTTAATTCTGTACACGCCTGATACGTTCTCCCTCATTTTATGGGGATTAATGGAGAGAACGGAAGCTGATAATGAGGCGTGTTTAATGAAGCCTCCAAATTTGTTCGTGGTCCCTCCAGATATTGAACAATAACTTCGCAATCATGTACAGTGTATTGAAGGAGTATTACAAGGAGAAATATGTATGCGGTGTGGATAGACACAGGATAATTCGAGTTTTGGTGAGACAATCAGACGAAAGTTCCAAAGTGGATGAAAGTGTTACAACGACTTCGGTCATCCTCTTACTCTCACTGCTTCACATGGCCCGCCCCCAAAAATACAAAACACAAGAAGAACGCCAGCAGGCCATAAGGGACAAGAGTAAACGCTATTATTCTACGTGAGTGCTCTCAGGTGACAAATTTGCGACAAAAGTTACATTTGCCGTCTGTAGACATAGGCTCAAAATCTCTGAGAGGCGCAAACATGCCTATCGCGTACAGCACAGTGATAAAAAGTAAGTTAGAGCTAGTCTACGAGATTATAAATTATTAAACTGCCATCTGTATATAGTCATGAAGGCGTAACTTCGACACATGTCGATCCTGTTTCCCAATCGAACTTGAACAAGAAGTCTGCTGCAAAATATTCCACTCGTCTCAGAAGAGTGCGAAACACGAACCAGTATGAGGTCCTTCCCATGTACGTGCATGGTAGCCTCAAATACTTCACTGCTGCTAAGTCTGATCCTACTTCCAGCTCAATAACGGTGCCCAGTCCACCGCCGCCTCCTGATCCCTTCCCAAAGCTGAGTGCAGAGGGTAAAGCAATTGTACAGGAGTTCGAAGATTTCCTAGCTGGAAGGACGCCCTCCAGCTATGTTGAGAATCTCCTTGGGAAATACTTCAAGAACAGTTCTCGACGTCAAGGGCAAATAGCGATCTTTGTTGAGCCTCTAGACGATCTCTATCGCATGCGAAAGGCATATACCTCCATCGCAGCCAAGGCCTTAGAGACTGATGGGCCCAGCGATCGCCAGAAAGTGCTGGAGACATCAGGTAAACCCATAGAACAGCTCATTTCTTGGCTAGAGGATATATGGCGTGCTGCCATTGACGGACCTTACCATTTGCGTATTTCTTACAATAGACGAAAGCTTGCATGGCAGAGGGATTCTAATTAGATACAGTTCCATGAATTGAATCAGTAATATGCCTACAACTGTACACGTGTCAAAGTGTCAAAAATGCCAGATCGCCTCTGTCGTACTTATCCCGAAGTCCTTTAGGGTTAATCATCGCCTCGCACAACATCTCTTCTAACCAGCCTACTAGTTCGCAAATAGGGCGCAGAGCCTTTTGCAAGTAACACATCTCCCGTCCTACGCCAGCGGAATTGAGAATGACATGCTCGTATCCAAGAATATCTTGTTCAAGAGCCGACATAGGCAGGATGGCATCTTCGATGAGGCTGCGCTGGCCCTTGGGTTGGTTCGGTGTTATTGTTTGCAGATACTCGTGGTACACGCTGTTGGCATATCCTCGTGTGTTGTGTTGTGTGAGTATGGAAAATCTCGCAGAGATGCGGTTGAGTCGATCAATAATCTCAGCCTGTGGAGAGCATCGCCTGGAGAAATACGCCATGAATACAAGCGCAGCGATGAAGAAGAGATACGAACTCCTCATGAGACCGTCCGCTATTGACTTTGATCTCTGCAACACGGGCAGCCTGACGGATGAGCGGTTCCAAACTGTCGAAACGCTCAGAACTGGTTGCAGATGTAGATAAATTATTTCGCACCTGCTCCTATGCTTCTGGGCCTTATTCTTCTGATACATATCTCGCCTGCGTTGGTTGATTATGCTTCGGTTTCTACACTATGCCTGTGGTCAATGCAGCAAGGAGCAGCAAAATAAACGTACTTCTCGTAACTGCGGCGACTGCTTGCATTATGAGCTGCTCGCCGCTCCTCAGCAGTAACGTCCTTGCGTACGGTAACCATCTCCCTCGGGGGTCTGGAGGAAAAGTTGTATTGATGCCGAGTACAGTACCAAGGTTGATCCGAGTCGCGGAGTCTGGATACGTATCAGAAAGGGGCGACGTTGATACGAATTATGGGCAGATTATAGGAAACGTAGTGATACGCATACTATAGGACACGCAATGATGCGCATCAGAAGACTTGCACGCAGAAGGATGGTATTAAAGCCACAATCTGCGAAAGAAAGTATCAGACAGAAATCGCAAGCGAAATGTAAGTTCCCCTTCCATTCTTCGACTTGATTATATCTGACAAAAGTCTAGGCGGATCACGAAAGAACAAAAAGACTTCCTCCGTCCGTATCTTACAGACTATCGTGATTTTAAGGCCAAAGCCCGCACCAACCCCGGTGCCTACGCTCGGTTCCAAAGTTATCTATGGATGGTTTGGAAAGATCGGTTCCGTACCGAGTTACAGCCGCCAGATCCTGCAGACAAGGAGGCAAGTCAACACTGGATTCGATGTCGGCAGAAGGTGAGATGACCACTACTTTGTTTGATGACTCGATTTACGCTCATGCTGTAGGACCTATCCAAGATTGTTCGTACTCTGGAATTCTGGAAGCCGTTCTATGTCGAGGGCAGGAAAAGTAGATCAAAGGACCAGAGGGCGAAGTGGAGGATTGTAAGAACGCGAGCAGATGGACATGCTGGAGAGGTGGAGAAGCAAGGCAGAGGGGAAGGAAATCAGTCACCAACGGAGCAGATACGGAGGAGTGGACGGATTCCGAAGCCGCGCAAGCTTGTGGACAACAGCGTTGATTCAGAGCTTTAAGTAGTAGTATTGATAGTTGCGGCAGTGCGCATTTAATCTTATCAATGCACGTGGCAGATAACGTCACCTTCTGTTCTAATTACTCTGATCACTTGTCGGATCCCACATAGGATTCGACTGTCCTCTATCCTTTTTCCATGCTCAAGTCTACAGCGACGTTCGCACTCCGCAAAGGATATCGTTCTTGTCTCTGTTCAATGCTTTAAGCATACGACCTTGAACCGAGGTCTAATGGTAAGTTTACATTGCAACTAATCATGGCCCTTTCTGTGTTTATCCTCTGTTACGGCTCAACAGAGGATAAATACAGAAAGTAGTTCATTTACTTCGGTATCCCTCGATCCCACTCCTGAACCGATGTCGAGGAACCACAAATCCCACAAGAAAGCTAACCGCGCTCGTATGGAACTGTACGACGAGGTCGATGGTCCTCAGCCGGTTCCGGCTACCACCCGTCCTTCTGGCCTCCCTGCGCCAGAATTTCACGTTCACACAGATTATTACTCTCGGTCGACATCGAAACTTTCAACACGCCATAGTGGCCAGAGTTCTCGTACTACTGTCACAGCTCTCCCTACAGAACTCCGTCCCGACGGATCCTCTGCGGATCCTCCTACGTCTATGTATTCGTATCGGCCACAGTCAACAATATTGGACGACTTTATCACTTCCAAGGTTTCAGAAATGTCCTTTCTGGATCCAGATTATGTCGCACCGGCAGAGGTTGTAACAGGTGGAGAGGAATCAGCGCGTCGCCCACGGCCATTAGGGGTGAATTGTTTTCTTGATTTTACCCTCTTTCTATTGACCATATTGCAGGATCACCCTCTCTTAGTGTGGAAGCTTGAACGCGAAGTCTTCCTCACTGAAATGTTGCAGCTGGAAGCGCCTCCATCCGACGCTCCCGAAAATTGCGCTAGGTGTGGCTCGGATCTGGGCAGATTTCGGTGTCTCTCGTGTATGGATGTTCGGATGCTATGCAAGACCTGTATTGTTGACATACACCAAGCCATGCCATTGCACAAGATAGAGGTGCGGCAGATTTTCTTTCTTTTTCTTTGTCTAAAACGTGAGCGGCAGGAATGGACTGGTTCTTACTTTGCGAAGATATCATTAGGTGCCCTTGGTCTGGTAATTCAGCTCGGTCATCGGCTAGGCGATGCATGTAGTCTTCCAACGGTAATCAAGTCATTCGTTATCATCGATGTCGACGGAATATTTACGGTGCAGATGGGGTTCTGTGACTGTATGCAAGCTATTGAGCGACATCGCCAGCTCCTTCAAAGTCGTCTCTGGCCTGCGACAACCATTTATCCCCAGACTGCGGCGACATTCCGCGTTCTTCATCTATTTCAGGTGCTGTCATTCATGTCAAAGGTATCCGTCTATGAGTTCTATCATACCCTGGCACGTTTGACGGACAACACGGGCATGCACCCCCCTCCCGTAAGTAGTCCTTGACAAGTGGTACCCTGCTCAACTGACGGATTTACAGGATAGATACGACGCTTTTCTACGAATCGTCCGTGAATGGCGGCACTTGCGGGCCATGAAACGGTTCGGCCGAGGTCATGAGCCTGGGGGTATTGAAGCGACGCAGCCTGGAGAGTTAGCACTGCGCTGTCCAGCATGTCCCCACCCTCGTATCAATCTACCTGATGGATGGGCCAATAATACGTAAGTAAGAGTTAAGTGAATCGGTACTCTCGTCTTACTGAAATGACCTAATGCAGTAAAAATCCGTGGATATATCGTTTATTCCTCGCAATTGATGCCAATTTCCGCCTGCGTCGTTTGAATGTGTCAAGCGAAGAAAGTGATCCCAGTCTCAACCCCGGATATGCTTATTTTGTGGAGGAGAAACATTTTAGATCGCATCTGGAGATCTATGGCGCAGTCATTCCGATAGAAGAAAAGAGTACATGCAATAACCATGATGCTGTGAAGCTCGCGAACAGTCGGGGTGGTCAAGGTGCTGCAGCGACGGGTGTAGGCGCCGTGGTTTGCGGTCGCCATGATATGAAGCGTCCATTATCGGTGGGGGATCTACAGAAGGGAGAGAGGTGAGTTAATACATATTATTGCGGGTTTAATGGATTCAACTTTTACATAACACAGGTACATAAACATGGACTATTTTGTTCTTTCGACGCTCACATGCGACACTCCTCCTTGGCTGGTAATCTCCTACGACATAGCCTGTCAATGGCACAAGAATTTTTTTACTCGAATCGCACAATATCCATATGAGCTCCGACCTCAACAACTCGAACAAAACGTCCTCTACCTAGTTCCGAAGTTCCATTTACCCGCACATATTCTACCATGTCGCAACAACTTCTCTTTTAACTACTCGGCGAAAGTTGGAAGAACTGACGGTGAAGCACCAGAGCGAGGCTGGGCTGCAACAAATGCTCTCGCAAACAGTACAAAGGAAATGGGACCTGGTTCCCGCCGGGATACTTTGGATGATCATTTTGGGGATTATAATTGGCGAAAGATCATCATTATGGGTCAGTGATGTTGTTTTTCCTATGAAGCCGCTATTCCTGAGGTCTCACACATACACGTAGCTCAAACTATCTGCCAGAGATATAAGGATGCATTCAGTGCACGCGCGCAACATGTGGCCGAGTTCATCAGCTTCGAAGACGCTTTACATCGAGAGCACTCGACAGCGATCGACGAATGGAGAAAGATGGTTCTTCTCTGGGAAAGTGATCACAATCAAGTAAACCCCTTTGCTCCATTGTTGCGTCGTACGTCCCTAGTTCGTAGATTCGCTGCCTGCATTTACAAATAGTCGACAGCCGTAACCGAAAATGCTGTGCGCCTAGAATTGGCCCAGGAAGAAAAAAAGGAAACGAGTATTGAGATATGCCATGATGTTAGTCCGAGCGAGTTCATCGCTCAGGGTCTGCAGTTGGAAGAGGCACAGTATGTGGTTTTCTGAGTCATTCATATCCTTATTTGCTAATTGATCATACTTCAGAGTAAGGCTCACCGACGACATCAAAGAACTTGGCGCACATTCAACAGACCTCCAGCGGACGCGAGTTCAACAACAAGCGAATCGTATTCTCCATAAGATCGAGGCTTGGATTGAAGTCCAGAAGGTTTATATGCCCAAGACGAGCTTACTTCGTGCCAAGGACGATGACCGGCGCCCTCCCGGTACTGAAGTTCATGCAACAAAAATTCCTTTGTATCTTCCTTCAGCAGCACTTCGACTTGGAGCTATTGACCCGGCTGCGCAGACCTCTGTCATCAAGGATGAACGCCGACTCCGACTCGCTCAGGCTCATGACACCCTGGCGACGCTTCGTGACCATCTACTCTTGAAGTCTTATCTTGTAATATGGCGGCAGCGATTTTCACGAGGTCAACGATACGGCACCAAGGCTAACACCCTGATGCATAGAGTGGAAAGGAAAATTGGAGCTGATGCGGCGCGGTATCGACGCGTATACACGGCATTGGATGTAGTGTCAACCCATCTAGGCCGACATGAATGGAAAGAGGGCCTTTCACCTCTAAAGGCGGAGGATGTTCGTGGGCTCGATGATTACAACGAGTCGCTCTCTGAAGGACAGCGCTCATTATCTTGGATCTGGAAGACTCAACTGCAAGGCGGAAAGGAAGGATTGCAAGAAGGTGAGGCAGTTTCATGTGTTTAACCGTGCCTAATGCCATTCATTAAAGCATTACGCATCGAGTGGTGTAAGTCCCGTGCTCGTGCGCAGCGTTGGCAAGAGGAATGTGTACTTCTGACGGAGGAGATGCGTCGAGTGCAAGCGACATTCCAGTACTACGCGGGTTTGTGGAAGGACCGAGGGAAGAGTGTGGGCTTACCAGGAGCACGAGCATATGCCCTGAAGCAAGAGGCCCTCTGGAATGAACTCAATGTGAATGCGCGCGAGCAGTGGAATGCCCTGAAGGAAATGTTACCTTCTGCATCTCCGGAAGCATTGGATTCGGAAATTGACCTCGACTCGCGTCCGCGTTACAGCTCTTAAGTCTGTCTAATATATCGCATGCATTCACACTCTGTTAATACTAAAGTTTGCCAGTATATCATCCTTGTTCTCAGTCAAATACATGTGCGATCGCCTCGTACTGCCGTGTGATCATTCCTTCAAGTTGATCTAACTTTGTAAACGCCATTTGTTGCGTCCACCCCTGCGGCAAAGTCCCATTCTCGACCCACTTACACTTAAGCGTCATGATGCATAGTGTAACAAGTTCCTGAAATTCAGATGCGTTGGCAAAGCAAATGCGAATACAAGGGAAAAAACGTACAATCTTGCGCTGCTCCTCACCTGCTCTGTTTTCAGCAGGCCATTTCTCGAACCACTGACCATAAAGCTCCTCGAAAAACAACCCGGCACGATCAGTAATTACAGCATGTTCCATGCAAAGGCCTTGATCCTCCAGCCAGATGCGTTGCTGGTTAGAGTACTCGAGACGAATGGCGTACTGATACAGCCCGGGGATGGGTAGTACCCCAATAATGGCGCTGTTAAACTAGATGTAAGGAAAATATGGGATGTATATAGGACGAAGAAGCTCACCTGTCTAAGGTGCCTATATCTCTGTAGGGATGGCACCCATGGAGACCACCGCCATTAATCATCACTGACCCAACATCATCGAAACCGAAGTCCAAGTACAACGGGGAAGGATCCGTGACGAAGGATATGAATGCGGTGGCAGGAGTGGAGTCGCCAACAAAATCCACTGGCGGGTGGGGTCCGAAGACAATAGTAGGGTCAAAACCAGACTCAGTGTGCATGATTGTGCTGGAGGTGGGGTGTCAGCTCTCGCGGTATATATATATAACACAGTGGAATACGTACCCGACAGGAACACCAATCATACAGTCACATACCGAGGATACGTATCCACCGGGCACAACTAGGATACGTATATTATAGGAATACGATGTTTTGCGTAGCCAGGCAACTTCACGTGGGAATATCGCGTACTAGTATACGTATCCACTCGCAAAGTGGTATCCGATACGCATAATTAGGATGCGTATAATTTGGATACGCATAACCAGGATACGTATAACGTGGATGCGTATAATGTGGGTGTGCATAATCAGGATGTGTATATTGTCGGGATCGAGCGCAAATCGAGCATTGATGTAGTGAGGAACATGCCACGGGAATACCGCGTATAGGTATCCGCCCGCATAGCTGCAATATGAACACTGTTAGGACATTATCTGTGCCTAGGATCTCTGGCGTATCTCGATCCCGCAGAAGGTCAGAGTGGCAGTATCAACGTGAATTTTGAATACATGAACTGCAGGCCATACCAAGTCTTCAGTAGGAACGAACCTGTGGAAAGCGACTACCTAGATTGACCTAGAGCTAGTAGTAGACAAGCACCAGAAAACTGAGTCGCAGTGGGTACCTGGTATTGGAATGGATAATGAGATCTACAATACGTGCAGGGTCGGCCAGTGAGATTTGAGTGAGATGCGTCAACGTAGATTGTACAGACAAGTAGAGAGATCCCATCAAACCCTACCAGGACACCAGATCGATGACGAATATGGGGGACATACAAAAAGGGTAAGACACGGCGCATCAGTCGGGTAACAGGGAGCGGAGGGCCGGCGAGAGTGTCATAACATGATACCTATCCTATAGGGTTTGGGCGGATTCAAAGATTGATGGGGGCCTTTCTGAAAGATACGTAGAATTTTATTTGCCTATAGTTATAGGGAATGATGTATAACTCGGTCCCCTATAGTTATAGGGAGTTTTTGTACAAAATGGACAGTATAGCCTCCAAATCCCTGAACATCGCATTCTCTGTGTCAGGAGTGGTCAGTCGATTAGTACCAATCCTTCGATTTTCCCAAGTGTTGATCCAATTGTAGGGATGGGGTGGTGACAGGTGGTGATCAAGCGTAATGCCTATTTAAAGCTAACTTGTTACTGGCAAATGCCGAGCCCATTTTACTACGATTTCGTATCGTTCAAGGACCATGGCCGTGGGCTTCCACTATACCGCCTGCAGACTGTATGTATGGTATTTACCCTTCAATGCAGTGGCAGAAATCACTGCTTGCGTCATGTTGCCAATGGCAATGGCACCGGTATCTCGCACAGCAGAAGAAAGCGTATACTTATGGCCGTGGGACTCCTTGAACGCATGCCACGTTACCGTAATGAGAATCTGCGTCTACGTAAGATCTCTGCCTGCCGCCCTGCCACAGGTAGGTACTTGTTGGCCTTCGTTGACAAGAGTCGTGACGGACGGTGACAGGAGTGCGAGAGTCACCATCAATCTGGCTCAGTTACTTGCTAATCTCATGTTTGATCACACGCCTGTCATCCGCCTACCACAATTAAATACCGAAGAAAAGGTGCGTACAAACAATCACCTCTACATTCTACCAATCCTTGTACACCGTTAACTTCAAAATCATGTCATCTGTACCATTAGGTCAACCTATTGAACTTCCAGCTGTCGACAATACTCTGGGAGCTCTCTACATTGGGTCTAGTCTCTCCACAGTGTGTGTATTCTTTTTGTCCTCAAATTCTCGCAAGAAATCTAATGGCATTCAACCAAGTCTGTATGGTGTCATCTGTGTGCAGACTTTCTTATACGTCACTTCTAACCGAGCTCGATACGATGGCTGGGCAATGAAGTTGCTTGTCTTCATTCTTTTGTAAGTCGCACAGTCAGGATTCGACAGCAGCAAGCTCATCTTAATCATAGTGTGAATACTTCTATTCATATCTTGTTGAGCACACCTGATCGTGTTCCTAAATAGGGACTAGACACCACACAGCAGTGCCTCATGCTGGCGGGAATGTATCGTTTGTTGATTACTGACTTTGCCAATCCGGATGCGCTTTCGATAGGAGGACCGGGTAGCGGCCTAGCGTGAGCATGTCTTTTTTATACTCATATGTGTGGTTCTCACCGATAGATGACTCGGAGTAGGTTGGTCACCTACGTGAGTTCAAATGACAATTTCGGACCCTCGTGGCTAAGTTAACACGTATTCAACAGGACGAGGGAATTGTTGCCGTAAGTTTTCGTTTTCTCTCTTTTTTCTTTAAGACTACCTGTTGGATTAGACCTGCTCCATTCTTTTGGTAGAGCTGTAAGGAAGCATCTTTCTTGGTAAACGTCGAAATGACAATGGTTTGTAGGTTCTTCTGTTGGCGTATATGGACTTTCAGTGCCTCTTCGCTGCACCTCCACGTCCGAATCGCAATTATCGCTGTCGTGGTGGGTCCTTCGCCTGTATACGCCTTGTGACTTCCTTACAATCAGTCATAGGTCTCATTGGCATTCCTTAACTTTGGTTAGTGGGACAATACTGCTGTCATCTTACTTGGACTTAGTACGAGACACATTTCAACTCACAGCCTCATATATTTGTAGGCCTATTCATTCGTGACGGCTCAATAACGCTAACAATGCCCCATAGGTCTGTCTATCTTTGGTTTCAGGCAGCACTTCTTTACCGGCAATTCACCTGACTTGACTGTGGGTCACTTCATTTGTAAAGAAGGTCCGGCTGATGGACAACACATCAGCTCTCATGGAAAATTTCCGGCTCAAGTGGGATTGCCTTTGACGTCATCACGACTATAGCGATGAGTAGGAACTCGTTCTCTCTCTATAATTATATAGGCATTGATCATTTGACCTTTTTGAAGCTCTGAGTCTTTACCGTTGGCGATCACTGACGATGAAAAGGTCCGTAGTCGCCTTCGCTTTACTCCTGCTATATCACGGAACTAATCAATGTCTATTTTGTTACAGGAGTAATCATGTTATTGTTATGCTCATAGTACTCATTGTCAATACGAACCTCATCACGACGTTAGTTTCTTTCCGCGCCATCTTCAGGTATCTACGACTGAGATTCTACAAAAGACTCCTTTCAATAGGTGCACTCATTACTGTAAGACCATCCGACAACATCGGTCCACGCACTTGACGGATCTTCATTAGTATCTGGTGCTCCCTAATGGGACGATATATGGAGGGCTCTACCTCCTTCTGTATAAGTGTATATATCTCTCTTTAATGGTTTTGCATAATTATTGACTCGTATTTGACCTTCTAGCTTATCTCAATTCGTTTCTGGCGATGTAAGTGATTTTCGCCCTCAACTCAAGCTCAGCTTACCACATCTCTGTTGCCCCAGTCTCAATTCTCGGGAATTCCTTCGAGAGAAGATGGATCGCCAGTCACAGCCAGGACAATCATCTATTCCAGATTTTGCAGCCCACACTGTACGCACAGTTATAATCTCATCATGTATGCGTCGGGCTAACATTTCGCTGGTAGCCTACTGATGCCACATCGACCACTGGCGAACAGTTTGAGTAGTCGCTGATCGCTGCCGTCGGTAGTTCGGCGTCCAAAGTGTGATGAATGTTTTTAAGATTTTGGGGCAAGGCAGAGCAAGCTGAGAATTTGTGCTTGCTATAGGTAGTCATCATCGTGATTTATGACACACTAGGCAACAGCAGTGAAGGGAAACCGGACGGTCTGGAGCTTAAAGCGCGCATCAAGAGGTAAGAAACTGGTCTGACTGAAAGTAACAACAACTTGCCAAAACGCTGCCATAATCTTCGTCGTATTCTGCAAGAAAGGTAGGGACCGATTGCGGTTACACAAAAAATGTAATGAAGATCGGGAAAAGAGAAGGCGTGAAGAGAATCAGAGGAGAAAACATTGCTAAAGCCCAATGCTCTGCAAGAACTCCTCGGTGAACTCCACTGGCTTGCGTTGTCTATTTTCGTCCAAAGCGATGGCCACTTCCGGCACCGCTATGTTCGGAGGATAGATATAAGCACCCTGGAATATTTCGGGATCATCGCGCGGCGCGCAAGCTGCAAAGACTGACGTATATGCCCCTGTTGTCTGAGGATGCATGACCAGACCTACTAACCCGATCCAAAATGAAGGATACGGGAGGGAGTAGAGTGGACGGATAGCGCCATCCTGGAAGGTGCTTTATAAGTCATCGTCATGCAATGAGGAAGAAAAACGAACACTTAGTATGATACCAGGCTGCGTAATCATTACCAATACTTTGGAATATCGTTCGGAAAGACGCCGTGCGAAGTGATTCGTCCATCCATGCAAGGCGAGTTTCGAGTATTCTGTCTTGATTTTATTAGGGTGCGGAAACACTTGAGAACAAGCCGTTTACTAGGTTCCAAGCCTCTTTGGGACCACTGGCATATTCCAGATATTTCGCATAGTCACAGTGGTATCCATCCGATCCAACCTGTGTACATGAGTGAATCGGGTTTCTTAAACAGACGAGGCTGGTGGATCTGGCTCGCGTAACACGTTAACTATTTGCACGTCGACTCCGTCCAACGATGCTGTTGATTCAAGAAGTGGAGGGAGGGGTTTCGTAAATCGGTAAGGCGCTAAATAGCTGAGAGCCAGTGTCAGAATCGTAGCCGAGTGACAAGGTAAATAAAAATGCGAGCTTGATCGCCATACTCTCTCCAATGTCATCCGTATTCAGCGTTTGAACATTTCCAAAGGCCGATATCCTAGAGCGTACCATAAAATTCCTACCTGGGTGGACAAAGATGGTAATAACAGACATTTACTGAAGCGTATATCAGCTGCAGACATTACAACCGGATATTTCAAGGAGGAACCCAGGATATCAAGTTTTCTTTCCCGAGAAATGAAACGTTCTGCTGATTCCTTAGCAGAACAAGACCTCTGAAGTCGAGTTCATGCCAGATGATTTCCCCGCGACCGCGTTCACGTCCTTTTTCGTTAAGTCTGTCGATAGCTTCTTTTGCTCTGGTCTCATCTCGAGCAGCCATATACACCTGAGAAGAAGCGTTGCACTCACTGAGTAATAGCCGTTGGCCCGTTGCACCCATCCTCGACAAGTACTGCAACGTGGCAAATCCTATATCTCTACTGTGAGTGCGAGGAACTTAGTCAATTAGTGGTGTGAGATGGGAAGATAATGATCATACCTGGCGCCGGTCACTATGACCACCTTCCTAGCTAGACTCGGATTTTGAACGTTGTTGAAGGAGCTGCGCCCACAAGACAATATGATCGCAGACGGATGGTCAGGGGATCAATTCCCATAACATCACATTCAGGAGTGACCAGTCGATTGGTACCAATCCGTTGATTTTCCCAAGTCTTGAGCCAATTGCAGGGGTAGGGTGGTGACAAGCGGTGATCAAGCGTGATGCCTATTTAAAGCTAGCTTGTCGCCGGCAAATGCCGAGTCCGGGGAGGTTCTTTACTATTTCCTGTCTTTCAAGCTCAAGGACCATGGGCTTCCACTATACCGCCTGCAGGCTGTATGTATGGTCTTTACCCTTCAATGCCATGGCAGAAATCACTGCTTGCGTCCTATCGTCAATGACGATGGCACCGGTATCTCGACACACAACAGAAGAAAGCGAACATGGCCGTGGGACTTGAACACATGCCACGTTACCGTAATGAGAATCGGCGTCTAGGTAAGATCTTTGCCTGCCCAGCCCTGCCCCAGGTAGGTACTCTTGGCTGGCCTTCAATGACAAGTTCGTGACGGACAGTGACAAGAGCGCGTGAATCACTGTCCATCAGGCTCAGTTGCGTGCTAATCTCATGTTTGATCACACGCCTGTCATTCGCCTACCACACTATTGGAATACTGAAGAAAAAGTGCTTACAAACAATCACCTCAGCATTCTACCAATCCTTCTACACCGTTAACTTCAAAATCATGTCATCTGTACCAGCAGGACAACCTACTGAACTTCCAGCTTTTGACAATAGTTTGGGAGCTCTCTACATTGGGTCTAGTCTCTCCACAGTGTGTGTATTCTTTTTGTCCTCAAATTCTCGCAAGAAATCTAATGGCATTCAACCAAGTCTGTACGGTGTCATCTGTGTGCAGACATTCTTATACGCCACTTCCAATCGAACTCGATTCGACAGCTGGGCAATGAAGTTGCTTGTCTTCATTCTTTTGTAAGTTACGCAGTCAGGACTCAACAGCGGCAAGGCTCATCTCAATCGTAGCGTGAGTACTTTTATTCCCATCTCCAAGCTGAGCGCACCTGATCATGTTCCTAAATAGGGACTAGACACCGCACAGCAGTGCCTCATGTTGGCGGGAATGTACCGTTTCTTGATTACTGACTATGCCAATCCGGCCGCGCTTTCGACAGGAGGACCGGGTAGCGGCCTAGCGTGAGCGTGTCTTTCTTATACTCATATGTGCGGCTCTCACCGATATATGAGTAGGCTGGCCACCTACGTGAGTTCAAATAAATTTTTCGGACCCCCGTGGCTTTAACGCATATTCAAAAGGACGAAGCAATAGTTGCAGTATGTTCTCGTTTCTTTTCTCTTTCATTAAGACCACCTATTGGATTAGATCTGCTCCATTCTTCTGGTACAGCTGTAAGGAAGCGGCATCCTTCTTGGTGAACGTCGAGATGACAATGGTTTGTAGGTTCTTCTGTTGGCGTGTATGGACTTTTAGTGCCTCTTCGCTTCACCTCTACATCCGAATCGCAATTATCGCAATCTCGGTAGGTTCTTCTGCCATGTAAGCCTTGTGCCTTCCTTACGATCAATCATAGGTCGCATTAGCGTTCCTTAATTTTGGTTAGTGCGGCGAGACTGCCGTTATCTTACTTAGGCTTATTACGAGCTTCATATATCAACTCGCAGCCTCGTATATCTGTACGCCTGCCTATACATTCGTGACAGCTCAATGACACTGATAATGCCCCGCAGGTCTGTCTATCTTTGGCTTCAGGCACCACTTCTTTGCCGTCAATTCACCCGACTTTACTGTGGGCCATTTCATTTGTAACGAAGGTCCGGCTGAGGAATAACGCATCAGGTCTCTTGGAAAATATCCGCTTCGAGTGGGATTGCTTTTGATGTTATAATGACTATAGCGATGAGTGGGCGATCTTTCCCTCTATAGCTATACGGTCGATCATGATCTCATGTAACTTTTGAAGCTCTGAGTCTTTACCGTTGGCGATCACTGGGGATGAAAAGGTCCGTAGCCGTCTTTGCTTTGCTCCTGCTATGTCACGGAACCAATCTATCTATGTTTTGTTACAGGAGTAATCATGTCATTGTTATCCTCATATTACTCACTGTCAATACGAACCTCGTCACGACGTCAGTTTTTTTCGCACTATCTTCATATGTCTACGACTGAGATTCTACAAAAGACTCATCTCAATAGGTGCACTCGTTACTGTAAGGCTATCCGACCGCGTCGGTTTACGCACTTGACGGATCCTCAATAGTATCTGGTGCTCCCTAATGCGACGATATACGGAGGGCTCTACCTCCTTCTTTCTAAATGTATAACTCCTCTGTTTAACGGTCTTGCGTAATCATTGATTCGTATTCGACCTTCTAGCTTATCTCAACTCGTTTCTGGCGATGTAGGCCTGATCTTCGCTCATAACTCGAGCTTAGCTAACCACATATTTGTTGCCCTAGTCTCAATTCTCGAGATTTCCTTCGAGAGAAGATGGATTACCACTCACAACCAGGGCAATCATCTATTCCAGATTTCGCGGGCCCAAGTGTACGCGCAGATACTACCTCAATACGTATGCGTTGAACTGACACAAGTTCGCTCACAGACTACTGACGGGGCATCGATCGCTGGTGAACAATTTGAGTTGTCGCTGATCCCTGCTGTCGGTAGCTCAACGTCGAAAGCATAATATGTTTTTGTAGTCTGAATAGCTATTACCATCATATTCTCACATAAGGCGACAGTCGTGGCGTCAAAAGTTCCTATATCATCGCTGACTGACGAAACCTGAAGAGTGGCTCACATAAGTACACACGATCGGTGCCAACATATATTACACAATACTACCTCTCCCTCGCGTCGAAATTTGAATCCTAGTCAACTGACATCAACTAGGACACGCAGTAACCCTTCAACGCGTCCCGACTCCAGCGCTGTAGCGTAGGGAGCAAATCCGCCAATACCGCTGTATCTAGGGCACGATCTAGGCCGAGATCAAAGTCCTCATCCACGCCGAGGAGATCTTAATTGCCCTAACATCCCGTGGAGCTCTTCAAGTAGATGTACCAAAGATTCGTCCTCAGGTGGTAGCAATGGAAAGTTACCATAGGTTGGGCGTCGCCGACGCGGAGCTAGTTCATGTACGTGAGGACATGTCACTGATGGATGGTGATGGTGGTATTGGTATTAGTGATGTCCAAGGACCGAACCCGCCTTGCCACCCTGCATAATCTGCTCAGAAAGAGTCGGTATCGATGACAGTACTGCGTATGAGATGTCCCCGTGTGTTTTCAGAAACCTCAGTTTAAAGGAAAAGCACTACGGTGAGGGCAGTGCAAGCAAGCTGGTGAACCAACGTACTCGCGTATCTCTCGCTATTCTGTCCCTTTCCCGGAGCTTATCCCGTGATGACTCTCGTTTATCTTTGAATTGATTACTAGACGACATACGCGCTGCACAGCACAATAGCGATTTTTTGAGAGACCAAACGTCGTCGAGCATCGGCAGTGGTGGTAAATAGAAACGTTAAGTCCTGAAATCAAGCGTAATCGCATGGACACCGTGAGAATAATTCTGAACTCCGATCACTGCCGGGACAGTCTTCACTCGTCGTTGAACAATGGTATGTCTTCATCGTCGTCTATAGGATAAATACTGATGCTCTGCAGGGCGGAGGTGGACGATATCCGTATCCCAAGTATGTTTGGTCACCAGCTGGTGAGTAGTCTGTACTGGCGACAAATATATCCGGTTGCTGACCAGCTTTTGAAGGTGGCTGGTGGGATCAACCATCCAACTGGAAAGCGAACACAGCCGCCGTTGCCACCGGAAATTTTGCTATCGCTTACCTTGTTGGATCATTGAGTACCGCAAGAGAGGTGCGTCTATCGAAACCTTCGTTTATTTCAATGCTGCTGATGTACAAGTCGACAGCATTGACGACATCCATCCACTCCAAACCGCCACCTACGGAGAAGCGGCATCATACTGCAGCAGGTTCACACGGATACCCCTTCCTGCTAGTAGTCTGTGCGTATAGCCTCTCCTGTCGTCGCGATGATATCAGCGCTGTCGCAGAAACGTGTATATTCAAAATTCATTATTACACCGAAGCGAAAAATGCGCGCAAGTCCACGAAGCCATTGTTTGAGTATCACCGCGCTGTCGAGCACCTTCCACCCGTATCGAGTCGTAGCCAGTCCCCGCCCACGGAAAAAAGCATTGATGCTAGTTAACGTTGCCCCATGCACTTGCAGTCGAGGTCATCGACACCGTCCTGCAATTAAACAGAGTCAAGGTTTACGCCGCTTCACTCTCAATGTATGTACCCCATGAAGTGCCTCTACTCCGTGAGACGTACGCAACCGTGCGATCACAACAGTACGAGTCTTCCTGGCCACAGCACACGGCTTGCTATGTCAGGGCTGTGGACCCGGCCGTTCCTGATTGGGACCTTGCGCCGGTACACACACCACACCACACCTTCGTGATCAAAATTCGAAGTGCTGCGTGATTCCTGATGGGTGGGGTACTCATATTGAGGCGATTACCTCAGTAGCGACATGAAGACGACTGTTACCTGCCAGTACTACATACGGCCTGAGCCGCGATCTTGAATACGATCGTAATTACAATCACCGACACAGAGGAGTACGTTATCGTCTCGTGGTTCTGCCCAAGTGTAAACAGAGGTCGGGGCGAGCGTCAGCAGCGGAGAAGAGACTGCATATATTGATATGGAGTGGAAGGTGAGAGAGTCTCTGTGTTTTTTTCGCACTAGCGAGGCTTACTTGGGCCAGCTTTAGCATTCACTAAGATTCATTTCCGCAGCCGAATCCTCGAGTCTGACGGCGGTAACGATCTTTGTGAGTCATACTTCCACATCGACTTTCGCCAGCGAGCAGATGAATATTTTCAGTACACAAACGACACAAGTATCAGAAAGAAAAACAAATACGGAAGTTACACGCTATTCGAAGGTCCATACCTAAAAAGAGGACAGCACATTATTTAACTAACAACATAGGCTCATACCGTCGTCACTGTCACTGTCACTGTCACTGTCACTATCATCTCTGCCGTGTGTTAGTACGAAACACTTTAACAGCATATAACGACGACACTCACCCCCCCTCCTGTTCTTCTAAAGGAATGCCAATGCACAGCATACCGGAGCGGACTGTCTTCGCCAACACATACGGCGGGACGTTGCACATGCCAACTTTTCCCAACATGACGCCGTCCCGATTATTTTTCCGGTTCACAAGCATGGACGTAACCCCGCTACCGTGAATTGCAAGCACAACTAAGGCGTTGGGTCTATCCGCCACAACGACCTTCACCCTCACCCTGTTATTTAGATCCACTAAACTTCCGTTGGACGGTTGCTGTTTTTGATCGGGGTGGCTCCAATGTGGGACGAGCTGACGATCTCCCCATTCAGCGAGCTTTGGGAGCTTTGGGTCTTGCTTGCCAAGGTCTTGCTGAGGGTCGTAGCCCCAGCGGATGGCATCAAGGAAGATCCATCCATCCCGTTGCAGGTATATCGTTCCGACCGCCATTTCTAAAATGACAAACAGACTGGAGCTGATCCAAATAATCGCGACGGGAAGGTTCGGCCCGCTTTGTGTGATCATAATGAGACCAATCACCCACACCACGAAGAGGAGGCATATGGACAGCAATTTAAGAACGCGCATGTCCTTGTTATTGTATAACCCAAAGGGATCTCTCTCCAATGAGTCTCGCAGTTTTATAGTCATACTGCCAATAACACATAGCGGAGTGTTGATCCCAACCTCTGACACTCCCACTGGAAACGCATGTACGATTGGTTCCAGCCTTTCGTTCCCTGCTACAGGTCGGATGGGAGGACCTAGCCAGCCACCTTTTCCCAAGGTGCACACTGCCGCCAAGCTTGCCGCATTGTAGAATCCTTGGTTCAACTCCAACAACCACGCGAGATCTTTCCACCCATCCTTCCCTTTCAGATCGCGAAGCCGCGCCCGGCGAGGGAGTAACCCATTCAAAGCCTTCCCGAGGAACTTGTGCTCCTCAAATCCCGTCCCGGCAAGGTCTCGAGTGATAGCTTCAACCACGAGCGCGTGAATGGCATTCTGCCAGGGAACCGAGCCAGCATTGGCTGAGTGTTGCATAATAGCGTACAAATGCCATTGGTTGTCGTGTGCGGCATTGGTCTGCATCTTCTCGCGGAAGGCGATAGCAGTCTCCCGGTACGCATGAGTCCTCAGCGAACGCGAGCCGTTCTGCTGTTGCTGTCGTGTAAGGCGGATGACTTCCTTGGCATGTATGATTTCGCCGATGGTAAAGAGGCGCATTCCCCATAAGCAAGTAATCGACGTATGGTCACAATTCTCCTCATGGCAGAAGACCGCGACTTGGGACGCATTGCGAAAGATATCAGCAAGGCGACCGAGTTCTTCTGATCTATCTGAACTATCTTCAGGCTGATCAGCGTCGGACAAGCAGAACTCGTCCAGCCAGATATATTCGGTTCGATTGCCCACGTCATGACTTGCACAATATTCAATGAGGAGCCGCTCAGCAATGCGCTTCCGGTCCTCCAACGAGAATCGGCGTTGCTCTGTTGGAGGCTCAGCGGTGAGACCCGCTTCCTGGAATAGGACATATGCACTCTCCATAGGGTAGCTCAACGCTGTGTATCCCTGGTTCCTGATCTCCTCCGACCAGCAAACTTGCTGCCGCGACATAATCACGTCATCTACGATCTGCACCTTCAGCATCCACCGCGGATTAGAACCTGTGGGCGCATACTCTCCCGCACTGCGATCTGGCGTAGCACTCAATAGTGCGTCAGGCGTAGATTTGAGTTCGAGGGCCCAAGGTGAATTGGCGTAGTTCCAGATATGCTCATAGACGGCATGTGGGATGAAAATGTAAATGGGAGCGAGGATGACTTGGACGAGGACACGGAGGAACTGGGCGGGAACGTGAAAGAAGTCCGTCCTTCAGCGTGAAAACCAGCATGGTGCCTTGACATTGGGGTCTTCAATGAAAAGGCGCCGCAGTCGGATGTGTGAGAGTGTGGTAGAAGTAGTGATGAAGGCAGTTTTCGCCTTTATGAACCGGTTGGGCTTGGTAGAATGATCAACTAGCTTCTTCTTCATGGGAGGTATGCTATCGGTTGAGGGCGATAAGCGTGCTCTTTTAAACTTGGCTTGTGCTGGTAACAAAACACCGGAAAAACAACCAGCATCATGTTCGTCGAATCATACGGCGCTAGCCACCTCCTCGAATGTGCCTTGTGGTGTTATCACGGCTGATGCCTCCCACCATTGAGCAGTACCCGCAGCATATGCCGGCGGCTGTTCACCTTTTTTTGGAACGAAGCCCTGTATTCATCAAAATCAAAATCATAGTCAACTTCAGGTTGAACTACCCAGTAAGTCAAGTTGTATTAGAAGTACTTTTCATTCGCGAGGACAGGAGCAACGGCGTCCGTATGAGTCGTCACAATATTTGGGTGTGCATAATATAAAGCCCACTGAGCGTTGCTATGCTCTGAATCATAACGACGTCAATGAGAATCATCCAGTAAGCGCTTGATTTTTCATCGCAGTGCCTATCAAGACCTCTCTCATCAGAAGCAACGGTTTCACCACTTTTGAATCTGTGAGGTGACGAGTGTCGTCTAGCACTTGCGTTCCCCATTTTAGACGATCAGTTTTTGTCAGTTCGTTTTCACTGGTATCCGACGAGTATTCACTTGATTTAATTAGGTCCGTATTGCTCGTAACGCTGCCAGTACCATCGATGGGCTCATCTATCAGTCGGATGTCTACGATCAATTCTTCCATGATGCCAAACTACACTGAACTTGCGGCGCAGGTTATCCCCCAGACCAAGACGGGACTTCCATTCCGCCTTCGTTCCGCCTGCGGTTATCTGCCCATGCCATTGTACATGGGCTGGGACACCGAGTCGCTCACGGATGCACCCGATAGTACGACTATTCCCCATCTCAAGCTGACTGATATGCTGTCCGGAGCTACCAGAGAGATCCAAGCATCTTGGATGCATGCGTTATACAAGCACACCTCCTCGTGTCATGATGGGGTAACGTTGTTGCATCTCAAGGAGGCAGGCTACTCTTCGCAGTTCTCGTGGCAACATGTAGTCATAGTTGCAACACTGACTGTCCAGCTGGGACTTGCGCTGTATGGATTTGTAGGAGAGCAGGAGAGGGAGGGGTGGATTATCCTGCTTGGCTTGTTCACTAGAGGTTGGGAAGGTCTGATTACTTGGGCGTATCCGGCGACCCTTCATCCTAGGATCGTCAGAGCACCGAGATTTTATGCCTTGCATACCGGCATGACAACAGTCCATATCCTAGTCATTGTTCATGAACCCGCTACGAAGAATAGTCGCAGGGCGGAGTACATCAATCTCGAGGATTCAGCCGTGCCCCTTCCGAGAAACAATGCATCCTTGTTGGAATCTTCCTGTAGAGGTGTATTGAACACCCTTGGTTGGGCCCGAAAGGCCCTCGTCATCCTATCCCAGTCGACCGGGTTTTTGCTCTCTGTTGTTCTTCTCCTCGGGAGCATTATCATGGAAGTTTTATCCAGATTCACCGGCGCACTTCCTACATATTCAGCTAGCACCCCGTTGGAGACAGGGCGAAGCCTACTTGATAAGATAACTGCTGCATGTCAGGCGACAGATTGTGTGTCTGTAGGGCTTGTAGAAGAAATGCTTCCTGATCCCGCAGGAGAGCATAGGGACTACAAGTGGATTTCGAGAGTCGTCAAGGATGGTGCGTCCAGCGCAGGTCTTCATCCTACACACCCAGAGGCACAGTCCATTTTGGGAACGGCCTTGAAAAGAAGAACTGCATGGGTAAGTGTTGAACATCATCTCGAGATCTCGGTCTTTGAATTAATCGACACTTAGCGAGGAATGGGTGTTTAATGTCTTCGTGACAGTAACCTTCCAGTCCCGAGTCCCGAGATAAATGTATAATATTCATCTTCGTACTTGTCTTTTTGGTGTATCAGAAAGTGGGCTGGATGTGTCGAACCCGTGGGTAGACCGCTATTATAACCCTATACCCCGCAAAAATTCCTCCGTGAACTCGGCCAGCTGCCGTTGCCTGTTTTCATCCAAAGCTACCGGTGCTTGCGCTATTGCCACATTCGGAGGGAATATGTAGGCACCATGTGTTATGTTGGGGTTATCGCGCGACATGCAAGCTGCAAAAACAGACGTGTACGCTCCCCTAGTCTGAGGATGCAAAAAAAACCCAAGCGACCAAATCCAAAAGGGAGGGTAAGGGAGGGAATTCAGCGAGCGTATAGCGCCGTCCTAAAAATTCATGCATGAGCAATGGTCAAGCAATGGAAGGAAGTACGAACACTCAGTATGGCACCTGGGTGCGTGATCAATACCATTACTTTCGATTGTTCTTCGGAAAGACGCCGTGCTAGATCGTTCGTCCATAGATGTACGGCGAGTTTTGAGTATTCTAGCAGAAGTTCAACTTGCAAATCGGGTGGATAGCGAATTACATACTGTAACGCTCCAAACTGGGTAGCAAGAACCACCTAAACGGGTGATTCCATGCCTCCTTGGAGCCGTAATCCAAGTACTTAACACGGCTATGACCGTCTGATCCGACCTGCCTTGAGTAAATGAACAGCCAAACAGGCGAGTTGAAGAAAACTTGCATTAATTATCCGCACATCCGCGCCGGGCAACGATGCCGTTGACTCAAGAAGTGGAAGCAGTGTTCTTGTAAATACGTAGGGTCCTAAGTAGCTGGGAGATAGGGTAAGTAGAGCAGCCGAAGCCAACAAGGTGGATAGAAACACAGACTTGATCGCCATGCTCTCCCCAATGCCGTCTGCGTTCATTTCAACCTTTTGAAGGTCGGCTATCCTAGAGCAAACGGGGATCAGTATCTATACTGAGAGATTACAGTGGACACAGACAGTCCTGCGTTGTTGACTAAACGTGTATATTAGTTGAATAAATAGCGACCGAACAGCAGGCGAACTAACCCAAAATATCAAGTCTGCTTTCCCTAGCGACGAAACGCTCTGCGGATTCCTTAGCAGAACGGGGATCCTTGAGATCGAGTTCATGCCATATGATTTCTCCAAAACCTGGTTCGGGTCCCTCCTTTCCCAGTCGCTCCATAGCTTCTTTCGCTCTAGTTTCATCCCGAACGGCCATATATACCTGGAACGACGCCGTGTCAGAATATTCAAAAAAATTAAGTGTATTCATAAATGAATTACCTTTGCACCCATTCTTGAAAAGTGCTGAAGGGTAGCGAAGCCTATGCCTCTGCTATGGAGGTGCGAGTAAGTTAGGCCCCAAGACCGTAAAATGGTGATACCTGGACCCAGTCACCATCAACACTTTCCCAGATAGGCTGGGAAGATCCTCCACAGGGTTAAAAGTTGCTGATGGAGCGGCGCCCATGAAGTTTAGTCAAAGTATAGTCGAGAACAAGGTTCAAAAGCATATGCTCAGCGACGCATTTTAAAGTCCGAGATCGCCAAACGTCACCTGTGGCTGTACGGCGACTCCGAATCGAGTTTTATTGTTCATCATCATGTAGATCTTATACTTACCCCCTGGATTCGAGCGCATCTTTCATCTGTCGACCCTCCAGCCGATATTTGGAAGTCACATTGGAGAGATAAATTGGAGTTGAAGGACGAGTGTGCGAGGTGCGTTATACTTGCGTAATTACAGAAGCTTGGGCAATGAATTGAATGCAAAGACAGTGGATCAAAGCGTCTTTTCTCTTTCGTTCAAGCAAGAGTCAAAACTAAGTCAAAACCTGGAGAAGCTGAGACGTCAATAGACGAATTTCCGAGGAACATTATCAGAATTCCTTCAAGCGTCTACAGTGTAAATTCCATTCCCCTGGAAAGACCACCTAGGTGAGCTCGTCGAATCCTCAGCTAAGTAGGCAGTAGCAGGCATGTGGGAACTTAGCTGATTAAGTAATCTTTGGCTTTGTTGGCAGTGCTAACCGCGTGTGCGACACTGAGCGATAGATGTCTGGTGCTTGTACCACTTCGTTTCCTTTGGGTATACGGCTCAGGTCTTTGTAACAACCTAAGTTGTTGTAGATCAATAATACTTAAACGATTCTACATCTAGATCAGTATACAGCATGTCATGGTGCAAGCATCCGGCTAAGGCGGCATTGAACGATGACTACGGCATCTGTCAAACGCCCACTCTTCTCCCAATACCCACCCCCCAAGTGGAGGGGACCACCTCTACGCTTGCCAAAATACTCTCCGCGAGTACAGATTTTACTGGCAAGGAGTACTTGACCACTGTTTGCGTATTGTGCACCTCGCACTCCGTCAATATCTGCCCGACGACTCAGGACGGGTGTCAACACTCTGGCAATGCTTAGCACGTAGCAGGTCATTGCTGTCATGCTAGAGGAACGCTCGACAATCCAAAATCCTTCCTCCCGGGCCCCGCTCAAATCGATGGATAAAGGTGTTCAGCCACGCTCAGTAAGCAGCTCTTCCTTTATACATGAATGCTTACCACGTTATAAACCACAGACCGCAGTGCTTGGCCCTCCAGAATCGCGTCAGCTCCTGACTGGTATTTTCCCATGCAGAGCCGTTCACAAGATATCCCACCGATCGAAAAATCCCCGCCTAGCCGTATCACATTAAATCGTTAAGCTGGATCGTTTACTCAAAGGATTCCTGTATGAGGGAAAAATCTGCTTGCTTAATACCGGAATAACAAACGACAACGTGCACCCCCGTTTGTCTATGCTTGACATCCGCCTCCTCCGCCTCCTCCTCCACGCCTCATGTATCTATTGAATACGGGGCCTCTTCAAACTTATCTCAAGGTCGTGGCCTGTCTGGACCTTCCTCCTCCTTCTCCTCCTCCTTCTCCTCCTTCTCCTCCTCCTTCTCCTCCTTCTCCTCCTCCTCCTCCTCCTCCCTCGCTTCTAGCATACGCTGGACCCGGAGATTCTTGAGTCTCTTGCAGAGACCACAATCTTTCTGAAACATCCCCCTCCTCCTTCCCCTCCTCCTCTTTGCTCATATGTCGGACATGGACTTGATTCTACAAAAGTCGTGACTTTTTTGGGCATTCCTCCTCCTCCTCCTCCTCCTCCTCCTCCTCCTCGCTGCACGCAACATAAATACAACGGCTTTCTTGCGCCATTTCCGTCCCATTTCGCCTCTTTCCGTCCCACATATGACCCACCGAGAAATGCCTGCATCGAACACTAAACCCGAACAGTAAGTCGTGTATCTATTACCGTACCCAAACTGAAGCTCCCTTGAAGGACCTCCCTTCTCCAGCCTGAATGTCAGGTTGTGCTCACTCACAATCGCATCCGTGACACGTCAAGCCGCACCCATGGGATCCATCCCGACCGTCCTGGCAGGTCCATCAACCCCACATCAACTGGGTAACGTAGTTCACTATCTCACTATTCACCCTTTTCTGATCTGCATTAACATTATCAGTATCAACTCCAGTGACACGAATTATCATCCCACAAAGTATGTTCCCGGGCCGGGATATCCACGCAAAACTTGATCTAAGTGTTTTCGCTGTCTTTAGCCCAGGACTTCAAGGAAACGTCTATACATCGTTCTCACATCTAAACGATGCCATTTCGTCGAATAGGTAAGGCATCCGACATCGTATATCCGGTATAATCTGACTGTATACAGTGCTCCGCAGATTCTAAATACAAATTCCTCCCAAGGCGGCGTCATAGGAACTTCGGATATGAATCTCCCACAGTATGTCTTCGTCGTTTCTGAGTTTTACGTAGGCTGAATCTATGTAGGACAAATCCAGCACAACGACACGCTTCCCAGGCGGGCCGGGCGCAGGGTAACAGTGTTGATCATCCCAGGCATCGTTGCCAATTCCCGGATTGCAGAATTGAATTCAGCAGTCGAAAAGTTTCAAGGCACATCGCTGACCATCATCTCCGTGGGGTTAGCGGGTCGGATACGATTATGTGTCCTATTGACAAAGCCACAATGCTGGCTAGAAATCTCTCCAGGCATTACGAGGCCAAGCATCTCAAGTCTTTGAGAGTCAAGTGCCCTTATTGTTCGCATGAATTTGCCAGGTCCGACTCTCTCCCCCGCCACATCAGAGAGAGCTGCCCACGTCGAGTCCAGGAGTAACGGTTCTTTGCATTTAATAGCTCGTTTCGCACTTCCTTTCTGTTATTTACGTCTACCGATGCTTGTCTAAGTAGTCCATTACATATACTCCTTTACTTCATTACAGTTCACCACAGTAAACTAATATGACCTCCTTCTATCGAATGATTCTTATTTAGCTGGGTTATCTTGCTCAACCTTGAGGGCCCCCATCAGAGTCGTGTTTTTTAGTAGTATGACAAGGCCTCATCGGTACATAGGGCCTGTAACCGGCGGCTGCGAACAAGAAGTATATTCCACATCCGAGCAGGAAGCTCTATCATGCGGTGCCTCGTATGTCATATTAGTCAAGCGTTTTGCTAACAACAAACGATCAAAACCGTCAGTCGTCCAGCGCTGCAACCGGCCGACACTTGAGTCTAGGGTTCAAAGACATGGACAGCTGCGGAAACGGCGAGTACGAAATCAGAGGAGGGCCGCACAGATGCCTTTCAGATAGATGTCTTCGACCACAGACGACACCCCATGCCTTACGACTTCCAAGATCGCATCATCAGGCCTCTCGCTGGAAATTTTCGGAGAGGTTGAAGAAATTTCAGTCTTCAAAGAGCCCGAATGTATTCTGTTGGATTGGAGCCGATTAGTGAAGGGAACGAGGCCGTGTACAAGAATTACTTGCCTGTCTCTATTGAAAATTTAAGGGGTGGTTCCCCTGAAAGGGCTTGCGGCGCTGTCGTTGTTGATACGGAGAAAAGTGTAAAGCGATCAAGATGCAGCAATGTAGGTAGAACGGCGGCCGCAAGGCCCACACAAGTGAGGAAAATAATACTCGAGGAGGAATGAATGGATATACTCTGTTCGTTACAGGGAAATGAGAAAAAAGCTCAAAGTCTGTATGTCTGAATTAAGGAAGCTGCTGTCTGTGCAGTAATGTACTATGCGACACAGCCGAAGCTGACAATGCTATGAATAAATGAATAAATGATAACAGAGAAGCTCAGTGGGTAATAAGAAAGATATATTTTCAGTACCACAATCTGATCAACGCAGGGAGGCGCACCGAATGTCGTCAACCGCACTGTAGATGTACTGACTCGACTCTAGGATCAAAATTACAAGCCGGCATCTCATGCCAGACTTTCAAGCCTCGGCGACATTATACTGCCTAGTTAAACCTCATTAGAGTCGTTACTAGTAAAAACAGCATAAATGACTCACGGAACACTCTGGATTTGGTTCAATTCTCCGTTGACTATATTCCATCCGCGCGTGCGAAATGCGTTCTTGTTTTGCTGCTGTGCTTGCTATCTAAATGAAGGTATCAGTGGCCGAAGCGAGTGAAACAGAGCGATATGTTACCATTACTGCGATCCGTATGGCATCAATCTCCTGACAATAGGCGCGCGCATCGAAGTACACTTTCTTTGAGGAGCGAAAATATTCTCTCCAGGAAATGTCGTCTTTTTCAGTGTTGAGAAGACGTATTTCGGATTCGCAAGCATCGATTTGTATCCTGGAATTGTGTGAGAAAGAGACTTTTAGCCAGTGGCGACAATTATACCGTTTTAAATGTGCGCGTGTTTCACAACGATGCTCAAAATCCATATCGTCACTGGACGCATCGAACAGGACAATAATTTCGTCGATATTACGCTTCAGGAGCTCGAGCTGGGCACGAGGAGAAAGGGGCGGAGAGATTTTATACGCAATCGTGCATATGAAGATTAAGCAAGAGAGGACAGAGATTTCCGGATTATCCATAATGGAAGATGCAAGTGAAGATATGCAGGTAACTGTTGACATAGAACTTTGGAGATCGACGGGATTCAGATCGAGAGGCATGTCGTAGGTCCGTTGAGAGTAGCAACATCCAGCTTCTGATACTTATAATGCCAATTTAGAGGGTGCTGTAACGTATAGGGTATGAGCGGTGAGCAATTGAGCGCCTGGAGCAGATAAGAGGTAAGAGGAGGAGGAGGAGGAGGAGGAAATTCGAATCATCTCCGCGCTTCCGCTGATATTCAACCTTCAAGAACCCTCCCATACATCATCGAAGCAAGGATTGACAGAAATATGTTGGTAGTCAGGCATCCTGGTACACTCTTTCATGTCTGTGTGGCGCAAAAACGTTGCACAGGACGAGGCAGGAGGAGTAAGACGTCGAATTTGGCGGTCACATGGTTTCGGCAATTGTAAATATGCGCGCTGTACTGCTGCTGCTCTCCTCCGCTTGACCCGCCACCAGACAGGGTGTAGAAAGCATGGGAGAAGCTGTTTCACTCCGTTTCCCTCCTTTTTTAGTACATATGTTGGTGTTGTTACCGGCACAAGGTCCCAATAAGGAACGGCCGGGCCCACAGCCCTGACATGGCGAACCATGTGTTGTGGCCATGAAGGCTCATACCGTTGTGATCACGCTGTTGAGTGAGTCGCGCGGAGTAGAGACACCGCATAGGGTACAAAAGAAAGTCGGTCATTTAAGAAGAATATAACAGCACAGTACTCAAAATGCGGAAGACATTGAAGACATATTTAGCGAGAGCCCCAACAATTTTCATATCATCTGCTCCCAATAGGACGTGTAACCAGACGCCGCTGATCTCGACAAATCTACAAAATGGTCGGTAGCAAGTAGGGAAGTGGATTTAAAGAAATCAGATCGCATAATTTTCCAAGGAATGGGATCTATCACAGTACAACGCGTGGGCATCGTCCTCCACTTCAGATAGGCAGAAACGGCATAAACACTGTGAACGAGGAACAGGTGGACGATGGCGTTCAGCCCATCGTAGGACCTCTACGGCGAGAGTATGCGATGATATCAGCAATCGGACTAAGGCTATGTGCGGGAATAGGTACATCCAGGTAGAAGCGGAACCATGCCACTGGGGTCTTGCGGGAGTTACTGTCAGGGTCTGTTTGGTGAACCGAGCGGTAGCGCAGGAAGAGGGTCTTAGATGACGCGGCGATGAAAGATTCAATATCCACGAGACATGATTCCGCCGTGATCAGATTATCAATAGAGCCACTGACAGGACAGATCCATTGATATGGGAGATGGAGGACACGGGCGAGGTCAAAGGTCCAAGACGGCTTCTTGGCACGGGCGAGAGCGAGAGACCTGGTGATAGCGTAGAATAAAAAGTGATTGTCCGGAAGAGAGAGAGCGTACTGCCAATATTGCAGGGCAGGTATGAAACGACGATATCTGACCGGCCACATTCCCGTCTCTGAGAATAACAAAGCGACCGGAAAACGGTTGGCGACGTCGAGCAAACGACGAATAAACAGTTTCTGGATGCGTTCAAGCTGTGTGAGCAATGCGGCATCAACTTCTATTGAGAGTCTCGGCAAGAGAAGGAACTGAGCCAGCAGATGCAGTATGCTGTTCCAAAAATTGCCAGTGACGATGGTAGACATGTCAGAGACACGCTTCTGAAGGTTGGCGATGTCGGCACGTGTGTCCAGTTGGCCTTTTATTAAACACCTGCCACTGAATGTAACGTCGAGATGGTGGTAGTCAAAGACTGAATGCGATCCTGCAGAGCCTAAAGTTGTGTCTCGAGACTATCAATCTGCGAGCGAAGCTCCAATGGGGAGGATTTGCCCTGAGATGAGGTAGGGATGGCGGAACCGGATGCAGGAGTCGAGGAGAATTGGAAAGTGTTAAAGACTCGGGAGGGACCGGTTCGAGTCTAGTTAGGGACAGACCCTGAGGCATCGAGGGGAGCGACGTTTGTCTCCTTCGTTTCAAGCCTCCTCCCTGGAGCCACAGCAGAGGATGACGCGATGACGGCTCGCCGCCAGCAGCAAGGAAGGAAGCGCCGGTCCGATTCCGCATGGAACAGGTATTACTCGCAGGGCCAATTGAAAGGAGAGAAGCGGGGTGCGAGAGTGGATGGGTTTCACTTCAGGAGCGCCTTCCAAGAAAGGGCGAAGACTATAGCATTTGTCCAAGTGAGACATAATGGCGACGGTACAGTAAAGGTAGACAAAGACGTCAAAGGTGACGCGGGGGAAAGATATCAGGTATGCCGAAAAGAGGCAAGGAACCAAACATGACCATACATCGTTGTGAGACATGACGCACGGACCCCAGGAATCGGGCGCACGAAAACGAACACGACGGGAAGGCAAGCGCGATATATCATACACGGAGACGGGATCAGCACACCGGAACAGGAACGCAACAGGAACGCAAACACCGGAACAACGATGCACGGGAACACGAAACATAAACACAGTAACAACGATGCATGCAAACACAGGAAATATAATGCATGGGAGCCGGGCACGAGAACGGGACAGGGAAGAAAAGGCTTAGTAAAGTAGAGGAGACCAGAGACAAGGGGGCGCACGATGAGCTGGAATGACGCATGGTACGGTGCCGTATAGTAGGTAATGGTCGGTTCAGGTATTCCAAGATGTTGAATGCCGATAAAATAAAAACAATGTGGCAGCCTTCCAATCCCCGGAACAAATAAGTCATGCCGGTTCGTGCTTCCTTCTTGCCACGTCGTTCATATGTAATCCCGAGTTTCGTTCTCTTGCAGTTTGGCGTGTTTCCAAAGATTCTAAGGGAAAGACCACTGCGACATGCATTATCTGTGGTGACCATCGGCAAAGGCAGACCTGGCATTTGTGCGGCACATGAGGATTCCCGTGAGCACCGTAAAATCAGGCTGCCCATGAGCGTGTCAAGTTCCCCACTTCTCATTCCAGCACATCTGACTCTCAGGCTTCTGCCAGCACAGACAATTCCGTGCATTCAAATACCCGATCCCCGCAACATTGTTGGTGCGTGTTTCGTTAATGTGAAGACATGGTGGTACTGAATCCATTTTCTAGGTATTGTAGACGAGACAACCGGAGAGATCACTCCATGGACTTTGACCAGTCCTAGCGATGGCAATTCCTGGCGCGTTAAGGCTCGAGGTCGACGAATCTTGTTCTTTCCCATCTGGATGTATTGCGACGACACATCAGGCAAAGTCACGAAAGGAGACTAGGGAGACGCTCGACTCAATGTTGGACATCGCGAAGGACCTTGGAAATGAGGGCAAGGTGAAGAAGATGCGTACCGACAATAGTGTCAAGGATACGTATCAGCTCGTTTTCTTGGATCGCCTGTTCAAATCATATAAGAAATTCCGGCTGAAGGATAAGAAACTCCAAGCTCTTCACTCATGTATAGCCAATCTACCAGTCATGTCTGGGATATTCGGGGTACGCACGATCTCATGTTCACCATCGACGCACCAGAAATGACTATCATAACAAGACTGGACCCACATCAGGATACTCCGGCGGAAATCCTCCACGTTATTCTCTTGATCCTCCTCCTCCTCCATTCCTCGTGCACCTATTGATACAGGGCCTCTTCAATGTTGTGTCATGGTCATGACTCGTCTGGACCTTCCTCCTCCTCCGCTTCGCTTCTGGTGTGACCTCAACGTGGAGAGTCTTGAGTCTCGCAATGATCACGATATCTCTGGGTCTCCCCCCCCTCCTCCTCCTCCTCCCCTCCCCCCCTCTTCCTCGCTTTGCACATGGACTTGATTCTTGTACAAAGGCCGATGTTTTTCTGGACATTCCTCCTCCGCTTCGCTTCTGGTATGCCCTCAATGTGGAGAGTCTTGAGTCTCTTGCAATGATCACAACATCTCTGGGTCTCCCTCCTCCTCCTCCTCCTCCTCCTCCTCCTCCTCCTCGTCGTCGCTGTGTACATATAAAAACAATGGCTGTCTTACTCCAACGCTCTTCATCAATCTGTTTTCTTCCTCCTGTTGAACATGGCGCACAATCCAGCATCGAATGCTGAACCTGATCCGTAAGTCGTGTATTGGTTGGTGGTTGCCGTACTAACGTGAAGCTCTTTGAAGGTCTCAGTCTGAATACCAGAATATGCTTCCTGGTAGTCCCAACATGCCATGCCGCACCTATAGGATCCCGCCTCTTCACGTCCGAAACAGTAGCCTGCATTCCGAACATCCTGCTAGCAGATTGGTCAGTCCCGCATCAACAAGGCACTATTGTTCACTATCTTGCTACCTGGTGTTTTCTGATCTTCGGAATTCAAAGAATCAGTAATGGCTACAATGCCGTTCATTACCCTCTACATTCCGCGAGAGTGTACGTTCTTCGATATTCGCGCCTTATTACTTAAGTGTTTCGCCTTCTTCAGCCCAGAGCCTAGAGGAAGCGCCACAAGGTCGTCCCCAGGTCCAAACGATGCCATTGCATCGAATAGGTAAAGCATCCGCACTGTGTATCCTGTCTAATCTGACTGTATACTTTCTTTGTGGATGTGGATATCAGTCCTCTGCAGTTTCAAAATACGTATTCCTCCCAATACGGTGTCAGAGGAACTTCGGGTATGAATTCCCCACCGTAAGATTTCACTGCTTCTGAAATTTCTATTGGCTGAATGTATTTAGGACAAGCCCAGTTGCTTCTGCGGGTCGGGACCAGGGTAACAACCCTGATGCCCAGTATCTGCATAATTGTCATCTCCCGGATTGCGGAATTACATTCGACATGCGAGAAGTTTCAAAGCACATCTCTGACTATCATCTCCATGGTGTTGACCAGTGGGACACAATTATTTGTCCCCTTGATGAAACCAAAATGCGGGCTAGAAATCTCGCCAGGCATTACGAGACCAAGCATCTCAAGGCCAGAGTCAGCTGCCCGCACTGTCCGCGTGAATACAGTCGACGTGACCTTCTCGCCCGTCACCTCAGGGAGAGTTGCCCATTTCGACTCCAAGGGTGACGGTTCAACCTAGGCACTTTTTACCGTCATGTCTTTTCTGGTACCACTCTTTCCCGTAGTCGGTCTATGCTACCAATCCTATGCTGCTTACTTTACTATGGCTTACCATGATCAACTCGTGCATTCTTTCTATCGGGATGATTCCTTTTATAGCTTTCATCGCGATAAGGTGACCGTATCGTTGATGCAGGCTTCATGATGTCAGCGTGTGAACTGAGTCGCGCAAGTCAAGAGGTTTCCGGGCGATACGCATCACGGCCTTTGCAAATACATCTTCCGAGGTCTAGGCTGCAGCCGGAGGTAGAGAGAACCGAGAAAATTGTCCTGAACAAGGAAATGAGAAAATCTATCAATGAAGATGGATTTGGAGAACTTCTACGAAGCTCGAGCAGTACCAATGACGTTTAGATGATGTCCAAACAACGCAGCTGCCAGTAAGCCTCTAAGAGAAAGTGGCAGATAAGCCAACTGGCAACACCTATACGAATAGAAAAGTTTAAGTGATCGAAGGGAAATGGGAATTTGGTGTGCGCAGAGCGGGAAAAAGGTGTTACAAACTGATCAATGATTTCTTGACGAAGATTCAAGAGGACCGTTTAAAGGGATTCGAAAGAGTTATCCATCATTGCGCAAAAGGACATGAACCCTAAAGCTGCAACGTTCTACAGCGAGAGATGATGCTCTAGAGAATTCGTCATCATAGCGATGCCGTCCCGAATCTAAAGCGCCGCTTGCGGAGCGGGTAAAAATTACCGCTGAGCTGCAGATAATGATGAAGTCCAGGGGGTGGCAAGAGGCGTATGTATTTTCTCCGTGCCAGCTGATGCTAGGTATATCGAATGTCATCAACCAATCCAGAGATTAGGTATAGGTCGATATTTTATATTAGACTTTCAAACCATGAAGTCGTCATTCTGTGTGGTTAAACCTCGTCAGACGGGTACTAGCAGAACGAGCTTAAAAAACTCACTCAGAACATTCTGGTTTTAGTTTTATTGTCCCTTGACTGCATCCCGCCTGCTTGTGGGAAAAACGCTGTTGCTTAGCTGCCGTGCTTGCTATCTGAATGGTGTATCAGTGGCGGAAATGAGTGAAACAGAGAGGTAAGTTACCATTATTTTAATTCGTACAGCATCGATTTCCTTACAAGAGGCGCGCGTATCAAAGTACACTTTCTTCAAGGAGCGAAAATATTCCCTCCATGAAATGTCGTCTTTTTCAGTGTTGAGTAGACATATTTCGGATTCGCAAGCGTCAATTTGTATCCTGAAAATGTGTGAGAACCAGCTTCTAGTCAGTGCCGACAATCATACCGGTTTAGACATGTATGTATTTCATAACGATGTTCAAAATCCATATCGTCACTAGACGTATTGAACAGAACAGTGATACCGTCGATATTACGCTTCAGGAGCTCGAGCTGGGTACGAGGAGAAAGAGGCGGAGATTTTTGATACGCAATCGCGCATACGAAGATTAGGCAAGAGAGGGCAGAGATTTCCGGATTATTGGTAATGGAAGATGCAAGTGAAGATATCCAGGTAGCTGTTGATATAGAACTTTGGAGATCGACGGGTTTCAGATCGAGAGGCATGTTGTAGGTTCGCTGAGAGTAGCAACATGGTACTTATAATGCCAGTTAGAGGCTGTAAAGTAGTGCAGGATGTGAGTGGCGAGAAATTGGGAAAGAGGAGGAGGAGGAGGAGGAGGAGGAGATCCGAATCATCTCCGTGGCACTTCCGCACTTCCGTTCGTACAATACTGAACTTTGAAACCCTAGCCGTACATCTTTGATGGCTTCTTCAGCAAATCTTGACAGAAAGACGTTGGTAGTTGGACATATTAGTAGCACCTTCCACATCATAATCTAAGTGACAAGAAGACGGTGCTCAGGAAGAAGGACTCGCAGGAGAATCAGTCACATGGTTCCCACGATTGTTAATATTCCCTTCCTCCGGCCGTTCCTGGTCGGACCTTGCGCCGGTACACACCACACTCCTCCTCCTCCTCCTCCTCCTCCTCCTCCTCCTCGTTTGATCCGCCACCAGACCGGGCGTAGAAAGCTGTTTCACTCTCTTTCCCTTCTTGTTTGAGTATGCGGTATGCTACTGCAGCGCCAATCGGAAGGATACCAATACAGATTGCACATGAGCACGTAATACTTTACTAATACTTGACCAACCTTGGCTAACTCAGCGGCAAATTCGTGGTGGCAAACATAGATCATATTCGAATCCATATCACCCTCCTCCTCCGGAACAAGGAGGAGCTAGATGCCGTGCTCATTGTTCAAGAATGTTTCGATATTTTTCCGAGGGACTGAGCTGTTAATTATGCATTCATATAGTATCGTTCTATACATGCTGGCATCTGTACTAAATGGACATAGCTTGCTGGTCCTCGGTGTTCAATTCTTCACGATCCATTTAGAGACCGATTTGGTCGTCGACGAGAAATAAGCACATAGACGCCCAGGCGGTCATTGTAGCATTGTCTGAGAAAGGCCAGATCATACGGCCAGTGGAGAGTACGAGGGCTTGACATGCCTGCGCAGAGAGGAGACGCAGGGTACTATGGTGCAAGTCCTCCATTGATGTGAGGGTTACTTGAAATTTCCATATCATAGTCGGCCAAACAGGTACGAAGTGCTTGCACCCTGCCACGGACGATGTCATGTTTTACACGAATTTCCTCGCAGAAACATTACTTGACGTTACGCAGCGCTCCGCTTTGACTCCCGACGCCCCCTCGAAAGCTCTAACAATAAGCGTTTTCTTCACCATATTCTTGATACCGCCGCGTCTGTAAACATTGGGTCTCAATGCTAGCGCTCAGCAAGCTGATCCTCGTTGGCTCAAATGCGAAGGGATAGATATCAGTTTAATCATGTCGTACACCATTCTCTAGATCTGCCGGTGTCAAAGATACGATCGCGTGTTACTCCACAAGACGTTTGTTCGAATTACATTGGAAAATATGTACTTTATGTCGAAAACCGCTGGCAAGATGTATCTGTCCTTCGGGATTCGCCAGTCGATATATAATTACTCAAAGCCTGATTGATAATGTGGCTCTGGGATTTGTTCCGCGCCATAACAGATCACTCAACCTATACAACTCTGCCGCCTGCTTAGGCTCTGACGCATTACGGTTTTGGAAGGCTCACTCACTCATGCAGGATGGCTTGACGATTTTCCTCCAGATCTTCACAAGTTCCTTCGGGGCGTTCTTCTTCGGCTAATTCTTCTTCAAGGCACTTTTTCCGAGCTTCTGTGTCGGCGATCTAAAATAAAGATCAACAACAGCTAAATCAGCGTGATGGAAGTCGCATATTCGACAACTCACCGCGATGAAGGGTTTCATCGCCTTGATCCGCTTGCAATATGTACGCGCTCGCATGTACACCTCCTTTAACGAGCGCAAATATTCAAGCCACGAGCTGCGGTTCACAGCAGCGTAAAGAAGACATATTTCGAGTTCGCAAGTTTCGATTTGCATCCTAAAAGTGCATCAGTAAACTTGCAGAACAGCTGACAACGAACGTACAGTTTCATCGATTTCTGCGTATCACGGGGGCTATGGATGGGTAGACTACCGCCGGATTTGTCATTGTGGACCATGATTTCATCAAGTGAGTTCTTCAGCTGCATGAGCTGAGTACGAGGAGATAGAGGTGGGGAAAAACGATAGACGATGGTGCCCAGGAAAAAAAGACACGTGAGTGCCGTAATTGTTGTTGGGCTATCAGTCAGGAAGGATGCGAAGGAAGACACCCAAGTTGCGTGGGATACCGAGGTCTGGATGTCAGCGGCTGTGCGTTCGAATAGCATCAACGTCAGAAAAGCTTTGGGTAAGTCTTCTTGGCTGCACCGTTGTCTGATTTTATACCGGATCGGTTGTTGACGAGCGTCTATTCGAGAGATACATCTTTTTGCGCAGATGTATCCAGGAGGGTGACAAAAAGAGTGACAAACGGGGAGGAGGAGGAGGAGGAGGAGTGCGAGGAGTGCCTGTGGAGGGTGCGATCATGTGATTATGCTGGGCCTCCCGCGCCATGCCTCGGTGTGCTTAAACACCAATTAAACACGGCGCAGCCCGAAAAGAGTCTTCTCGCACATTCATGGCAGAGTAGGTGGCGACAGTTAAGCGAAGCTACGTGGGTGAGGCATGGATAGCGAGGACTCCGTCGATGTACCACATTGGTATGTGCAATCTTGAATGAGTTCATGAGGTCGAAATAGCAAATCCGAAGATGGAAGCCGGTCGTAATTGATGACGGTATTGCCCGCCTTGCTGTAACTTGCGGATTTAGGACCAATCCAAAATCAAATCCGTTAAAGGCAGGAGGAGTCTGTATGAGCTCGAAAATCTGGATGAGCTGATACAGAACTGTCAGTGACATACGGTATCAAGAGCAGTAGCGACGATTTGAACAGTTTCCCGTCCAGTAGATGCCTCTCGGGATACAACTCGGGAGTATGTTGTACCGTAATTCGTGGAGCTCGAGCTCCTACAACCTGAAAAGATCCGACGATCTGGATTTGGGCGAGTCCGAGGCAGAGCCATGAGGCGGATGTATCATCGTTGAACGTGCATCCATGCCTCTCCCGCTTGATATCGAATCTGTTCCTCATCCTCTTATGTTCCGTCGAGGCCGGAGGAGGTGTCAGTGACGACAACCCCGCTACCTGTCTTTCTGGGGCGTCGTCGTCATCAGATGAGTCAAATGCATCTGAGTAGGTTGTTCGAAATGACAAGTTCCAGATGCGTCCGCTGTCAACGTCGGGTTCCGACTGCAGGTGGCCAAGTGACCAGACGTACGCTTTCTACCTTCAAGCGAGTGAGATAAAACACATTACAAAGAGGAAACCGAAGTCAAACCGAAACCAGAAATATGATTAGGCGAGGCCATCGGCAAATTCGGGCTCGTCACGGTGTACTGACATAGTATTCGATTTTGTTCGCTTCGACTTCGTTCATAACTGTCCTATTTATAGTTGATAAAATGGGGGAACGAACCAGCAACCGCGTATCGGGTTCTCACCTCCCGACGCAAGCAAAATTACAGGAAAGTTGTCTATCAATTAAGAAAAGTGCAATTTTGATTTTGAGTAAGCGGGATCTTTGAGGGTGAAAGCATTGGCTGTCGGCTGTATGTCCTGGCAACGGATCCCAAGAGAACCGATCTAAGCAATGTAGCTCGGGTTCCGAAGTTGATGGGGCATGGTATGATAGTCTTCGAGACCTCCATGGAAACATACGCTAAGTCCAGATCGTCGAAATCGGCGTCCAAGCCAGATGAATGTAGAGGTAGAAAGACAAGTCGTTCACCCAAGGTAGCGGCAACGACTCACGAGCGAAGGTTATTAATATGAAACATGCTGCCGTCACTAGCCTCCATGCAGGGTTTAGTCCGGCCGCGCCGGCCGGCCGGTGACAGCGTCTTGGGCCGACACCATGCTGCAGCCATACCCAAACATCCAAGACTATACTATGAATGCGCGAAGCTTGCTGGTCTCCCGTGATGAGGCGACCGGAAATTTCACAGGATTCCTCGTGCTATCCGCAACTATTAAATCTAGCCTGTGACTGGTCCTCCTCCTCCTCCTCCCCCTCCTCCGGCGACGTTGACGCAAACTCGTTAGATGCGTTATACTAAATATAACATATGAATTGATTCGAAGTAACACCGGCTGTATTCTCAGGGTCCCTCTGATCAAACGCGGTGTCCTCCTCCTCCTCCTCCTCCTCCCGATGGACTTACTCTATGCTGAACTTAGCTGTATGCCGATCATCCCTTTCAACAGTCAACTCGGGTTATAATAAGATAGTATTGCATCCTGGAAGGCTCAGGCAAAGCTCTTCTTACGCAATTCGAAAGCTCAACCACTGGTTTCCAGACCGCCACGTCGAATATAATATGGATATCTTCACTCGCATCCTGTATGGTCGATATTCCAATAATCTGGTAGTGATCGGGGCGCTCTCGTGTCTTGTTTTCCTGAACACTATTGCCTATCACTTTTCTTTATCTCCTCGGACCCAGTTGAAGAACCTGCTTGATACAGCAATTGATCCCGATGACAAGTAGGCCATGGCCTGCCTGTTCATGACCCTCGTAACGCACATGACTCTTCGAAAAGGTTCGTTCCTCGGTTAGCTGAACTGTAAGTTTGCTGATGCAGTTTTAGGATACAAATCAATATTTGCAAACTTGAAAGACGTCTTCTTTCTGTCTCTACTGAAAAGTTTCATGGGGTGAATGCTTGTGCTCGTTGAAGGAGGTGTACATGCAAGCGCGTGCATGTTTCAATCGGATCAGGGCTATGAAGCCCTTTATCAAGGCGAGTCACCCATGGCACTTTTATCATTAACTTCTCAACCGATGTTCTTAATTCAAATCGCTAAGACGGACGCTAGGCAAAAGCGTCTTCAAGACGAATCAGCCAAACTGGATGCACCTCGCCAGAACCTACGTGCAGTTCTGAATGGAAACTGGGATTAAAGCCCTCATACTTTTCTGCTTGAGTGAGTCTTCCGTTAAATCATGGTGAGACAGAATCTCAATATGAAGCAGATTTGCGTAGATTCGGCACTGCATGCATCAGGTTCCAGAAAGCACTTGGTTATCGTTTAGCTTTCGAGCACCTATATATCGACTCATGCTGAATCTCAATTCTCGAAGGACTGAGACACGATATTCGAGTAATTCATAACAAATTATTTATATAATTACGTATGCTGTAAATGTACTTACACGCGATCGCGAAATTACGTATTATTTCCCAGAGTCACCTTTGTGACTATACGCGTCCCTCTCTTTCAGCTCTCCCTCTTGATCTCTCTTTGCTCTCTTCATCCATCACGCGCAGCATTGCTAACGCCGCCCAAAAATTAGCGAGGTTCGAAGAAATTCATCAATGCACCGCCGCAAAGACGCAAGACGGTTGATCAAACACAGACTGGTATATCCAATGCGTATCTAGAATCACGGCCTGAAAACACATCTTCCTCGCAGAATACTGGTTGCTTCGTCGAAATTTTGAAGCCGTAGTTGCATTGTCGCATCGCCGTGCGATATAGGACAGTAAACAATAGCCTTGGAAATGATTACCCCACTGAAAGCTCTTCGGGCCTGAAGAGCTTTTGCGGTTGCTGATTATGAGATGCTGTAGGAACAAAGTTTCTGACAGCTCTGACAGCTATGTACCTGCCCTCCACGAATATCAGAAACGACATGTTTGGCGCTCGGCAGAAGCATGGTTGTAGTACCGAGGCTCGGATATTTTCCCAGCCTAAAAATTCTCGCGATCTTCAATGGTATACTCTGGGTAGCGCCCCTGACGCGTACTAGAAGCAGACACACGGAACCTCTCGAACGGGATGTACTGAAGAGCCGAAAAACGCAGCCCCGCCGGGATGGCTAGCGCCAAATAACGAAGGCACGAGCGCCATCCGGTGGCAATGGGAACACATGGTATGTCCTTCTTTACTGAATTGAATCATCCAAGATGACATTCATTACATACCTTGTTAACGAAATCTCAACACTAAGAAACAAACATCTCACAGCAAATTGAGACGGGGTTTCGCAGAGGACCACCGGGCTGTGGATTCTATTCTATCCTGTGCTGTGCTATCCACAGGTGTGCCCCAAGGAGCAAAAAAGACTAGCCTCTTATTGAAACTGGTTACGTAGCATATTTTCCTCGAGTCGAACACATGTCGAAGGCAAATGAGGGCCCGAGGGTGTTGGCCATTAGCGCTTTCAGCGCTTCAGCATCATGCCTTCATAGATGCCGAAGAAAGTGAGAAATTTTACACACCCCAACCGATTTCATAGACCCAGAGGCTTATTTCGGCATCTAACCTCGCTGTTTGCAGTAACCCGATCCGCTGGATCCATGATGGACCGTTGAACTTTCAGATCAGCATGAGCGCTATCGATGGCATGATATATGCTGTATGGGACTACCGTTTCTTATATACGTATCACGACGACATGTCTCGCCCTTCCCTTCCACCATCTTCTGCCTTTCAAATGTGCGGCCGTCCTCAGGCTTTTGCCGATACACTCCGCGCACCCTGCCGCCCCTACCATCGGCCTCGGCAAAGCTTGTTACAACTTGCGGTGCATCTCTGCGATACACTAGACAAGTCCCGAATACACACATCAGTAAGTATGCATCTCTTTATGAGCCATTGTAACCCAACCAGGTACTGTACAGCGAACCGAGAGATCCTACGATCGACGCTTTCTGCCCACGTTTCGTCCCTTGGCGATCTTGCAGCGGATGGCCTGGAATGAAGTTAACAGATACTGCCAGCTTCCGCGAAGAATGGCACGACACAATGCCATTTTACATCATGGTTACAATGTTACACACCGTACATCGTCCCTTACCACCTCTCCCGCCTTCCATCGCACCGGGCGGAACCCTCATACGCGGGAAATTAACCCTTCTCTTCACATCGGGTTGTTGATGACAGCTCGTAGGACCGCCTTCCATACCCCATCCTCATCCTCATCCTCCCGCAAAACTGACTAAGTTCTCCCGGTATCGCCTCATACAAACAAACATTTGAACATGAGGCGGCTTGCATATAAGCATTTTCGACCTTCACAGCTATCTCTGCTTGCGTCCCCCATCCTCCAGGATGGCATATCCACTACCTGAACAGTAAGTTGTACTTCTATCATCTTGTGTTAAGATTGAACTTCCTTCGAAGGTCTTCCGAAGGTCTGTCTCTACAAGGTCAAGGTGGGGATTTCGACCAATTCCAGCGACACCAGTCTATGCTTAGCTATCAGTCGCAGGCGGGCAATTTCAACGGGTAAGGCTCGCTATCTCGCGCCCTGCTTCTGCTGACCGGCTCTGGTTAAACCAGCAGTTACCATCCTGCAGCACAAGGTCGACCATCTTACTGCGTCAGTCAAGAGGTGCTGGGACAGGAAGTAGTGTATGCTCCGTTTCCCGCTACATTTTCTTGCTACTAGAACACCTTCCTCTAGCTACACCGGCCATTCATCAAACCAGTAAGGTTTTCTCCTGTCTTCTGGTACTCTATTGCTGACCTGGCTCGATGATCCAGCACCGGTAATGCCGGGCAAGGTGCGAGCAATTTACTTGGCACGTATGAGAGCAATATATCTGCATTCAACGGGTACGCAGTTGTCCCTTATCAACTTTTGTTCTCTAATGGTATGCCTCCTTCAGATCTCTCAAGACGGCACAGAACCAAGGAGGTTTTGGAGGGAGCTTGCAACCTGGTGTTGAAGCGTATGGATTCTCGACGAACAATCACATCCCTCCTATCCAGCCTTCTGTACCTCGTATCTCCGGGAACCACGCGTTGCAAGACAAACCGCGTAGAGCGACTTCAACAACTGGTACGCCCGGCAAGGACTTGTGCAAGTGTGATCTAGGCTGCGGACTCGAATACCCCGCTTCCAAAACGCAGCATCACCTAAACCACTACCACAGCGGCCTAGAACGTGAAGGCGCACAGATCATTTGCCCCCTTCATCAAGAAAAAAAGATTACGGAGGACAACTTCGCGCGTCATATCCGTGAGGTGCACCACAAGTCCGAGGAAGTCCGGTGCCTTCAGTGTGGGAGGACTTTCAGCAGGAAGAGCAACTTAACGCGTCACATGAAAACGCACGAGAATCCTCTTACCAGTGGCTAGTAGTGCAGGACTTGTAGGTGGGCAATCAGTTCAAAAGCAAACGATGCTGATGTGTATACAGGACTATAAGTTTTGTGTGTCTAACGATGACTGGATTCATAATCTGGTTTATCTATGATGTCGATCATCGTCAGTTTCAGTCTAGTTTATAATCGTTCGGCTTTCTTGGAGGATATCCGTTAGATATCCGTACGTGCCGTATACCCATTCTTATCTTTGAAAGATTTCGGCCGTCGTTCTCTTACTTGCTTTTTGTAAATTCTCCCGTCATTCCTCGATTACTACGTACCTTGACCGTCGTAGTTACCCAGGAGTCACAATTTCAGTCTTTTATCCGAGATCGCCCAGGGCCTCGTGTTTGAAGGTCGTAATTACTGCCATCGGCAACAACACCTGTGCGGCGTGCACGGTGCTGCTAGCTCCCGAGATTTCCAGCGTGATAGTACTAGCACTTATAGCCATCTTACTAGGGAAGGTTAGAAATCACATATCATGGGTAATCAATGACCCACTTCATGGAGCGCGTTGTATTGTGCGCTCGTACTTGGACCCCAGGAGAACATCCGTTTATAGCGTAAATGAGAATTTTTCCTCCACACTGCTGTTAGAAATCGAGATACCTGCCCGGTTCCGTTAGGTCCTATATTGCGAGTGAAAACAGCCAAATCATCGGTGTCCAACTGTTACTTGTAGCAAGCAGGTCATTCCTAGTTTGCTACAGGTAACAGTCGTCTGGAGAGCTGAGCTTTTCCGTAGATGGGCGAGCGCTATGTCACATTGAAATCCCATTGTGAAGGAATGAGCATGTCCGGCTAATATACCGCTAGATCGCAAGGAGAGCAAGGATCATAATCAGCGGGCGGAGAACGAAGATCGGCTAGTCCGCGTACAGGATACGCAGTAAAAATTGTGCCCCCCTGGGTAAGACAGCACGCTTTGGTGACTCCCAGTACCGTCGCTGGCCTCCGCGATCGTGAAGACTCGTGTCCGAAAAGATTAATCTACGATCAATTTTGCTGATCAGCATGATGGCCCACACCAGCTTCGAAGAGTCATGATGCGTGAGGCTCGAGGGAGCTACGCAGCGTTGTTAGGTGTCTTGCCTGATAGTATGGGCCAACGGTTCCGGGAAGCTCATGGTAATTGAAAAAAGCCAGTAGGCAATGCAAATTAGGGGCAAAACGAAGCGGCGTTGGGTGCGTGGGAATAAATGCCCAGAACCGCGGGAACTCGCCGGGAGCTTCGGACCGATTACGTTCAATGTTTCTCAATCTATCTTCAGCCTTTGGCACCTCGAATGTTTCCAATCTTTATTCAGGGCTTAGCTAAGTTAAGTATACTTAGCTCAATCCTGTGCAGTTAATGGTCGCTGCGATTCTTCCTCGTAACGGTGAGTCGAGCCTGTTTCACAGTCAGTCGGCACAGTTTCAGATTCGCGAGGCTAACGAGCTCGAAGGAATCGACTCGAAGGCCTTGATAGATCTAGACAAAGAAATATGGAAGATTTGCTTGTGGCGGTGAGGAGACGGATCAAGGCCCGTTTGATCATGGGTCTGTCTCACGTTGTGATCTGTGGACCCGGTAGCGATTTCTGTTCTCTTATCATGAGTTCCTCCCACTTGAAATCACTTTACGCTTTTCTCCATATCAACAACGATAGCAAGAGCTCGCTAGAAGCCATTTCAGATGAACAGCCTACCAGAGAAATAGGCAAATCCTTTTCGCTACACGATCTCATCATGCTCGCTGATTGGTTCCAATCAAACAGGAAACAATCTTTCTGGCTCTTTGAAGACCGAAAGTTCTTCAAGCTCTCTGAAATTATCTAGCGAGATAATACCAGATGATGTGATCTTTGAAGTTGCGAGGCATGCGTCTCCTCACAACGTTCTTCAAATGTGTTTGGTGGTGCGCAGTATCATCACCCGGTATTCATTTACTCGGAAGATAACACTCTGCGACAGAATCATGCAATATATAACCTACTCAAGCCTATTCTCTACTCTTCGGTCGACCTAGATTCTACCGAGTCCTGCCGAGCGTCCTTGAAACTATTCTCTCAACGTCCCGATATTACTGTGTGGATACAGGGGCTCACTTTAAGACCCAGCCACGCATCAGGATGGGCGAAGAGCTCAGAAACGAAGATAGACGAGGACTGGGTGTCCTCTGTGGTCGAAGAAATCATATCTGCAGGACATCTTCGTGGTCTTACGTCCTTTCTATGGGACGGAATGGAGAGTCCTAGAGATTCTTTGTGGACGGCGCTACGACTCGGGCACGAATCTACTTTGATCTCGTCAATTTCGTACTCACCCTTTCTGTAGCTGTCCGCATCTTCGAACCCTAGGCTCAAGTGTCGGCCCAAGAACACAGGCTGTGAATCCGGACAGCGATGTATGTGTTACACTCTGTACTGCTATACTGGGAAAACCATACTCATGAATCACCAGATATTCAACTTCAAGGATCTCAAAGGCTTCTCTCTTTTTACCCAGCGGTTGCAGCGCTGGACGAGTAAGTCGTCGGTTTTACCATTCATTGGCAAAACACCCGCCTAACGCGTCATACGAGGCTATACCGCACACCAGAAACTTCCTGTTCGGATGTGGAATATGCTCCTTGTTCACAGCCCTCGACTACAGACCCTATACGTCGATGGCACTTGTCATCTTTCTCAGCTCTGGGAAGTCCGGCCTATGTTAACAGGCCGCTGGGACCAGCTCCGAAACTTTGCAGCAGGCAATATATTCCCCGTCGATGTTCCCATTCAGGAAAGCATCGCTATGATGTCAACTTTTCTGGAGAATCATCCCTCGCTTGAGAACGTCGCAGCTTTGGGGTTTATGTCGTTTTCGCACCAATCACTGATATCCCTTTCGAAACTTCCCAAATGGAACTCGTACAGAGGCAAGCTACTTCAGTTGAAGAACGTTCCCATTAAATGTTCGTTGAGGAAAGTTGTATTGACGGTAAGCCTTTCCGCTGATCGGTTGGGGGAATTTAATCATGCGCCGTAACAAGGATTGGCTCAGTCCTAGGGTCAATTTTAATGATATACCAATTCTAGCTTCGATCATCTGTCTTTTCATCTGCGTCAACTTTGTGGATAAGGGTGAAGGAGAGTTAACTTTTTTCAACCGACTTTTCAAGACTTGTCGGAAGCTACAGCACTTGGACGTTTCCTGCACATCGCCGGTGCTACTCGTGCGTTCCTCCAGCCTAACTTCATTGGTAGCCGTTCTTACCTTTCTGCTCAGACTAATTTCCTCGGTTCCCTCCACATAGCGCGCCAGCTGCGCTCGTTCGTGCTCACTAGGCCTCGGAAAGTGAATGAAGACGATTTTACAAAGGCTGCAATGCGTGCGGCTCGAACGCACCATGGCTTGCGCGAGTTCACATTCAGGGATGTGAATCCTTGGGACCATGTGGACTATCTTAACGAAACATTTAGGACGAAGAGTATAGGAACTTACATCGTTGTACGTGACGAGGTTTCGTTACCATTTGTTCGAGTGCGAGAGGCTGGCGTCAATGCTATGGGTCGACGCTACACGCGTTCATTCAATCGCAATCTTCCGGCGGGTGACGCCGGTCCGGTGTATCCTATAGGCTAAAGATGTCGTTACCGTTGGTCTCTCCTGGAGATAACACGTCAATTAGTGCAACCAAGGCGCAGTGACTCGTTACGTAAGGAGTCCTGCACAGTGCAAGTTTCGGCTCATGTTCGGTGCCTGTGGAGAGGTTATGTCCCGATTTGTACATAGCTCATACATACGCATTGGCCAATCAGAAATCAATATGTCTTAGGCAATTTGTTCTCACGTCGATATATCTGGCAACGGTACACGCACGTTCCGATTCCATCACTGCGATAATAGCCCCGCGACGCGTCTCGCTCAAGGTTTGTTGCTGCGCATTTATATCCCTTTCAACCTGACTACAACATGGCTGGTGGCCATGGCGGTGCTCGTGCTGGGGCAGGGCGAAAATCAAAGGGAGCCCGGCCTGATTCTGTCGCTTATGGACCCTCAGTTCAAGATGCAACCGGCAAATTTGCTATCAAATCAAAAGGCGTTGGGCTCGGAAGCGGAGTGCATGGGTTCTTCAAGCAATTTCAACACTTTGAGAAGCCTAAAACAGTAGATTCAGACCTCGATGCCAATTCCAGCCTCGCAACACTCTCACACGGTGCATACCAATCCACCTCGTGGATCTTCCGACATCATGATAAACAATCTCCCAACATCGCTTCCATTGCCGTTCCGGCCACCTTTGATGCCAGGATCATTGGAATCATTGAAGTCACACGGTGGTGGATCCATGAATTTTACTGGCTTGAAAAAAGGAAGGCAGCAGAAGAAGCGCTGCCGTGCCTGTGTTGAAGCATCGTCTTCTCTTATGAACACGTGCAAAAGCTCTGGTAAAGCAACGCTATGCATCTGTAATCATCCCAAGCCTACCCGTAGCCGAAGCAAATATGCATGACTGTGATAAACACTGGACTTATATATTATGTCAACAGATATTAAGATTTACTGTGACATAGCCAGATATAAGGACTGGGTGTTGAGATTCATAATAAACAAGCTCCAGTCCTTTGAAAGCCTTATCTTTCTGTTGAAATTGACAAGAGTTTCCGTGAATGCGTCGTGCGACAAAACGAGAGGGAAAAAAAAGGCCGGAGCAAGGTTCGAACGGGTGACGGGCAAAATGCATCAGACAAAGACACACGAACTAACATTTATACCAAATTGTCTTGATTAATGTTGAAAAGACGCTCCCTACGGTCGTGTCAACTTGAAAACTTGAAAACTTGAATTCTCCACAGACATAACGCATGAGCCCAAGTTTCTCATAAAGCGTGTTTGCCAGGCTAAGTGGCTCACGTGAACTAGGCGACTTCACGTGCCGTGATTACAGGCGTAAATTTCAAATCAAATTTTTACTTGTTTCCTTGCTACCACCATTTGATCACCATCGCCTCTGGTTGACCAAGCGCAAGCTTAGGAGAAGGTATCAATATTGCGCTTCTCTCCAGCCGTAATCTCACTGTCAGCATCCTAGATGTCCTGGACTCAATGCCAAGAATGTGACTGCTCCAACCACCATTTGCCAAAGGGCCACAGAGGCTTCGAGACTGACCGTATATCTCCGTCGGATCTGGAATCCTTGAAGAATTCAAATAATGCGCCTCTCCCTGCACAAGTCGATGCTATCAGAGGAATGATCGCCCAACACAAAGAGGACCTCGATAGCCTCAATTTACAGGTCACAAATCTGAAGGATTATAAGCAATATTTGTTGGACCAAGTAACTCACGTCGAGGGCATAATCGAAGAACTCCGTCAACAACACGAGAGGGCATGCTCCGCTATCCAGGAGAAGCAGACTATCCTCAGTCCCGTAAGGCGACTACCCTCAGAAGTCCTGTCAGAAATTTTCTTGCAGATAGTGAACCGTCCCATTCAGCGCGTCCTCGCTGGACAGGAGTCACCTTATTGGAGTTTTCTCCCTGTGCAGAACACTCTGACGTCAATTGAGCTCGTCTCGAGGTACTGGCGCCAAACAGTCATCTCGGTCCCACAGCTATGGTCCTATGTCAATATCCTGATCACGGAGCGAAATTTCAGAGATGGTCCTCATGGAGTCATACGACGCATAGCGCAGCAGATTTGCCGTAGCAAGCTATATCCACTCTCACTGCATCGGCTGTACCCAGGAGGCGCAATCAAAAATCACGAGTCTGCCCTTACCCTTGACAACCATTCTCCACATGGTTGCAAGTCGGACGAAGGAGCTACATCTCTATGTTCCGTTTTCGATGTTTTCGCATCTTGCATCGCTGGAACTGTCATTTCCATTACTTGACAAGTTGGTGCTATTATCGCGGGATATATCGGCCGAATCCCACTGCCGGCTTTTTGGCGACGCGCCAAAACTTAGGATTGTCGAAGTCACGGACGTGGCCAATCCTTCGTTTTCATTTGAACTCCCTTTCGCTCAGATTCGGCATTTCAGAAGCAAACATGTCCATAAGATTGCCCCAATTGCCTTCCGTCGTCGGGGACCGTGGCCTTCTGACGTTTTGGATTTTCTTAATGTGGCGACAGGCTTGGAAACATGCGCTGTCGAGCTTGAAATGAGCAACGAGGACGTATGGATTGCTCAGCATCGCGCTGAAACCTATCCCGTTTTATGTCGTCGACTGAATTCACTAAATCTATCGTCGTCGTTTCCGAAGGATCACACCACTAGTAATGCGATGAAGCAGTTCTTCAATGGACTTGCTCTTCCGGTCGTCTCTTCTATCAAAGCCGCTTGCCTAGTCGGACACCAAGAGATGGAAGAAGAAGCCGTATTTACATCCCTTCGACAGCTTCTTGATCGTTCCAAACCACCTCTCACCACCCTCCACTTCACACACGGACGTGTACTTCCCGACGATCTCCTCGATATCCTACGCATCACTCCTACCATAGAAGACCTACGTCTCTTAGATGTCGGCCCTGGGACGATCACAGGCCAGATTCTTGACGATCTAAATGCTAGCAAAGAAAACTACATTGCGCCACGTCTACAAATGCTTCATCTGAGCGGCGAACTGGATTTCCCAACGGAGAAGTTCGTTGGAACGGTAGATTCACGCTGGACGTTGGCACAAAACCGATTAAAGGACATCTATTTGTGCCTGTTCATTGCCTATAAAGAACCTAATGCGGAAGAGATAGCGCGTTTGAAATCCCTGCTTGTGCTACATCAACGCCGCGCACAAGGAATATCGTTCCATTTGATACTTCGGCGACATAAATGCCCACCGACGGGAGCCGCCGTGGACTTAGAGGAGCATCTAGCTTTCCTTGTCTGTTCCCGAAGCCCAACAGGAGATGGCTAGCCGCCCTGGGGAAATAGTAACGGATGGAATGTCACTGACAAATTCCGCCATTGCTGGTTGAGAAGCTTAAACAGAACATAAAATACAGTGGTATATTCTACGTAGATGCCTTTGTCCTCAGTCCATGTTATTTGTAACGTCCACATAATCCGTACCTTGGTTGAGATGAAACCAAAATTCAAAATTTCTTTTGCTAGATACCAATCAATGAATACCACGTCAGAGCTGAGATTGAGAGAGTACTTACTCGATGGGTAACATTGTACAGCTTCTCATCAAGTCCTTCCGTCTTACCACTGATATTGTCAATCCGAGTGTTCTGCGAGTCCAGCTCCTGGCCCATAGCCATACCCAGGGCCTTCAACCTCTTCGTCGCATCACCAATCTCATCGAGGTTATCATCCAGCTCATCCTCCATCTCGTCATCAGACGCAGTGGCCTCGTACTGGTACCGCGATCGTTGAGTTTTACGTTCGCTGAGCTGTTCTGCCGTCTTGAATCGACCACTCCCACTCCTGGCCCCGATGAGCTCCTCGTCATCACCATCGGACCGGCCGTACGTCTGCGCTCGACCAAGACGGTTCTGGGAGTCACGGACATCCCTCATTGCCTTCTCGCGGTCCAAGCGCTCGTCTTCGTACCGAGCTTGAACTTTGGCTGCCTCAGCAGCACGTTTGGCATCCTTGTTCCAGGTAATGGCTGGCCGGAAGATGGAACGGTTGAGCTTCTTGAGTTCATCCGTTTTGTCACTGGCTCGGGCAGAGTGTCCCTTGGAGACGTCAAGGTGCATCTCGGTGTTTGCCAGTTTCTCTGCAACAGATGGTCCTTGGTACCATATAATAAATAATCAAAGATAGAACAGACCTGACTGGTCACCGAGCCTTCCAAGGGTACCCCTCGCGACATCCTCAGCCTCCCGAGCCAAGCGCAGGGCATTTCTGGTAGAGTTGACACTCTCCTGCTTCACAAACCTCGTTTGCTGCTTGATGCCTTCAACATCTTCATCGTTCTCTTCCCCTGGAGGAACATCCCTATTCGCTCCTCCATCAAAGAAACGACCAGATCCTCCTGACTTTGCTGGGTTGTAGCCTGAGAATAACTCGTTACGGTCCTGGTCTAGTTGAGCATCACCGCGAGAGTATATGTCGCCAACGCCGTTACCGCGACTGTATTTGTCTCTATAGTCATCCTCTAGAGGTGTATTGTCGCCATTGCTGCGGCTTTTCTCGTACAGATTACCGTCTCGGCTAGGGACGTAGGTGGCAGCATTAGACCGATAGCTTGGCTGAGGAGAGGATGATGATTTGCCTAGCTGTCTTTCTGACTCGATAGGTGGGATGAGGGGCTTGTTGTTATTGCGCTTCAATAAGGGCATGGTGGTAACTGGAAGAGAGTGGTAGCGGGCTGTGTGATCGAAATCCATCTACGATCAGCACTGCCACATGGCCTTGGTGATCGTTCGCTCAGCCTCTAGATCTGGGCACACAAAATCTCCATACATTGGATCGTGAAAACTGTATAAGTATAAGAGCTGTCAGATAGTCAGTACCCTAAATGGGTCCGAACCACCACCCTCTAGTCCGCCCAGTACACCTTGCCGTACCGCAGCCAAATAATCACCCAACCGCCGCCCATCCTCATTGGCAAAGTCACTGTACAGCTTATACCGCGAATCGGCAACGATGTTGACGAGTTCCAGCGTTTGCTTCATGTTCCTAATGAGAAAAAGCTTAGCGGGCGAAATGGAAGGAAGGAAAGAGGGCACATACTCAGGGAACAACTGCCGTGAATTGAATAACAGATAATGTAACCGTATAATCAGCTCAGGAATGTATATCTGGCGAATCCGTATGAGATCCTTCGTCCGCTGGTCTGCGTTGGACGGATCGTTTTCCGACACAAGCCACTCAGAAGTTAGCAATTTCACAATATGAAACTTTGCTTGGTTGATCGATGACTGGAAACCAAACCAATGAGTTTTGCCCCGCAAGTTGGCTATCGTCATACCTTGTAATCCTCTAGCCAATCACTTCTGGTCTCCTTACTCATCTGTAACACCTCCATAGCTTGGATCTCGACGACCCTCTCCAGTGCCTCCCATATCACAAAGAACTGCCGGTAGTATAGGTATTCCGTGGCCTGCGCCTCTGGTTCACTGATAGATGCCAAGTCCAAGGGCAACATCCCAAGGAGCTGTTGCGCGACTTGTACTCTTCCAGACCCTACACAAAGATTTAGAATTGTGAACATCTGCACTAAGATGAACGCACCCAAGAAATAACGTAGAATCACATTCGCTTGCTCCAGAGCTGTATCATATGTCGATTCCATGAATGTTGTCCACTCAATCGACCGCAGCAACAGCAGCTCTGCATCAGTGGGTGATGTCTGCAAAGTAGCAAGTGAAGGCAGGGATCCCTTTAGAAGAGGTAGAAGCTGCACGCAAGCTCATTAGAAGAAAATCGCCGATAACTAGAAACCTACGTACATCGAAGGCCTTGACGATAGTCTGCTCAGCAGTGGCAACTGCTACTCGATCCACATCGAGTCCATGTTCCCGCGCCCGCGTTAAAGCTTGCCGTCTCTCAGCAGGATCCGCACTCAGCTCTAGCGAGACTAGGAAGACCGCATATCTGTTGATAGCGTTCTCTCCCAAAGCACCCGCGTACATCGCAATGAGGTCTCTTTGGCCAGCAGCCTAAACACAGTCAACTTCGGAGTCACCAATATGCGAAACAGACAAACCTCAAGAACTTGGAGATATGCTTCCAGAATTGTTTGTACAGCAGCAGGCGGAACATTGATTTCAATCATCTGTAAAAAGAGACATAGATGGGCGAAAAATCGGCAAAGTGGTGCATATCTATTCTTGACATTAAGAATGTGCGAACGAGAAAATGACAAGTATGCTCACTCCGAGGACGATCTCTGGTACAAGCCTTGTTTCAGACCATCAGAGAATGTAGTCAAAAGCACACTCGTCCGATCAAGTATTATGAGCAGCTGAGAATAATGCAGGGGATGGTCCCCATTGGTTCTGGAAAAGCAGACCAGATTCAAGACATGGGAGAAGAAGCAGAAAAGATTTCCTTACCCATCTTCCACGGGCACAGTTCGTAGACCTTCCAACACCTGAAAAACCTCCTTTTGCCACTCCTCCTCCTCCTCCTCCTCCTGCTTGTCTTCAGCAACAAACGTAACTCCTTTCTCCACCGCAGTCTTGCCGCCCTCCCAAAAACATCCACCAAGTTTGTTCATCTCCATCGACTCCTTCTCCTCACACATAATACTAACATGGGCCCATAGATAATCCTCCCATGTGCGACACGCTGATTTCAGCACACTGAACGTCTGTGGCGAAGGCGCAAGTGCGGCATAGAGCACCCTTTCGTGTTCCGGCATGTTAGTGTTTAGGGCAGCTCGTGTACACGTCGTCTTCCACAACCTGCGATTGCGATTCCCTATCCACATATCAGGGTCATCTTCATCAGATTCGTCACCAGATGTTTCGTGTGCTGAGAAAAGAGAGAAGATTAGGAATAAGGGCTCTCCGAACGCAGTGAACTCTTACATAGTAGACGCCACTGAAACAGTCGTGAGCCACGTATACTAGCTGCTCTCCACGGTTGGTGCGCCTTTCGGCACAGCTCGATCGCCTCATCCAGCCGGCCCGCTCGAACAAACGAATACAGCGCTTGAGTGAGATTTTTTTCAAAGTTCTGCGTGACCTAAGTCCGTGTGTAAGAAATAAGACCGACTATAACTCACTGCATCATCCGAAGCCAAAGCTCTTCCGTCTCCTCGATTGACAGCATCTGGATCCAGCTCCTTGACAAGACCGCTCCTACCCCCGGCAGCCGTTCGAGCGGCTTGAACGACATTATGCTTGGTGAATGTCCAGTACCCAGTGGTGGCTTCAGGATGTTGTGGTGCGGGGGCTGTCTCTTGCAGCCATTCGCGTATCACAATGAGTTCAGAGAGGAGTGGCGAAGCGTTCATGATAGCTTGGGCGACGGTCGACGTCGGCGTGTAGGGATTTTCGCGCAGCAAATCTCGTGCAGAGTCAAACGGGGGATATTCTGTCTTTCGAGCGCTGTGATCAATCAGATTTAGAGTAAATTTTACAGGGAATGAGCGCACGGCATGACAGCTTGCAGTAACCCCCACGTATTCTCCTCTAACTGCAAGAGGTCCAATGTACTACGAGCTGCTTGGTCGGGGGATTGTTCCTCATACTCTGCTATTCTGTAGTTTTGCGTGAATCCTCGAAACATAAAATGAATCTGAGGAAAGATTACAGGTTTCGACATATTGCTCTTAACTGAGGCGCAAATCCTGTGTCGGGGTCAAGGATAGCAGCCAAGTCGTCTGGCATTGATTGGAAGAGAGATAAAACATCTGCGCAAGCCTCATAGGCATTGTCGGCCATGGGAACGGAGATACTGTGGAGGTCGGGAACAAGTTTGACTGAACAAAAAGTCGCGTTCGTCGTAGCGCACGTGAGCAGACCTATAAATAGTAATTCATCCTTTGCTACTTACTACCACTACTTCTCGGATGTCCAGCTCAGACTGGGTTCCTATATCTGACGCGTCTGACTGGCCATTAGAATTAACTTCCTTGTCTCGACTTCTGGATCCTAGGATCCCTTTGGAGCTTGCCAACGGAACACGCATCCTGACTTCACCAAAGTCTTCTGAATTGCTCGATGAAATTGCCACACAGTTCAAAGGCTCACCGGGAGTGTTCAGCGACGCTCATGGTGACTCGCTAATCTTGTCAATGTTGGACTTGATACTTTCAACTGTTGCAGCTCTCCGCGCCATTTCTGAGATGTCAATGAACGACATCCCGCGTCCAACCACACCGTTCTGGTCATTGCTGCTCCGGTCACTTGTTATTATCTGCTATGAGAAATCTTACATCCTGCAAGTATCCACCGTCGTGAGGACGAGCTATATTTTTAATAATAATCTACAGGGAAAGTGTGTCGTTTGCTTTACCAAAACCATTGGACACAAATTGCGCCGTATTGGATGGCCACGCCGCGCTTCTGGTATCACATCTTGCAGATCAACTCCAGTCGCCGAGAACCGAGGCTGTGAACCGACCTGCAGATGATCCATCTTCGATAACAGAACGACATGCTATAGGGTCTAATCACGGGGAGAGCGGCTACAGTCTTTCAGACGCAGACGAGTCGTTTTCTGAGCACTCCGCTGAATATTCCTCTTACGAGAGCATGGAAACTTCGACACAGCCGACCTCAGCACCGTCGTCAATTGTCCCGGTCGAAGCTCATGTGCTTTCCCATTGGCGACAACCCTATTGCGTCGCCCTCCCATTCCTTTGCATTACCGATGAAGAGAGCATTATACCACTGGTGAAAAGCACAGTTTATCAGCGGTATACATGGGGAATATCCGAGCCCGTAGTGGGGATGATCATGTCAGAAACTGGTAGCACTGGACGCGTGGTGATGGGCTGGACTGACGAGCCAAGTGATTCCGACCATGCTCTGGTGAGTTGCTACTTCTTTGCGACCGGCTACATTCTCTCAAGGGTATCCCCGAAGCCCCGAATAAGGATTGCATACTCCGACGAACGCTATCCAAACTCTTCTCTGGGAATTTACGATTTGACTGACCCAGTTTCTATTATTCAACTAGCACAATTCATTCTCAGCCTTCATCAACATGTAGAAAAGATTGTCTCGAAATCGTCCAACCCGACCTTCAGGCATATTTTATGGCTATCCGATTCGATTCAAATGCATGAAGATCAATCCGGACCGGACGATCAAAAGGAGAGAAGGATCCACATTTGGTTGCGCGGTGTTCCTTCACCTCCTCAGAGTGACTCGTATGTTTTAATCGATAGATGCTGGCTTTAAAACTGAGTTCTTTTCTTGTACAGGGCGTCTGAATCCATCGATCCTCCCCCCACGTCTGAAATTAAAGAAATGTCGAAGCCCTCAAAGTCTAGCAAACAATCAGTGTCTACATCCCAGAGCAGCCTCAAACCCCCGGTCGACGCACAGTAGCGGAATACGTCGCAGTACGTGTATCGTCCGTCTCGCTGAGCGCTATCACTGAATTTCATGTAGTGGATCTTCGATCGTGAGCTCGTGAGTTAACAATGGCATTGCCTCTTGATAGTCATTAAGCCATTCTTACCAGAGCATCCACCCGCGCCAAGGCGGCATCAATGTCTGTCCCCTTTCGCTCCTTCTTTTTGTGAGACTTACCTTGACATTATTTACGAAGGATGCGAAAGTCCCTGAAGCTGGAATAGCGGACGGCGATCCTTTAAGTATAGGAAGCTTTCTTTACGACCGAAACGCGTTCAGCGTCGCTCGTCTACCTCTGATCGAGGTTAAAGCAAAGAGGCTGAGAGAATTTTTGGAGGAGGAAGATGAACCCGCACTTTCATATAACAATGATGACGCCCAGGATGAAGAAGTCACTCTCATGGCCAGAATCTACGATGATCTAACTGGATATCGGAAGCCGTCATGGGTGAGTGTTATTCCATATCCTAGAAGACTGGATTATGATATGTTCATCCCCGGGTTGCTGGCTCACCATCTGTCGACGCCAACGTACAAAACATTCTTGAACTTTTTATGCATCAGTTAGAGGATATGGATGTGAGTAGGAACATCTCACAATCGTCTGTCAGCACCCTCATCTTTCGTTCAGGTCAACGTCAACTACGGATCACCCCACGCTGGATCCCTCTCTCATGAAAATTGTCGCTTCCTCATTCGTTCCTCTTGTGCGTCTCTGCGGGAGGCTTTGCGAAAGGCCTTTCATACAAACCTAACGAAACCGAAGCCAGACATTGCTGGGATTTATTGCTCTACATCTCTTTTGTTGTTTCGGGCTAGGCCATCTCGCAGCGACTTCTGTACATGTATTTGACATCCTTTCCTTCTGCCGGCTCACTTTTGTCCAGGTTGGAAAGACATCTATCCCTTCCACGTAACACCGCTCTTGACCTCGCCTCGGGTGAGGCAAACAATCTTACGGCACTTCAACAGCACGCAGATGCTCTTGTACGCCTCTGTAGGAGAGCCGAACACACCGCTTTCTCTCGTTTTAAAGCTCTCGACCCTATTGCTATGCAGGCCGGAAAAGCTCTAGGGGAGGCCTATGGACATTTACATCAAGCATCAACTCTGTCGCAGAACGCAAATGCTGCCGAGGTGATCAGCAAGCGTGCCCAAGAAGAGCCTGATAATGCCAAATGCGATTCTTTTCTGGCATTCCCACTCTCCATCCATGAATCCATCCCGAGACGTGGCCGACCAGAGCCTCTGGTGCGCGGCTGGGATCATCTCAAACGACGGGATAATCAGCCTCACCAGTCGCCCAAGGTTGAGGAGACTGCTCAAACCAAGTCGGATGCAGAGGAGACACAGCGGATGAAGAGCCCATTCTTCACCAATGCCTCCGAGACGCGAAACTTCAAACTTACCCTGAGTCAGCTTGCGGAGATTGTTGAGAACCTTCTCGGATGCCATCTCATTTCAGTCCTGTTTGGCGAATACAAGAAGCCCGACGAGGAGGATGGAAAAGCTGTCAACCAGTGCAAGATGTATATGGTTAGCGGCGTCATGCATCTCAAGAGCCTCGGCATAACAAGGTATCCCGTCTTTGGTTTGGCTACTAATGGCACAGTGGGTGCCCTTCTTTGTTGTTGGTATTCCAAAAGATTGGATGTAAGTTTTATCTGTCTCTAAAATGATGTTTAAGTAATGATTCCCAGCGCGTCTTCATCATGGATCGGAACATCCGGCTCTTTGACATCGCTTCTCCGATTCAAGCTTACCATTTCATGACGTTTCTTCTTCGTTTACGACGATGGAGTGATGAGCAGCTGAAGAAGCACCAAGTCAGGACTTCGAAGGATGCTGATGCGTTTCTGCCAGATCGTTCCTGGACTCGGAAGGCGCAGAAAGATGAAGCTAAGAAACCCTCGGTGGACATGACGGGTGAAATTGGTGAAGATACGGAGATCGTAGGACAATTTGCAGAGATGAAGGAATAGAGGTTGTCAGGTTTTTCTATTCAGCTGCTGTCGAAGAATGCTTAGTACTTGTTTTCCTTATTGAAACATGTTCAGCTCATTCTATGCTTTGAATTTACCTCCTGTTTCTCAGTGCCCTACAGAGTTGTCGCCAGTGCGACGCTTTCTCGAAGAATTGCACAAAGACACATATCGAGGCTTGATATGAGCACTGCACACACGTCGCAGACCTGAGATTTACTGCCTTTGTTTTCATATGATATACCTGCTTCAAATTTCTGCTAAGGCATTGTCCGCCATCGGAAAGAGCTTCATGGACTTCAATGACTCGTGGCGCACGTGAGCAGCCTTCCCTAAAAATAGTAATCTATCCTTTGCAACTTACTCCGACTACTGCTCAAATGTCCGGCCCAGACTGGGTTCCTATATCTGACACGTCGGACTGGCCACTAGATTTAGCTTGCTTGTCTCGACTTCTGGATCCCAAGATCCCTTTGGAGCTTGCCGACGGAACACGCATCCTGACTTGCCAAGGTCTTCTGAATTACTCGAAGGAATTGCCACACAATTCAAGTGCTCATCAGGAGTGTTCAGCGACGCTCATTGCGACTCGCCGGCTCTGTGAATGCTGGACTTTATACTTTCGACTGTTGCAGCTCTCGTGCCATTTCTGAGATGTCAATGAATGACATTCCACGTCCAACCACACCGTTCTGGTCGTTGCTGCTATGAGAAATCTTACATCCTGCAAGTATCCACTGTCACGGAGACGAGTCAAAAATTTAATACTAATTTAAATAAAGGGAAAATATGTCATAAGTTTGCTTTACTAAAACCATTAGATTCGAAGTGCACCGAATTGGACGGCCACGCCTCTCTCCTGATCTGTTATCTTGCAGATCAACTTCAGCCGCTGAGCAACGTGGTTGCGAACCAAGCAAAATTTAACTTCGATGCCACCCAGCCCACTGGACTCCAACGTGACAACTTGAGCCGCGAACTTCCATTTCACCGAGTGACTTCCTTTTCGGGATGTCACGTAACGGTCACAGAGGGCGCAACTTCACCAACTTCGAATCAATCCTCCAGAGTTGGAGGACGGGGCCGGAGCCAGGTGTCCGGACACCGCTAAATCTATTCCTACAGCGGAGGAAAGAGCGCTGAAGCACTGGAAATAAGTTCTATTGGTAGTTATGCTTCCCTCCCTACTATACAGTTGACTTCAGGGGTGTTAATTGAAGGAGGGAACTGCCACATGGCAAGCCAAATCAAGGGCTCTAAGTCACCGTGTACGTTCCTTCTCCTCGATAAATGTTGGGAATGATGTTCTGACATATTCATGAACTTTTCCTAGTATCTAGCATAGTCATATACCGCTCCCAAAAGCTCGTAGACGAGTCTGGAAAGTACCAACCAAATCGGGAAGCAATGCAACACAGCCACTTGAGCACCTTTTTCATCTATAATCGTATTTCGTTCGTTGGAAAACTCTTTTCACTAAATGTATGTATCGTTAAATGTAGGCATAAATTCGGGGCAAGTCGCGGTGAGAAAAACTCCCGGTCGGACTGGTCGGATGGCCGGACTCGGTTCGGCCTCATTCTGCAAAGTTGACTATACTTCAGATCTTCAGAATCCACAAGGGAACATCAAATCTGTCCCCAGCCTCCCAGCCAACTCCCTCTTAGACATTACCTCTTTGACGTTCCCCAGCAGACAATGCTGGACATGTCTCCGAGACCTACTCCACATTCACTCTTCACGACTGGCAAGAGCTGGCAAGACACGACTCTGTTACCGTCTGCCGTCGGAAGCAAGGAATCTGATAGCGTGGCACGTATTTCACGGTCAGAGATGGAGTCGGAGTGAGCTGGTAGAAGGGCGGATGAGAAGAGCAGAGAACGACGTCTCCACCACGCCGCTACACTCGCTGCCGCTCTCGGACTGGTCGCTCTCCCTTGCAGCCCATCAGATTCATTGTCACTTAGCCCCGCGCACCAGCTGACTTCTCCTATCGCGTCTAGCGTACACTTTGTTTCGCCCGGGTCGACGATGTCATCGATGAGGTTTTGCTATCATGATGAACCCATGGTCGATGCCTGATATGTACCATCCAGTCCGTACCGCGATACCAGCACCGTCTCCAACGCCGTACAATTGGAATATGTCACCGATGACTGCTCTCCGTTCCCATCATCGTCTTCCTACCCGCCGCCAGTCGATTCGTACCCTACTCATTCCTCGTATTTTCACCCGGCCTCGTCCAGCCGTTGTAGAAGCTTCATGAGGCACTGCTCCTTTCCAAAAAGGTTTCAACTCCAGTGCTCCTACTGTTTAGTAATCTGCCCTCTCTGTAAGTTCACCTCGGCTGTTGGCAATGACGAGTCTCACCGTCGCTTTCTATCAGGCTTCCTATCACGTCTCAGGCCCCACCTCCCGCATAACTTCCATCTACCTCTCCCGTATCGTCACTTGCCGGACGTTGGGGCAGATCCCGTTCCCGTCGCGTTATGGCTCGACACCCTATCAATGCCGGTGATGTCATCTGCCCTCCATACGCCCTCATTATCGGCTACGGAGGACAGATACCGCCAACCTCGCAACACACTGCGGACTTAAAGGTCAGAGGAAGGACGTTTGGAGCGTGGTGCTACCTGTTTCTCTGAATGGACGATATGCATCCCGACTGGGGGCTCCCACGGGCCACTGGAAGGCGGTATTGCCTCCGTGTCCTTCCAATCGTTTCTCCCCTCATTCGCGCGGGGGAGGATGACCCTAGTCTCCCTCGGTCGTCATTGCCGCCCCGCCTATTGTCCCATCATTTTCTGTCCTTCCTCATACAGGGTTGCTTCCACGAGGCACAGCTCCTCCACAGGGGTGGCCATCTCTCATTCGTCACCAACTGCTTCCCGCGGACAAACATCATACCATACATGACCCTGTGCGATTCCAGCATCGCCCCACCCTCTACCCGATCATGTGTCGCAACAGCATCGTCAAGAACATCCTTAGCGCCTGTTCTTGAATCTTCCTGATGATCTCCTCACATGCCGGCTCTAGCGCTGGGTGAGAATGCCTGATGTTAATAACATACCTAGTAAATCACATGAAAATAACATGCACGTAACGTTAAAAACCATTGGAGGGTCCCAGCGGTGGTGTGAAATTGCGTGAAAAACTTTGGCTGGATGAGCCTCCAGAACGGCATCTTCGAAGGCTCCGATTAGGCTCCAAGCATCGTCCATCACCAATATGACTACTTGTAGGCGGTGAGCTTGTTGTCATACATGATGATGTATTTCAATTTACCTTGTATTCACACATATATGGTCATTCCTGACTGCATAGCAAGATAACATGTAAATCACACGTTCTTAACAAGTTATTTACATGTCAAAAACTAAAAAATTTGCGCACGGCGCGCGATGACGTTGTGGGAAAATCACCGTTAGGGTCGGAAATGTCCAAAATAGGTCATCGTGCCGTATTTATAAGCCTTTTCGGAAGTTTCCGACAAGTTACATGTGAGGATAATCCTCACATGGGGGCCCTGAAACCATTGTCACGTTAAATACATTGCCGAAAAGCATTCTCACCCAGCACTAGCTGGCTCCGTTCAGGCTGATATCCTATCCTTCTAAGACGCGGATATGGCACAACGTTCGTCTCGTCGCTTGGTCCTTCGTTGATATCATTCTTCATACCAGTCATTTTTTTAGCCTTGAGGTTCACCTATGTACGGGGGTCGTCGACACCAACTTTACACCCAATCTCAATGCTGTTCTCATTTCATGCCTTGGCGCTACCTCAATAGAGAGCACTACGACGGGTTAACCATTCATTCGGCCTTTGGTTCAGCCCGCAAAAGCTATCAGACGCCGGACGTCGTCATGCCGTTTCCTTCACCACTGTCTTTCTGTGCTGCACCGTGATGATCATGCCACATATCCAAAGTTAAAATTACCAAGACCTCCCTACGATGTAATATTACATCGAGATTAAAGAAGTTTCGAGTCTGGGTACCTGCTGGCGCTTCCTAAAATAAGGCAGATTGAAAGAAGGTTTGAATAGGCGATGGCCGGACAAGGCAGGCAATACTTCTGGAGCGATCGAACACCTCTTCGAGTTCCACGGTAATGTTATGTTACGGCGGAAACAAAAGGTTTGGGCATTGCGCCTTGTGCTACTTTGCAGATAGCATAAAAATAGTAGGATTGGCAGTTGGGTATTCCGTATCTTCGGATTGACTGTGATTGGGATTTATTCTTTCACCATTTTCGCAGTTACTCTCAGAATGGATATTGCTGCCCTTTTCTACGAAGATATCTTCCTCCCTTTATAACGAGCTACCTATGTCATTATAGGTAATCTTTTGGAGCCTACGTGTTCAATTTTAAAGCAATGCAAAGTGACACGGTGTAGCGAAAGTACATGGACCAAGGATCTTGTTGATATCTATAAGATATGGTCTGAATTGCACAGATAATCGAAATGATACACCGCTGGAAGTAAGTAACACTGGACAAAAGCCAATGTTTTTATACCTATAAAAACAGAGAAAATATTCAAAATTTCTTTACAGTTTCTTTTCTGAAAAAAGTACTGAAAAATTTTTGAAATTTTCACTATTTTATATAAAATCTGCAAAATATGATGAAATATTCTAAATATTTTTACTAATTTCTCAGGAAAATTACTCAAAAGAAACTTTGTATATTTTTAATGTATTTTTGAGTAAAAATACTCAAATTTTTGTGCAGTGTAAACAATTATTTAAAGTAAAAAGAGAACTTCGTCTTTCAAAATAGGTCCGACCGAGCAGAAGACGGTTCATCGTTGGGAGAAGGAAGTCATGTTCTTTGTACTCTTCCGCGCGCGCCACAAAGCTGCCTCTTGAATATAAGATTCCCAGGATTCTGAAAGAACCTCGGCGGAAGCGCAAAAAAATTCCCCTAGTGCCGAGGGTTGACACCTGAGGAATCGTTGTCGTGATTCGTTGACATCACCAAGAAAACCAGGTACGCCAGCATCGACTGTTTTGCTGACTGCCATTGAAGGTTACGACCAGTAGGGATCTACGAACATACGCAACATTAGAATGGGATCAATTTTCCATGCGTGCAGAGTCTGTCCTCCTAGTATTGCTAATCCTTTTCCTCACGGATTCGGCGGATGCCCCAAACTGGAAAACTCAGGGTAGACCTGCATAAGACGAGGATCCTGGTGACTCATAGCCCCCTCCTTTCCTTATCTCTACAATCTTGTTGTGACTTTTCCTGGCCCTTAAATGATGTCGACTACCTAGAGACCAAACCGGTCCTCACCGTTCATTGTGTGTTCTAGACTCGCTTGAGATCAGTTGTGCACGTTTGAACGGTCAGTTAGACGTACGAACCATGAATGTAATCACCTCACCTCTGAGAACAAGACAAAAATCGCGTTCAAGCTTGATTCCTTTCCTTTCAAATTCACCACTTTATCACGAGCGAGGTCGGTTGCTTCAGAGTCACCGTCATTGATACCGCATCTCAGTTGAGCTGCGATGGTAGAATCGTCCTGTACCGATATCGAGAGTTTGAGATCGAAAGAGCGTCGAAAGCGCGTCACATATGGCTTCACAGCTGCAATCACGGTCAAAGTCTGTTGAAGATATGGTTTTAGGACCGACGGTTACGCCGTTTTTTGTTTTACCTTATTTTAATTTTCGTACCCAATAACTACCACTTCTTGGCTTCGTACTGCGATCATCTACGTATCAGCTACCAGAATATACGTTCGTTCGAGCCACAACCATCACGTCCATTTCCCCTGCGACGTCTATTCAGTCATACCGTTCAACGGGCCCCGAAGTTTCGCAACCGGTCCACAGCTGATGTGATTGGCTAAGCCACTGAGATCCGAGACTCAGAGAAGTACGGTAATACATGACGTCGTAAGGAATATTGTCACCGATTTCGAGCGAGGTTCCAAGCAAGTGGTAAAACCACCATTTCAGAATGAACGTAAGGGAAGACTGCAATGAAAGACGGAGCGACGATGGTGAATGTATAGAGGACACCGAAATTTTGGGCACCTATGAGCCGAAAATGGAATAAGAATGCCAAATTTTGGCCCAAAGGTCTGTGGACAAGTGCGGATACGGATCTTCGGCATGGTCTACTAAGCCCTATGATGGCAGTGTCACTCTTCAGAAGGCATGGTCGAAAAACGGGTTGAATTTCATGTATTTGAAGTTGTGTAGTACTACTGCTGAAAACAACCAAATTCAATACACACCTCAGCTATAACGCTCGCGGGCGGGTTTTCATACTTTATTTTCTATTTCTTGGAGGTCTGAGGATCAGTGCGGATCCCAGATACCCTTTCGCGAAGTCTGGGGAGAATACGAATCCCGATTGCGTAATTGGAGCGCGGATCCGGAATGTATTCGGGGGAGGATTTTTTATTCTGATCACTGTCCCTAAGAAGGCAACTAACCAGAGTCCGTACCACGCGGAGCGGGTCCTGTGTAAAGATCTCGACGTTGCGAGAGAAGGGCTAGGTCGCGCTGTGTCATCTCACCGACAGGACGTCGAATCTGGTGTGCTTTCTCGAGCACGAAAATAGATGCGAAGTCATTTGCTTTCTTCGATGTAGACTGGGGTAGTGGCCGTGGTCTGCGTACTGTGAGAACGGAGCCAAGAACCCGTGGTACAATATTCATTGAATGATATTCTAGAAACCATATGCGTAAAGTGTGTATCAGGGCGCTTATTTTCATGAACTAACGGCATTTTGATGCATCTCTGGTAGATTAAAGGTCCCGCCGATGGTCCCACTGATGCTAGACGGGGAAAAACATGCTAGTATTCCAATGGAGGAGGACGAAGGGCGCTTAATCTTGGATTCTATTGCGAGTAGAACTGGCTAACGTAGTCCGGTGCGGGGTGCCAAGCAAGTGCAAATGTTACGTCATCGTCCTAGTCGTTTCGTTCGGTCGTATCTCTTTCATTTCTTATCGTATCACTTTGAGACTTGGCGATGTTGTTTTTGCGTGTATAAAGAATGTTTATGTAGCCTTTTAACGGGTGAAAATGAGTATGTCGTCGTCTTTCTGTTTCCTCGCTGGCCCTGGTTGTCCGCTCTCGGCTATACGGCTCGATCATCGGGATTTACCGGAGGCACCACCTCAGGTTGTCCAGTCATTCTGTATGAACTATGGCTTGCCTGCGATCGCAAGATGTGGGTACTCCGCAGTTCATATTAACTATATTGATCATCGAAATGATAAAGACCCCGGTGGCGTGCTCAGATTCAAAGCTCCTTGAACAGTCCAAAGCAATGTACAATTTCGATCGATTGTTAAGCCGACGAATCGATTGCCAGCGCGTAGAATGGGATGGGAGAAATTGTACAGTAGAACCGTTTTGAACTCCGAACGTTAGCAGGTTCTCCTCTCGTTACATCTCTCTCAGTATAAAAATTGCAATGAACTCTCACTCCCCTCACCTCCTGTCCTGTATTCTCGTCCTCAATGTCTTTGACAAACTCGGCGCTTCCGCTCAGAGGACAGTGCATCAAGCACACTGCTTCCGTTTTCTGCCTTTGTTCACGCTTCTTCCCTGCCCACCATGTAAGCTGGTATCTTGATTCTTGACCACGTCCTCGTGCTCACAAACTCCCAGCCACACTACTGCCATACCTGTGGACATGGCATTCACGCGCATGCCGACTATATGTCGAGGTCCGTTCACCATTGCCCGGCAACCTACTGTGCGGCTTATGTCCAAGATGTGCGCCTTGGCCTTCAACTCCCTCTGGAATGAAACTGACACAATTCACCGTAGACCCCTCGAACTCAAGAATGCACATGTTCAGTTCAGCTCATTGACCACCTCCCTATCGATAATCTATACCGATCTCCCGCGGCTAAGGCGGAATTCTTCGCGGGCGGGGTCCGGAGCGACGTGGACACCCCCGCTTCCAACGCTGTCACGCTTAGCTCTCCCGACGTTACGAATGTCACGCTATCCCGCGTTCCTTCTCCTTCGCATCAATTCGTGAATCCATACCGAACACCCGCAGCTGTTCCCTACAGGGCGGGACAGAGAAATACGGCTACCCCCCCTTCCAATACCGTCCCAGCTAACTCTCCCAACATCGCGAATTTCACGCTACCCCGTCAATCCCTCGTTCCCTCTCCTCACCAATTCGTGAATCTACACCGAACACCTGCAGCTGTTCCCTACAGGGCAGGATTCTTCGCGGGTGGTGTCCAGAGCAATGCGGCTACCCCCTTTTCCAATGCTGTCCCTGCTAATTCTCCTAACATCGCGAATTTCACGCTACCCCATCAACCCCTCGTTCCCTCTCCTTCTCACCAACTCTATTCATCAGAGCCTACTACCCAGGCTGGTCGTTACCCACACATGAATGACGGGTCCGATGTCGACACGGCAGATGGGCAGCTCTACTATCACTCGAACGTAACGGACTACGACACGGCCCCAGACACGAATCCAGGCCCGTACGCTTAGGGCCTCGACAATCCACGGCCCAAGGCAGCAGCCTTCACCAAAATTTGCCTGTCTTCTCTTTATCCTCCATATTACCAATATTCCAGTATTGCTCTTGTTCTCCCTCTCTTTTACTACTGTTGGTACAAACTCTCGACGTGCGTTCACCAACATACTATTCATGCCGTACGGGCTTCCAATTAATTAGTTACTCCCCTCCACGCTGCTCCCATTGATGTGGACAAGGTCTCACGATTCCTCCGCGTAGCTTTGTGCAGTTGATGACGGACAATCCATTTCGTGTCGCCAGATTTATTTTCTTTTGAAAGTTGAAGTTGCTTTACTGTTTATTGCTAGCTTTGCTGGGTATCGTTTCGATTATCCTTTGCTATCGGATCGCATACAGTATCTCAAAAAACTGCTCAAACGTCCGGTTTGGACTGGGTTCCTATACGACACGTCGTCGGACTCGCTACTGAAATTACTTCTGGATCCCAGAATCCCTTTGGAGCTTGCCGGCGGAACGTGCATCCTGATTTCACCAAGGTCCTCCGAATTGCTCGAAGAAATCGTCACACAATTCAAGCGCTCTATTCAGCGACGCTCATGGCGACTCGCCGGTCTTGTCTACCACCAGATGTATACATACGCCCTAAAGGGCATGAATACTATAAACGGGATTTCATCATCATCATGTCTATGTTGGATTTGATACTTCCAACTGTTGCAGCTCTTCGCGCCATTTCTAGTATGTCACTGAATGACATCTCGCGTTCAACCTTACGATTCTGGTCGTTGATGCTCCGGTTATTTGTTATTACCTGCAATGGGAAATCTTAACTTCAGCCGCCGAGAGCCGAGATTGCGACCAAGCTGCAGAGGATCTGTCCTCGATAACAGAACGACATGCTACAGAATCTAATCATGGCGAGAGCGGCTGCAGTCTTTCAGACGGAGACGAGTCATTATCTGAGCGCTTCGATGAAGATCCCTCTTACGAGAGCATGGAAACTTCGACCCAGCCGACCTCAGCACCATCGTCGAATATCCCGGTGGAAGCTCATGTACTTTTTCATTGGTGACAACCCGATTGCATCGCCCTCCCATTCCTTTTGCATTGCCGATGGAGAGAATATGGTATCACTGATAAAAAGCACAGTTTATCAGCGGTATACATGGGGAATATCCGATCCCGTTGTGGGGATGATCTTGTCAGAGGCAGGATGCATTGGCCGCGTGGTCATGGACTGGACTGACGAGACAAGTGATCCAGACTATGCTCTGGTGAGTTGCTTCTTCTTTGTGACCGGAAACATTCTCAAAGGTATCCCCGAAGCCCCGAATAAGGATTGCATACTCCGACGAACGCTGTCCAGACTCTTCTCTGGGAATTTATGATTTAACTGACTCGGTTTCTACTATTCAACTTGCATAATTCATCCTTAGCCTTCGTCAGCACGTCGAAAATATTGTCTCGAAATCGTCCAACCCTACCTTCAGGCATATTTTATGGCGATTCGATTCGATTCAAATGCATGAAGATCAATCCGGACCAGACGGTCAAAGGGAAAGAAGGATCCACATTTGGTTGCGCGGTGTTCCTTCACCTCCTTAGAGTGACTGGTATGTTTAAAACGATACATGCTGGCTTTAAAACCTGAATGTCTTTCCTGTACAGGGCGTCTGAATCAATCGATCCCCCCACATCTGAAATCACTGAAATGTCGATGCACCCAGAGTTCAGTAAACAATCAGCCTTTACATCTCAGAGTAGCATCTAGCCCCCAATAGATGTAAAGCAACGGAATACGTCGAAGTAAGTTCATCGTCCGTCTCGCCGAGCGCTATCACTGAATCTCACATAGTGGAACTGCGACCGTGAGTTCGTGAGTAAACCGTGACATTGCCTCACTCTAGTCGTTTAAGCCATTCTTATTAGAGCATCTACTCGCAGTAAGGCAGCATCAGTGTCTGTACTCGTTCACCCGTTGCTTTTACGCCTTAACTTGACCTTGATTATGAAGAATGGCGAAAGTGCCGGAAGCTGGAATCGGAGACGGCGATCCCTCAAATATTAGACACTTTCTTTACGACCGAAACGCGTTCAGCTTCACCCGTCTACCTCTCACTGATGCTTCAACGACGGATCTGAGAATATTTGTTGAGAAGGAAGATGGACCGTGCTTTCATACACGGATAACGACGCCGCCATCACTGACGCCCAGAACGAAGAGATTACTGCCATGGTCAGGATCTACGATGATCTGACTGATTATCGGAAGCCGATGTGGGTGGGCATTATTCCATATCCCGGAAGACTGGATTACGATATGTTCATCCCCAGGATACTCCGCCCTCTATGGACGTTGGCGTCAAACCGATTTTTGACTTACTCATGCGCGAGTCGGCTAATATGGCTGTGACAGGGACATCTTCTGACCGTCTCTCAGCAGATAATTCTTATCCTTCGTCCAAGTCGAAATCCACAGCGGACTCGGAAGAACCACGCTCGACCCTTCCTCATGAAAGTCGTCTCCTCGTCACTCGCTTTCCTTTTATGTGCTTCTGAGAGATCGTCGCCTACATTCATCTCTGATACTCGAATCCCTCCCCCCGCCATAAAAGAGGGAACTAGCATGCGGGTCTCCTTGGTAGTTCCGCCCCTCCTCGAAGACAGACGTCGCGGCTTTGGGTATATGGCTTCGCAACATCTATCCTTCGAAGCAGGCAACGATGTGATGTCACCATTTCAGATTACAGCTCGGCTCGCACTCTTCCCTCGAGGAAATGGGAGGCTTTGCGAAAGGTCTTGCCTACAAGCCTAACGAAACCAAAGCCATGCACTGCTGGGACTTTCTTCTCTATATTTCTTTTGTTGTTTCAGGAGAGGTTGTGTCGCAACGGCTTTTGTACCTGCATGTTCATCATCCCCCGCGCTCTGTTAGTTTATTGTTGTTCAGGTTGGAAAGACAATTGTCACTTCCGAGAAACATCATCCTTGACTTGGCGTCAAACATGGTTGACGCCAAGTTGAGGACCGAAGATCGAGTGCAGGCTTCGTTGACACTTTGCTTACGGGCCTTCCAGAATGCTCATGAACAGCACGGAGTCACAACCCCTGTTTGGAAGCAGGCGTTGGAGTCTTTGTCGGATGCATCTCTGCATCATAGTACGGTCGTAGAGAAGCTGATGGATGTTCCATATGCCGCCGAGCTGATCCAGAGACGGGCCCAAGAAGAGCCCGATAACGCCAAATGCGATTCTTTTTTGGCTTTCCCGCTCTCCATCTCTGAATAAATCCCGAGACGCGGCCGACCAGAGCCTCTGGTGCGCGGCTGGGACCATCTCCGACCACCATCACCGAATCGACCGCCCAAAGTTGAGAGGAAACCTTCTCAGACTGCTGATACCGAATCGCCCAAGGAGAAGATGCAGCGGATGAAGAGCCCATTTTCAACCAATGCCTCCGAAACGCAAAGCTTCGAACTTACCGAGACTGAGCTCTCGAAGATTGTCGAGGAGAACCTCCTCGGAAGGCATCTTCTTGCTGTCCTTATCGGCGAGTACAAGAAGCCCGACGAAGAGGATGAAAAGGCCATGAACCAGTGCAAACTCCACCTTGTAAGTGCGGTGATGCACCTCAAGAGCCTTGGCATAACCAGGTATCCCGTCTTTGGTCTGGCTACTAATGGCACAGTGGGTGCCCTTCTTTCCGAGTCCTATGTATATAGGATTACTCGGTTATAATGCTGTCCTGAACGACCCGTGGGAAAATTCTATTCGACCTATCTTATCTTTATGGAGATTGCCGAGCTTATCGTATTCGATGCCGATTTTTCCAACTCTGCTTCTTCTCTTATTTTCCTCTCGTATTCTGCCTTACTCCCCTGATTACGATTTCTCCACATTCTTGAATGTCTTTCTTTTCTCTCTGCAATATTCCTTCTCTTTCAATCATTCTTTCTGGCTTATTTTCCTTTTCAATCCTGATCAGTTCACCATCCGTGTTTCTCTTCTAGCTAGCGGGCACTCTCCATCATCCATCTGACGCTGCTTCTTTTGCTCTTCCTCACTAAATTCTAAGCTTACGTTGGCACTCTACAAATTTTGTCAGTGCTTTCCTCAATGTAGGCGATGCCATCCGGGTGGATGTCTTAGGTGCGTCTTGGCTGAATAGGTCGCTTGTTTCATACTTAACTCTGGCGCGAGGTCTGACGTATTGGTTTGACGACTCGATAGATTCGTCGCGTTGAAATTTCTCCGGCTGCCCCCTCTGGCGAAGCCCCATCAACGTTTCTTCTGATGCCGTGGTCGATGTCAGTGATGGTAACGGTTTCACTAAAAAATCTCAATTCATCTCGCCTGCCCCCTATGATTGGCTTGCGAATGTACTGTTTTAAGTATGCTTTGCGAAGTAATTTTGGAATCGGAGACACGTTTATGTGCTCCAAGGTGACCGCCGTCGTGAACATCATCTCATCAATACTTTAACTTTTGTTGCGGCCATAGGTCGACTCCCATACTTGCCATTCGTCGTTGAATGCTGTCCGCCCGTGTGTAAGGGAATACATCGACTTTAGAAGACGATATGTCAGTATCATACTATTCTATCTTCTGTGTCGACCCTCATATCGATGTATTTGGCGCTTGTATCATTGGTGGTACAGGAATCTGAGCGGGTGCCGGATTCGCGTCTGAGCATAGTTCTCCATTTTTGTAATTCTAGATCTCATTTTCCCCCTTGGATGTTCGGAATGTGCTTTTCCATATGATTTTACGACATGGTTGACATCTCAACATAGGACTCGGCACTGCCACGCATATGCGATGGCCCTCACCTGACTGGTTGTTGTTGGTATTCTCGAAGATTGGATGTATGTTTCCTCCGCCTACAAACCCATGTTGTTTGAGAAATTAATGGATTGCAGCGCGTCTTCATCATGGACCGAAATATTCGATGCTTTGATATCTCTTCCCCAATTCAAGCTTACCATTTCATGGCGTTTCTTCTACGATTACGACGATGGAGCGACGAGCAGCTGATGAAGCACCAAGTTAGGATTTCGGAGAATGCTGACTCGTTTATGGCAGATCGCTCCTGGACCCGGAAAGCGCAGAAAGAGGCGGCTATGAACGTCATTGATTCGGTTAAAAATGGCGACGTCCTGGCTGGCCAGCTTGCGGAGATGGAAGTATAGAGGTTGTCGGATTTCTTCTACTTTAGTTGCTCTCGAACAATGCTTAGTACTTGTTTCCTTGTTGCAATATGTCCGGGCTATCTATACTTTGAACTTGTCTTAGAACCTTTCTTCTCAGTGCTTGGCATGTGTTTCGCAGGAAATACCTCGAAGAAAGACTCGAAGCCTTGACACTTGGAGCACACAGATATCGTTGGCCTTTTGTATTTATTTTAAAAAATCCGATCTCCTACGCATATCCTACACGCTGGTGTACGATCAGATCGTCCTGCCGCGTCTACTACTAAGCATGACAACGAGCGAGCAAGCTTTGCTTCTTGCGAGTTATTCGCGTCCATCCCCCGTCCCCCGGGTCCACTGAGTCAGTGAGGTGTGGAGGAGGAGTTGCATCCGTGCCTTCATCCGCTGCTCTGTATTGTTTCCGCTCGTCTTCTTCCTCTTCGATTTCAACATCTGTTTCTGACCATCATGCAATAAATTGCCTACATTTACTACCTTGCAATTGCGGCTTGTACTTTAGTACAATATGCCTGCCTCGAATTTCTACTTATTCTTCTGAAATGCTGGGGATGGAAAGGCTCATGTACGAACCGTCGGATTGGCCGACCCTAGTGGTAACTTGTACCGTTTATTGGATCAGGCTTCTTCACGAAATTGCGAACATCGGGTCATTCACCCGAGAAGTTCAGCGACGGTGATCGCCGCTCACCACTCAGGTCGTGGATATGTTGACCCTCGAGTGTTTAACTGCGACATACGATCTTGAAACTCCTCAGATTAGGAAATATCCAACTTGAAAAATTACATCGCGACAATATCAAGACCAAATTTCTGTCATCCCTCCTTCCGCTGCGATTTCACAATTTTCACCCCAGCCAAAGACCCTCGCTTTTTGACTTCTACCGGTTTCGCCGTCACCTTCGGTTTTTCTGGAAGTTTCGCTGTCACGGGTATTTCTATGACCCTCACTTTCGTATCAGACATAGGCACTGCCTGCAGAGAACTTTCTGCCGGCTTCGTGGGTAGTGAATTTATCGTGGCAGGAGGCTTCGCGGGCAGCGAGGGATGGTACTGTGTAGCGTGTTCGGCACCTTCCATTTGACGAAGCTTTGCTTCCATCATAGCAATCTTGTCTTGTGTCCTACGAAGGTCAGCGTGTGCTGTCCAATAAGATGAGATGGAAGACGTACTTATCCTTATGCCGTCCTTTGATCATGCTCAACGTCGTGGGCCGTCCACTCTCCATCATCGACTTCCGTTTCACCCCCAATACACTGCTCCCCCCAGCCTGATCGAGGGGCGCTTGATGAGCGTATGTCACAACAAGCGTGCGACCGCGAAAGGGTTTGTCGTGCGCTGATGCGAGAGCCTTAGCGGCATCCTGGATGTGTAAAGTGGTCAGCCTTCCATCTGCCGCTCCCCCCGGGTCTTTTGATTCGGAGATGGTAGTAATAGTTGATGGAAAAAGCATGAAAGAAAAAAAAGACCCGGGTCAGAAACAAGGAATCTTGATAAGAACAAGGTAACTCACGTTGGCATTCTCGTACTCCACAAATGCATAGCCTCGGGGCTTGCCCTTGTGGGGACCAGCCTTGTGGAAGAGAAAGTCGAGTTTGGAGATTTTGCCAAATTTCGAGAAGGCTTGAAGTAGCGAGTATCTACGCAGCAGCATCAGTACCAGTGCCGCCTTGAGTTGACGGACCGGCTCACTCGTCGACAGATGGGTGCAAGTTTCCAACGTAGATCCTATCCTTGATTATCCTTTCCTTCGCTGGTGTGGCGATGGAAGTCGACGAGGACGCCTCTAGAGTTGGATAAGAGAGGTGTTCCGACGCCATACAGTCCTAGAGTGGTATCCGAGGGAATATCGTGGACGATGAGGAAGGGCGTAGCCAACGCGTTTCCAGGCGAATGGCCGTTTCGTTGCCAAAAAGACGTAATAAAAAGACTGGCCTTATCTCATAATTGCCTCATAAAATTACCTATTTTGGAGATAATCTAGAAAATTTCGTGGGAATATTGTGGCGCACTGCCACTTGTCGCGGATGCGAGTGTGCGCTGACTCTGCACTTGACCACCATCATCTATTCTTCGGTGTCCCCCCTCTTCCACAATTTCTGTGTCGTTGGAGGCCCGATAATACCTACAAACAACATGTTTTCAAGTCCAACTCCCTCACCAGGGACACTCGCGTCGAATACGCTCCGAAAGGCAGGACTTATCGACAGAGACGCCACCATGCGGGATGTGACAGACAAACCAGGAGGCCGAAAGGGTTCCTCCAAGATTCGGTCACATAGAACGCGTGCCATAGAAACCCATTTGGGGCCACGAACGGTAATTGTCACTCTACTCATCTTTTCAGCAGCGCAGGGATGACGCTTTCATTTCCGTCGCTGGACTTTGTAATCTTGCAACTTACGCTCGCTCGCAGTCTTCTCTGGCTACGCGCATGGCACCTTCATCATCATCATCATTACCCGTGACACCGGCAGCTTTGTCTATCCGTGGCGCATCCTTGAGGCGGGCAGGCGATCGGCGCCGTGCTGGTGCAGTGGTTCCGGGGCTAGTGGCCAATAATCGACGGAACGCAATAGAACCGTGGAAAGAGTTTGTTACGAAGCGTTACAATCCCGAATTGCAACTGCTCAACCTTTCAGTACGTTTCGTTCTTTTTTGCTTGGTGCCACTCATCTCACCTGTTTATTCTAGAACATGATAGAAGATGAAGTCGTCAAGAAACACAACTTGACACCCCCAGGTCACGGCGGGTCCGCAAAAGAGGCGGGCGTCATCTTCAAGCTCGCGAAACAGCTCCAGCCCCCAGTACGTTATTTCTGCATTTCCTGATTTCGAGTCTCACGCTATGGCTAGGTAATGAAACTTGATCTCAGCCATAATCGTATTTCTGGCATGCACCTCAGCCTTCTCTCCCATTATCTGGGAGGGCTCGAGGCACTCTCACTGCAAAACAACAACATCAGAACCTACAAGGACCTTGACATCATTGTCGGCAGGGCTGGAAAAGAGCAGATGTTACGACTACAAGAACTCATGCTGTCTGGCAATCCCTTACAAGTGAGCGAGTATGAGAAAGGTCGCGCGGAGTTCTATAAGAGGTGCGAGAATTTCTCTTATCCAGGGTTTTGGTTTCTCAAAGCCGTTGCAGCGAGGTCACCCGACGCTTCCCCGCAATTACACTACTTGATCAGGAGCCCATTGTTCGAATAGCATTCGACATTCCTCAAGCGTCCTCGTCCTCGACACCCGTTCCTAAGCCATCTGCCACATCTTTCCCTTTTGACATGGGTCCCTCCATGATTAACGGGGCAAGTCCGGATCTCGTTAATTCTTTCCTCTTCCGTTACCTCGACACTTTTGACAAGAATCGCGCGGCACTGCTAGACGTCTATGATCCAGCATGTACCTTTTCCCATTGCGTCAACACTGTCATACCAGAGCGCGCACGACTCCAAGGTCTTCACAATAAACTACCCAATCAAAAGAAACTTGATTGGAGTAAATGGTTGGACGTTGAAGATGGTGGTTCTAGAAATCTGTCCAGAATGCGGTCGTGGGCGGATAAGCAGGACACAAGACTCAATGTTGGGTCCGAGGCGACCATCAAGGCACTGCTGTCACTGCCACAAACACATCACGATATCGCAGGTCCAGGAGAGAACTTTTGCGTGGACGGGATAATCGTACCTCACGGGACTGATGTTGCCTTGATGGTCATGATTCATGGACAGTTCGCAGAAAGTAAGTCACCATTTAAACATCTTCGTAATGGGTTCTTAGCTCTAATCCTTGTCTTGCAGTGCCAGCAGAAGGTTTGAGGTCTTTTGATAGAACTTTCATATTGGCGCCAGCTGCGGCGGGCTCCAGGTACGTGACATCGAAGACTTACTATGTCATATCTAACGGAAGTGTTGGTTAGGGCCAAGATCAACGGTTGGGATGTCGTTATAGTGTCAGATCAATGGACAATACGTGCCTATTCAAGTCCAGAGGCATGGAAGCCAGGCCCCATGCTCGTGCAAGCCCAGAAGCGAATGCCGAGGAAGGCGCAGGATCTGTCAGGACCTGTCGACTCAACCCCACAGCAGCAACCTAGCCAGGAACAACTTTTACAGCAGATTGTACATCTATTCTACCTCGTTCGAGAAGCAACACTGATGAATATTGTAGGATGAGCCCGCACGATCCGTTGTCCTGCAAATATGCCAGCGAACCGGAATGACTGTGCCATTTGGATACGATTGCCTGTCAAGAAACAATTGGAATTTGGAGGCTGCTATTGCGAATTTTGAAGCTGTGAAGGTTCGTGTGCTGTATCCTGGATTTCATTCCGCTGTATCACTGAAGCTCCGTGATCGTAGGGAACATTAGGCAGGGAAGCATTTGTCTAAACTGAGTCTGCCAACAGGCGCTCCGGGGTGTTCATCAACCCCCGCACGGGTTCCTGGGTTTTCATAACTTCCCCTCATCATGTTCTATCTGTCGCGTTTTCACCTTGCTTTCTTATTTTCATCTACTCTTAAAGCAATCACAATTATATATCACGAACTTGCACATCCTCTATGAACCGTCATTGTATATTTACAACCGCATCTCATCACTATACATATGAATATTTGAATATCTGATACTAAACTTCCTTATGAAAGGGATTTCTCTGTCGAATAAATTCGTTGCTGCCTAAGTATGCTGTTAAGTTATCAAAGTTCGAAGAAGATGAATGCGAGTAGGAGGAAGGATATTGCCCTAATCTTCCTGCAGGTGCAGCCGGCAGCGTCGGGTGAAATTTGAGCCCACTCGACGTCGGGTCCGACGGGCAGCCTCCTCCCTGAAGAAGGATGATTACATCCGGTTAGTCTCTAACTACCCGCACACATTTTCCGGAAAGCGACTCTCATGATTATTACGGCGTACGGCAGTTCCAACTGGGTAACCCTTCACATTACCAAAATAGGCACGCCATCCCTCAAAATTCGCCGGTCCGTACGTCACCTGCAAATATTAACACAGAGGGCCTAAAACGCATGTTCTCCGGGGACCTTTGCCGGGACTTGCCTCGTGTGAACAATTTGTATCTGGGCATATTATTATGTGCGCACAAGTTGCCCAAAATGAGCCCGTCCTGAAGGGAAGATTCTGATGCCTCGCCTCGTTCTTGCTATATAACGAACTCGTGCTTCTCTCGATCGTCCCTTCGCGCACACGCACTCACAAAAAAAATCCACAAAAAAACAGCTTGGACTTGGCGCGCGCTCTATCCTTCGTTTTCTATTTTGCTTTCCCCTCCTCCAACCCTCGATTTCTTTTTCTTCAAGTTCTTCTTCCTGGTCGATGGCTCAACATTCTTTTGAAAACTCTGGTTTGCATCGGGCTGCACTGGTAGGCGACGCAGAGGGTGTCCGTCGCGCTCTCCAAGATGGTGCCGACGTGAATGCTCTCGACTCCCTTGGGAGGACTGTGATAATGTGTGCTGTAGCTGGGGAACAGTGAGTAACTCTTGACTTATATCTCTAGCCCGCTGTTTGCTGAAATAAACCAATCATCAGCTGGGATAACATGGATGTCCCACACGAAACCCTGATGACTGCCGGCCGCCTGGATGTCATCAGGATTCTGCTTGGGCGTCCCGAAATTTCCCTGTACACTCTCAATGCGCCGCAAGAGGCGTTCAATGGCGTTACTCCCATCGGTATGGCAGCGTGGCTGAACATGTACGACGTCGTCCGTCTCCTTTTGGAGGGCAGCCTCCACACTGTCTCTGTCGACGGTATGGACACCCATGGAGCCACGTCACTCATGTGTATGGACGCGTCATTTTCCATCTTTTTCGCGTTCTGACATGGGTACTTTTTGGCAGATGCCGCCCGGGATGGCAATCTACGCGTCGTCCAACTCCTAGTAAGTTTTCCCACCTGGCGTAAAACCGCCCTTGTAGCTGACCTCGCTGTTTTTAGCTACACCATGGTGCCCGGCCAGATTTCAGGGATCGGAATCACCGCACGTCCATACAATTCGCCATGGCACATCCCCGGGTACTTTATCTCTGTGAAGAGATTCTGCGCCGTCATCGTTGGCGTGAAGCCAAGGTAATTCCTCGCTCTCCTCTATCGCCGCAACAATTGAACATCTTGTTATAGTCTGCTTCCGGAAGCAGGTTACTGTTGAATTCGACTTGTATCTTCGAACTTTCATGTGGGCAAGATGGATCTGATCCTTCAATTCCCGCTACCATTTCTCCTTCGTTCACATCAAAATTAACTCGTGCAATCATTCGCTCCGTCACGTCCTCTGATTTGGCATCTCTACATTCATTATTGACTCCACTGTTTTCCTGTACAAGTTCCCACTCGTCACATCTTCTCGTGAATGCCCCTGATCCCAAGGGCTGGAGCCCTATCCATCATTGCGCCGCCGTCCGGAGTCCTTCATTGGAAATTCTTGATACACTGTACTATGCTGGAGCCGACGTCTCTTTATTCACCAGACATGAGCATTTCACACCACTTCACTGTCTTGCCAGTTCTGCGTATGTTTTCCAGGACGATGACCGCGTTTCTTCATTGGTCCACTTTGTTTCACGCCTCATTTGGGATTTTAAAGCTCCCTTGGCAGCCAGAACCAAGGAGGATGAGACATGCATTCATATTGCAGCCGAGCATGGCTGTTGTATTAATCTGTTGATGATTCTCTTGGATTATGACCAAACTGGCGCAGTCCGTGAACTACGAAATTCGCGGGGGTGGGTCAATCATTATATCCGCCGCCATACTCGCCACTAACGCCTATATTTCCAGACTCACAGCCCTCGAAGTGGCAAAACCAGAATTTCGAGTAGCGTTTGGAGAAGATGCGGAAAGCCTACGATCTGCTTCGTCCCTATCAATGCGCACGATTCGTCCACTTACGTCTTCCATCCCTTCCTTCTCGTCCTTCTCTGACCTGCGAGCTATGTACGCTCAGGACCGCCTAACTTCTCTCGACTTCGACATGCCCACCGCCGCGCATCAGCTCATTAACAACCTCCGCCTTACATCCCTCACCTCTCGGCACGACATGCACCCCTCTTACCTCGACTACCTCGACCGCCTCGTCTCTGACCTCACCCGGCTTTCCGCCTCTCTTATGCAGCATTTTCGCGCACGCGTCGGGGAAGCCTCTGACGAACTCATCGAGCTATCTTCTGCAGCCGGTGGACTTTCGAAGCTCCTTGACGTAGTCACTCGAGATGCAGGAAAGCTGATCCAGGAGCGCGGGATTGAGCCTATTAATCCCAGCAAGAAGGACAAGAGGGAATCGGAAGACTCCCAGAAGACGGCTGTAGCAGTGTCGTTATCGTTGACGGATTCTGAGCCCCCTACGCCTCCTAAGAGTAGCAGACCGCCTACTCCCTCGGACATACCTTCGTCTGACGTGTTTCCTTCCAAAAAGAAGAGAGACCCTCCGAGCGACGAGGAAAAGTCTCGAACGGCCTCCAAGTGGAAAGCATGGTTCAAGCGAGTGGTATCGGATTGGTCTTCCAACACGGATATTCAATCGGGGGTATCCGAAGACGTGCAGGTAGATTCCGGCAGGCCCCCTATGCCCCGTGGCATGGCCATCGATAACGCACTACGGACGTCATCCGTTGTCCTGGCTGCCGCTCAGCGCGATCTGAACGGTATCGCGGAGGCCATCGCATGTGTAAGTCCCGCCCACTCAATCTTGATGCCGCAAAACTCAAAGTTTACCTCGTAGGCCCAGCACATCGTACTAAAAACAAGCCAATCGATTTCTCGTGCGGAAAAGATCATCTCCAGGGCAGTCAAAGTAAGCCCCCCCCCTCCATCTTTTTTTCCCTTCATTGTAACTCAACCCTTCACAGAAAAGAAGGGCTATGATCTCGGATTACCGACAAGCCCTAGAAGAAAACGAAGGCGGCGTTAAAGTTCCGCCAGGTTATTCTCAGCTTCTCTCAACACGCGTCAGCAACGCGTCCACACTGTCATTGGCGTCACACGCATCCTCCACCCTTTCTTTGACGGATACTATGGTCGAGAATGACGATGAAGAAACACGTGCTATTCGTCGTCTGCTTTTACGAAAGATAGAAGCAGGAATAGGTGGCGCACTAGACGATCTTGACACAGTCGTCAGCTGGCTTCGCATTGTCAAAGAAGCTGTGCGTGGTGTAAAAAGGAGGGCATACCTCTAAGATCAATAGCATTCAGGTGTATTCTTACACGTGTAAAAAAAAAAGTACTGTATTTATATAGAAAGAGTTACAAAGTAGATGAAATGTAATCTAGTCGTTGTATTGGTATATAGCACTGTTGTACAAATGAATAGCATCCGGATTGTTCATACATGTCAGTCCCTAGTGAATGAAATCAATGTTCAACAAGCTACCGCTTCGTCTCATTCAAACGACGAGAAAATGCCTCACGGCACTGATAGTGCGTAACTTCACCCCTAAAAACCTTATGTTAGCGCTGAAAAAGAGCGGAACCGAAATTCTCTAGATACCTAGGCGAATGCACAGCGATAACGCTATTTCCCAGCCGCTTATGACATTGCGGGCATCTGCAAGGGATAAGCATCTAAGAATGACTTTTTGAGCCACAAACGAGAAAGACATACATGCGACTATCCGTAACCTTGACGCGCTTGGTTTGCAGGATCATCAACTTACGCGATAGTTGGTCATTACGCGATTTGCTGATACCGCGTAGAACGCGATTATCAAAAATCGGGGCTCGCAGTGCATCGACTAGGAAGGTACGGATGTCTTCAGCGGTGACAAGTGGAGGAAGGAGTTTGAGCGTCTCGACAGCGTCCAGTCGAGGGCTGTGTCGACTAATTAGGTCCAATGCAGGATGCAAGTAGTCGTGCGCATCTTTGATCGTAGGCTGGAGGTATATACGCAACAATGTGAGATAAAGGCTGCTCGTTTCACTCTCTGCCTGATAATACCGTTTGCAATACCTACAAATATCAGTCAGCCGTAATATAACAAATTTAACGAACTCACTCTTCTGCCTTCATGTAATCATGTAACCTATAGGCGTAGAGCTCGAGAGCCTGGTCGTGCCGTCCCAATCGGCCAAGCAGTATTGCACGGGCTTCGAAAAGATCTGGCCCAGGGTAAGACTGGCTAGACTACGAGAGATTCAGCCGTACCTTCTGACGACAATATTCCGTACAAATGATCAACGCTGTAGTGGCTAGTCGAGTCGATGAACTGTAAGAGCTTTGCGTGCATGTCCTTGTGCAAGTCTAGAAAGTCGATATGAATAACCGTGATAGAATTTGCCCATCAATTGCCACTTGCCACTGTCACCCCGTTTTCTGGCGATGAGCGTCACAGACAGATATAACTCTGCCAAACGATCATGAAACTCTGTAGACTCCTCCTTTCTCTCGTCGATTAGATATTCCAGATATTTTGCACAAAGGGACGGCTCAATTCCTTCCAAATAGTCGGCCACCGCCGTTCGAGGAAGCTCGACATCCTCGGAGGTGAAGATCTGTTTAAATTAGGACATGCGAAGGCAAAACAAGGTGACAGGCCCCACCTCAAATGCCATATTCCGGTCGGCGTCGAATATCCAACGTGAAGCCATGAAAATTAGCTCCAGATATTCCGGCCCAAGCCTCTGGAGATAGAATATAGATGGTTGTAATTTGTCCAACATGTCCTCTTCTTCTTCGCTGAGCCTGAATGAACATAACATGAGGATAAGTATATTCCATGGGATAGCGCTAGTATCCACATACTGTTTTAAAAGCTCCAGTGCCTTATCATGCATTTTCTTCCCTTTATAGAGATCGATAAGCTCTCCGAATTTCTGTTGAAGTAAAATCAATGACGCTTTACTCCCGCACTGAATGGAGGATACTCACACGGTGGGCCCGAAGTTCCTCCTCAACTTCGGAGACTTCACACCAATTGGGGACTCGACACAAGGGACCCAGCAAACCAGGACGAATGATCAGGTACGACTTAAAAAGTGCAGTGTACACAATTTGGGCGAAGCGAAGCAATTGCTCAGGCGTCAATGCTGACAAGGGAGCATTAGGCAGAGCGAACAGGTCTTCAACTGAGGTCTCATTGAGAGACGGTGTCTTGTGAGACTGGTTCGCAGGTGTTATACCCATAGCAGCCAGCGCTGCATCGACTTTGGGCCTACGATCCGACAGGTACCTGACCAAAGTCTCAATCGATCGCTTGAAATCATCTTCGGCAACCATGAGAATTTGACAAAATTGAAGTCGAGAACCCTACCAGGAACAGTGCGTTTTGTTTTGCTACTTATGGACGCCGAATCATCATCTTTGGGGGGTGTTGGGGCTATCAAAGCACTGAGTCCGGTCTTGAATCTGCCTCTAATACTCCCGGTCGAGGGGAAGGCAGCCAGCTGTTCGACGGCGTCAATAGGGGCTTTGTCCTGGTTAGCATTTTTTGAACTGTCACTCGAAGGCGTTGCAGGCGCATCGTCGGGAGGAGCCGGTCCGCCAAACAGAGGTATCCACCGGTCCGGCACGACGGACAAACGTCCCGCCACAGTATCAGGGTAAAGCGCGACAACCTTCGCCGGATTGATATTTAGTTCGGTGAAAGTGTCGATAGCTGCATCGAATTTTGACGTCCGGAACAGAGAGACAGCATGGAGAGCACGTATTCTCGTCTTCCTCGCATCCTGCAATGGACATTAAAATGAATCAATAGACTGTCAAAGTTTTGCATACCTTGTCGGCAAGTATTTTTTCGTCAATTGTGTCGACAAGAGTCAGCGCATCAGAATATTGACAGCTTAGAATCAGCTCGTCGATCTGCTCAGACCAAGGCTTCATGCAGAACTGCCATATTGCACTGCCCTCGGCTGCAGCCGCAGTACGGTCCGTAGGTGTCGTAACAAGATACAATGGGGATTTCGATACAGGGCTGGCGGTAAGCAAGCGAACCGATGCATTCTGTGGCGTGGTGCCGGTGGGAGTTACAGGAGGGATGAATGGATAAGAAATGGTCTGTGTCGGCCGTAAAGTCAACGACGATCGGATCTGAAGAACAGTCGTCGGATAAAAATTTGGATTTTGATGCTGGTCGGATGTTGGCTCAGGAGCTGGAACTGTCCCTGCCGGAAGTACAGAAAATATGTAAGGTTTGACAAATGCTGCGCGAACATGAGAATGAATACGCGGAAAACGCCTAAATTATGAAATGGCATGCCTATTTCTTCTGGTGGCGCTGGCCACTCGATGGATCCTATTTTTGAGGGTCTCCCATCGTGTCCGATGAAGTAACCTTCGTCTAAAAGAGCCCAACATTAGTATCATTAAGGAACTATGAGGTGAAGACATACGGTCTTTGAAGACAAGAGTGCTGTCTTCATCAATTTGTGCGACAGATGGTTTCGCTTTTGCTCCAAGACCAAGGGTCATATATCCCGTGAGACCAGAAAATGCACCCATACCAGACGCCGTGGTGGATGTAGTTATCGGCATCGTGACATCGACAGCTGTCATAGAGGACATGTTGAAGACGGCATATTCTGTTGGGGAATATGCAAAGCAAATGCATTCGTTGGTCATGAATGACATGGCTCTGGCTGAATGCGCTAACGGAGCTTCCTAAAATACTCACAGTCAATGTATAATTCGGCCAAAAGCGCGTGTTCCGCACCTTGACTTCTTGTGCTTCACCATCTTTCCATGTGTAAATGACCACTTTACGTCGGCAGCCCACAACGAGATACGTGATCAATGTTGGAATCGTCTTTACATCCGGCTGGCTTGGCTTTCCTTCCGCATCGATATGCTGCGTAAAACTGTGGATAGTGAACGAAAAGGCGGCCTTTGCCTGGGTGAGAACTGTCGGCGGGGAGAGAGTGGGCAAAGGAAAGAGTGTTGTCGTCATTTCTACCCAACGCTTAGCTAGAAACGATAGTAAACTTCGGGACGCGTACCCGACAATACAACCAATGAGTTGATGTCCCGAATGAACCCCATTTGTTCGATGGCTCTTCGTGTCAAATTCTTCTTCACCTCCACCAAGGATGCAATTTCGCTGTCATTTTCTGTTCCAGCAGTTGAGTCCAATACTACCCGAATGTCCGATTTCTAAGTCCCTCTCACCAGCAAGTTCATCGATTCCATATATCAACAAGTTTCCTAATGCCGTACCGACGTATAGCCTGTCACCTATTAGGAGTAAGTCGAACTATCCGTTCGAAAATGATGTTGGAATACACGCCTTGGACCGTAAGAGACTCGACCTTTTCCTTTATTCCTGTGATGACAGTCTTGGGGTCGGAAAACGGGGCCATCCCGGACGCCACGAAGGAGTTGGGGTACAAGTCGACCGTGACGTGTGTTGCGGTTGAAGGTCCACCGGAGTTCCGGTCCGAACCAGAAGACACCGGTGGCAGCGAACTGATGTACGGGGATTTTTTGTCTCCGTTTACCTTCCATTACGACCTCATCACCTTGGCGACCGCATTGAAGACGCTCTCTATTAACGCCGAAGTATTTTGCGAAAAATTCTCTCCGAGATCCTCTTTGACAAGTTTCACCGCAAAGCCAGACTTGTATGCCTGGTTCTACATCCGCTTCAGCAGCGTATCCGTAATAGATATCCAGAATGAGGACTGTCGCGACTTCCAATCTTTTACACGTACTTTTACATACAGTCATCTTAGCTGATCAACAACAAAAGCGCCTGATAATCATTTAGTAGTATCTTCTAAACAAATGGACCCATCTATTGCTCAACATACTCATCAATAACACTTATTGGTAAATTAAACTTCCCAAGCGGTTTGTAGTCAATGTCGATCCCAAAGGCTCTCGGCCCTCCAATCTCTATACCCCTCGGTATCGCAGTCCACTTATCCGACGCCTGTATCCCAATAACCACAACCAATAGCCCATACTTGTACTCTGGCGTACCAATCGCCCCCCCATTCGCCGCATCGCACACACATATCAAATCCGGTACAGACGCAACAACCTCCTCCGCCCCATCCTCCGTCACAGTCTTCGCAACGAGGTTCTCGTTCTTGAACGGGATCTTCATACTCCCACTGAATTCATTCCCGCTCCCGCTGACGTCCGCGGCTTTGATGGTGATCTCTCCAAACAGGTGCCCTTTGACGGCGCGGCGTTCGACTTGGACGATCTTGCCTTTGAAGAGTACTTTGGCGGACTCGGGCCCTCCGGCTTCAGAGATGATTGCCTCGGACACGTGGTCTATCTCGTTTTTAGCTCGACAGAGAGCGACTGCTCGTCCAATTCTCCATGAGAGGGAGACCGTATGTTGGACAGCATATGCTTTGGTCTTTGCCCCAGTGATAGGCCCTCTAGCACAGGCGACGTGGCTACCCATCTCAGACAGAGCCGCGCGAAAAGCGCGTTCCACCAATTTTTCCGTTGTACCCTCGAGGAAAATCTAATAGATAGCTTTAACAGATGCGAAAAGACGCAAAGATTGAGTATGGCTACCATGGTGTTTCCGTTTCCATCACAGATTACTTGGGGGATGAATTGCGGTTTGTCACCTCCCCATACAACAGGTGTGATCTGCCACCCGACTGGATATGCACGGCCCATCCAGTCGCCGTCAACCGTAGGGAGATTCATATTGCAAGAGGCGCCCAAAAACAGACCTATAGAATAACAATGAAGGCCCGATGACTATGACACACAGGAAGACTCATACCTTGTAATCCATTGCCGCCTCCAATTTCAAGCGCAATGGTAGCAGTTGGTTGATATCCAACTTGAGTATACAAGACCCTCTGGGAGTGCATCATTCTATTCAACTGATTAGCGAGGGGCACATAATACAATCGGAACGGACGCACTCATCCCCAGATAATTTCTCACTACCAACAGCCGGGCTGCCTTTTCCTCCTCCGGTAGCAACCACTGCATCATCCAGCAAGTCATCGGGCGAGATGACCCTCATCACAGCACCCTTTCTCACTAGCTCCCGGCATTTGATAAAGTGAGGATACAGAGTCCCACCACCGCCAGTACCCAGAATGTAACACCCAATCATTATCCACTCCAGATCAATTTCGCTGATAATCCACTCTCTTGAAGAGTTTACCATTGGCTTGTATGCTGTTATTTCAGACGCCGTCATAGCTTGAACGGAAGAGCCACCTTGGAGAGGTTTCTTGTCTGCAATGGTATCTTCATCGGCGTCATCATCATCCGGAGGAGAAAGAGATATGCTCTTGGAAGTAACGGAAAAGTCAAAATCGCCAATAGCTTTGACGATGATCCGGGATTTGTTTGCTATGTACTATTAGAACATGTGAGTGATAAATTTCCATATTCCGAACGTGGATAGCTTACCGGGAGTGGGATATCATCTATCTCGGCAATACTGACCGTTTCTCGAAGAGCACCACTACCAACAGCTTTCTCGATGGCAGCTTTAGACACCTCCTCCATCGCAGCGTGGTTCGACTGTTCTGAAGTGCTCACAATAGTGTCAACAATTCCCGAAACCCTCGCAATAGCTGGCAGACAACACAAGTAAATCTCGTGCTATAATCAAATCAATAGAGAACTGACCTGCGCCAATGGCGTTGGCTACGCTAGCATACTCTGGTTTCTCCACAGTACTCGCACCATCAAGTTTATCGGGAGCAAGAACGGCACCCCCACCAACCAAAAGCACCGGGATATCATCAGCATTCGTCTTCATCGTGTCAATGATCCGCTCCAGCATGTTCTTCACAATCGCCTCATACTCTTTAACCACGTCTTCCTTAAGGACATCGAGAGACAGGGTAGCATCCCCAATCGAGGTAAGGTTTTGTGAAACGACAGCATAATCTGTCGCCGTATGGACCTTGCCACCAAAGACGAGAGCTTCCTGCTGTATACGATGACCGACAGAGTCAGGACCGATGGTCAACGGGGAGGATGGGGCCGACTTGCGGACGATAGAGCCACCGCCAAGACCGATACTACAAACGCATATATGATGATACAGCAATAACACATCCAAAATAGACATACCTCTTAACGTCCGGGCAAGAGAAATTGAGTCTTACCCCAGACACCTCTGTCACTGAAGCCGCTTGCCGGGGCAGTCCACTCGGAAGGAGCATGCCACAATCGGTCGAGGTACCTCCAATATCAACGACCAGCATACTTTCCTTGTGATGACGCCCCTGAACAAGGAAGGCAGCGCCACACATCGAGTTCGTAGGACCGCTGGAGAATGTACGGATGGGTAACCGGGCTGCAAGAGTTGCGGGAAGAATTGTACCATCATTCTGAGTGATGAAAACAGGGCAATCGAGGTGGAGTCTGTGAATCGCTTTCTGGAACGACAAGATAGTCTTTCGCGCGAAAGAAAGGATGGAAGCGTTCAATATAGCGGCGTTCTCGCGCTCCAAGTACCCGAGGTTTGCAACTACAAACATAACGTTCAAATCGTGCTTTTCTACAACAGTCCGATAGTCAGACGAACCTTCTTTAGATAATACGACATCCGCTTCTGGATAATATTTCTTCACCCAGTCACCGACCACTTCCTCCTGCTTCTCAATCACATCTAACGGTGAGAAGATCCCATTAATAACGATCGACTTGATACCCTTTTGCTTGATCTTTTCGCATTCTTCGGCAATCTGGGTCTCCTTGATACTCTTGATAAGCTGACCATCAACCTCCAGTCCACCATCAACGAAGCCACAATACGCGCAGATCATATCTTGTAGATCTGGCGGCCAATCTATGCCTGGCGGCACATCTCGTGAGAATGGACCGCACAGACGGATGACAGCCACAGGTTTCAAGCGGTTCTGATCTTTCTCCACCACGGCATTGATGAAGTGCTGCAATGCCGGTGATTAGATATCTCAAAGTAGAGGAGTAGATGGGCGTGCCGTTGTACCAATAGTGACACTAGCCACACTGCTCACGTCCACCTTTGCGTCGCGCAGTAGAGTCGTGATGACATTCTCAATTCCTTCGCTGGGATTGAGCGTGGTGGGGTGCTTAGTCCTGATATAAAATGATTAGCATGAAGAGCATAGCTTACGCTAAGCATACCAAGCAAGGATTCCTCGACTGGAAGTAGAGTTGGCCAATGGGTCGAGAATAACACCGTCCGTATTCGTTCCACCGACGTCGACGCCGATCCGAAAACTTTTGCTCATGTTAGACTTGAAGGATCAGAGATAAGACCGTCTTACCTTGCTAGTAAAAGGCCCTCGTAGCTATCATCGTAATTCTGATTCGCCACTTCTATCCATCATTTGTTTATCTTGCCTAATTTCCAACACATTGGGCCGGCCGTGCCAATGGAAGGCAAACTTTTGAGTCAAGGCGAATGCGAATTAGCAGACCGGTACGCAGAAGAAACAGTGTGCGATGGCATCCCAGATGGCAACGACGGCGTAGAAGCACCAGCGGGTGATCTAATTGAATATTCGTGACTCGTGAGTAGTGGAGTAAGGGAAAAGTTGTCTGGCAGGCAAAAGCCGACGGCAATTTGGGTCGGACCGCAAAGCCGCAAGTTGAGATTTCCGCGGTGGACAGAAGAGTGTACAAGCTAATGTTTAGAACTCTGTTGATGATTGCACAAAGAGCCCGTAGAAGATAGTATGCACTGGGATTTAGATAATCCGTCATCGATTTCTGAGGTAGACCATTGAAGTAGTACGAAGGACGAGATCGAACTGGTTGCACGCTTTTAAGTTTTGAGACTGGTGGTTTCATCATTGCTCATGAGGATGTCACCGGCCAGACTGAAGTGTGCTGTGAATGTATCGGCAGCTATAGAGATAGCTATTTAGTGGTTCCCTTCAATTGAAGCGGCTAGCACCCATTTAAAAGATGCCGAGGAACCAGGTCAAGATAATTCACTGTTGACAAAGGCCGACGCCCAGGCATGATACCGCCTCGGCACTCTGTAATTCATTGTTATCCACGGAATTAGAAAAGCCTCGAAGTTCACTGGCATCTTCTACGGTTCCAACAAAGCCGTGGGTTGTCAGTAAGTACTCGATTGCCCCGCCGTTTGCCTCTGAGTGGGGGTGTAAGACCGTTATCAGCCTAGGATTGGGGGTATCCTGTATCATTGTTGCCCCAAGTAATCAGATGGTTGTGCTGTTCCCATTGTCAACACGTGCCTACCGCAGCGTAACAGCGTGAATGGGCGTGTATCCATTGTTATCCAAACATATTCCGCATCGGGGTGGCAAAGACCGATTCTTTCCGAACTCCCAAGACTCGGTCTCGGACCAGGTCGCAGTGACCTACAATCCGGAGCAGCCGGATCCTTTGCAAGCCAGAGATAGAACAAAAGACAGCGAAGCCTGATTGTGCTCAATTGCTGTGAGAACGGATTTACACGTACCCCATGGGGTTCACAATGAAACAGTGTGCAAGGGTGCAGAGTTCAAATCTCCGAGAAAAAGCCAGAATGTGGCAGTGCTTCGATTTGGCACCGCCCTGGTCGACACCAAACAACCGCCGCTTTATGTTCGGACTCCCATCTTCGAATTAATGTAATGAACTGCGGCCAGTGTCCCTTTTACATAGCACCATGATCATCTGCTGTACACTTCTTCCGACATTTGTCTTTCAGCTTCTCCATGAAATTGTCACAGGTACAGTACTTATTAACCCAATGGCCGTGCTTGAATACTACTAAGCAGACGTAAACAATTCCAGGATCCAGCGGCCACGGATCGATCGACGGTCTCGGAGATTATAAAGACTCCGCATCTGTAGCTCAAGTTTCTTCAATCAGGCTACCAGGATAGGAAGATCTAACAGGATACCCCAGCCTTCCCAATCGTTTCATCTGTACATATGCCAACCCGCACCAAGAAAGTTACTGGAGTAATCCTCCTAATGGTAACAAGCCTCGTATTAGAATCGAAGATCCGGGGATCATTACCGACCTGTGATTCCGGCAATCTCCACGCAGGTCTCTTTCCACTTCTCGAGGTCCCCCCTCTTCTAAAGCGACTACAAGGTTGCTATGTTGTCTGTTTGGTATCACGTTTCACATCCTCTTTCGGTATGTTGTATCTCGTTCGGATTCGTCTTGCTTGCCGGGTGCACGTTCTCTAGCTCGACAGCTAGTATTTGACTAATGCAAAGCGTGCATACCCCACATGCCTACGATAATCATCTTGTCTTTGAAGCTCGTGTTTTTAGCTTCAAGTTCAAGCTGTATTTAATGCTCATGATCCGGCGAGGCTCTTCTAGTCTATCTGTGGCATTGTAACGTGCTCAGCAGAGCCCTACCGCGTGTCGGGCCCTCCGGCGGCGGCACACCCCCTCGTCCGCGTTCTGGTTCATGGAGAGCCTGCGAATCAGGCTCAAGTTCAAATACACGGAGTCGGGATCTAGGTCTGGAATCAGCAGCGGGTGCAGCTCATGACCAGGGTCGGGGCGTTAGCTCAGGTCGTGGTACTGGGAGCGATTCTGGTTCAGTGGTAGGCCGACGGCAGCATTGGAAGACCGGAGCGACTGTCGTCCCCACGACTACACGTGTGTATCGCCTATGGCGGTTGTCAACGTCGACAGTATGCTTCTGCGACCAATTCGATGTTTTACGAGATGCACTTCTTTCTGTAGACTGTCAGACAGTATGTCTTGGCGTCGGGCTGTGCTATGGCCCGAAATAGTGCAGAATGTTGGGGCATCTAGGCCTGGGCTGTATCGTCCTCACAGCATACTGAGACAGCAGAGGACAGCAATGCAAAGACGAACAGATCGAAGGTACTGACCTCCAGTCTGCACGTCGTCTCGTCTGCATACTACATCTACGCTCACTGATGTCGGGGGTCAAATTCAACCTAACGGCGGAGTCACAGTTTGTCTGACAGCGATGCAGCGATGGTTACTGTCTTGAATGATCCTGTCATCATCCTTGTTTCTATTCATGTCCTGCTTCGAGAGGGTGCTTGTACTATTTTATCAACGCAATTCATGAACAAGGCTAAATTGTATAATCACCGTATTTTTTCCATCGCTCTTGACGATTAAATCCATTCGATGACAAGGACATGCTCGTGAAAAACACAAGACGGGCAGTCTAATTCAGTTATCAGCACAGGCACCCATGCGTACCTATCTATGTACCTATATCATCATTAACTGCATGACGCTCTCTCCAAGCCCCAGAACACCACTCATGGTCTCATGCCCACCGACATGCGGGTCAAAGGATCTGTTCGGATCTGTGGGCGATGTAATTAAATTAAGAGGGTCCGCGGGACTGTTTTGTTCGCCTCAGAGCTAATCCTTCTACGGTCAGCTGAATAGTGCGGTGGGATTCGTATCTGTGCACCAGAACCACTTCCATCGAACCGGCCCAAAGTAAAATATCGGACCGTCGTCATCATGTTATCGATTGTATTTTGTGATCAACAAGTCCCGGAAGCACGCTTGTATGAATAGAAGGTATCGCCGTTAAGCAGCGGACAGTGCCCCACACGGGCGGTCGAGAGATCCGAATATCGTGAGGAACGCGACAAGTGAATGGAACTTGGAAATTGATCGGAACACGTTGAACGCGTGAGGCCGGAAGCACACGTGATTTGCCGAAAGTGTATAAGACGCGGACCCTAATCTTCTTGATTGTTTTACATACATCAGCTCCACCATCGTTGGATTTCGCCAGCAGACGCCGCCGTCGCTATTCCCGCCGTTGCCCAGCCCGCTCTCGCTGTGGTCGCCATCATCGCCGTCGCCGTTTCCATAGCTGCAATTCATCGGTGGTAGTGCCCGTGATTGTCGCCTAATCGTTCACCCTAGGCTAATTGTCAAGAATCCCTTTCAAAGGCCGTGCAATCTTCATTATGTTTCCTGTTCTCATCGACAATACCTCAGATTTACACTCTGCCACCATGCAGCCGCCATCCAACAAGCGAAAACTTTCCCTTTTTACTTCGACATGCAAGCGGCCCAATCGTTTGTCGTCCTTATTATCTTCTTCACCTTCATGCTCGAGCTCGAGAAAGTCTGCTCCCACATGTACTATCTCGCTCGAAAGTGTTACCATTAATTGCACAGAGTCGTATTGTGTCTACAGTTCGTCGTCTGATGTCAACTTCATCCCCTTTCCCACCACCACCTCCGACTCTGAATGCGAGCTTGAGCCTCGGACCGAGGTCGGCGTCAAGGTGCGTCGACGGTCTATGCAAGCGACGACGCCCCGTTCCAACGAGCGCGTACGCCGGGACTCGCAATCGCGCCGTCGAAAAGCCCCCTCTACTCGTCATCACGCTCTCCTATCACCAGCATCACACGTAACTCCCCCACCAAAACGCTTCAAAGGCAAACACTCCGACCTCCGGTTCCTCGCCGTCGTATGGAGGAGTGTCAATGTCAGCTTACAGACGCGAATGGACGTCGATGGTCAAGGGGACCTGGATGTGCAGGACAAGGTGCTTTCAGAGCGGCTAGGGGCATATCTCACCGAGCGTGGGTACTCGGAAAAGAGTGAAGAGCACGAAAATGTTCTTTCGCCGTCGCAGCTGGTCGCTGTAGCGACCCTCCGGCGAAAGGATCGCACCGTTGTCCGCCCAACAAGGAACAGCGCCGAGCAGCGTAGACGCTCTCCCCTGGCATCATTTCAGTCATCATCGTCATTATTAATGGTTGATGATCCATAGTCTTCTCCGGCAGGAGACTTTTTCTGGTCAGAATTCGCATGGCATCTCATCACGGCATTGTATAGTTATAATCACATCTGAATCTTTTGCATGAAACGGAATCATCATCATCGACGACTGCTCACGACCCGTTACTTACCTTGTGTATTTCCTTTATCCGCTCTTCCCTTCGTCTTATACCCCGTCATCGCCTTAATCACAATCTGATTAAAAACTTGTATTCCTCTTTAATCGTAATGGTTGAGGATACCCTGCCCTCTTTTTAAACAAGTAATGTTTATTACACTTGCACTCTTTAATACCACGTTCCCTTTATCGTTAGTTTATTAGATCCAGCCGAGGCCTACAAATCAATAGCGCAGCGAGTCTGGACTTTGGATCTACCGTTAAACACGAGTCATGAGTCATCTCCGGTGAACGTGACGAAGTAGGACCCATGTTTATTCCCCAAGAGGTTCGGTACGAAAATTTGCCGTTTTGAAAAATTTGTCCGGACTTTGCGTCAGCGCCTTGTCCCAAAATTTGTCCGGATTCCTAGAGTAACCTCACCCCATTCCCGAATTTGTCCGGACTTTCGAACTAACATCGAAAAATCGTCTAAGACTGCGAAAACACGATCTGATTCTCCTCCATTTCTACAATATTTCCCCTACCACGCACTCGCTTCGACAAGTTTCTCCTTCACATTAGAAAGCTCCTTGAACAGGGGGTAGAATAGTTGATAGGATAGAGAAAGGTAGAGAATGTTAAGCAAATCCAATCTAATTCCATTTTGATCAGGTGGCAGCGTTTAATTTACTAGAGTACGACAATGGATATCTGACTCAACCTTTGCTGTTCTATTCTGCCACTTTAAGTTGTCCGGACTTCGATGTAACCTCGAGGTATTGTCCCAGGGTGTCCGGATTTCAGATCCGAGGTCGCAGCATGGGGGGGGTCATTTTGTCCGGATTTTGACCCAAGATCGGACCTCGAAATCCAAAAATTTGTCCGGACTTTCGACCGAACCTCTTGGGGAATAAACATGGGTCCTGACGAAGTGCGGTGTAACACGTACACGTGATGGAGTCACGCGTCCGCCACGTACGTGTTTTCCCTGAGTTCTCAGTTCACCGTCTCCAATATGCTTCAGCTGACATCCAGAATGTCTCCTGGCTCCTTGGGTCACTTGCGCCTTCTGAAAATCTATTTAGACGGAGCTGACTCATCTTTGTGCCATTAATATCCGCTGCTCCCACGTCAAATGGAGGAACGCCGCTGCACATAGGACAATGCCCAATTCGAGGAGCTCCGCTCTCATGGCGTCCCATTCACCGCAGCAGTATATAACTTGTCTCTCAGAGAAATTTTCTTCTGGTATTACTGGGTGCCATCATGATTGTAAACTTCATACTCGGAGCCCTACTCGCCGCTGGCCTAGCACGCTCCTCTCTTGACGTACAACTCCCATCTGGTACTTTCACAGGACAAAACACCAAAGGCTTGGACCGTTGGCTGGGAATACCGTTCGCTCTTCCGCCGGTAGGCGATCTAAGGTTCAAGGCTCCGGTTCCTGTCCCTACGAATTCCTCCCGGGTCCAACGCGATGCCACGACCTTCGGCGATGCTTGTCCCCAGCCCCCCGGTGATTTGGGCGCTAGTATCAGCGAGGACTGTCTCTTTCTCAATGTGCGTAGTTCCGATCTCGGCGACTATGAGTTGAGGATGAAGCGTAACCGGTAGATTTGGAGGCCAGAGGGGGTAGGTAGTAATGAGGGCCTTCCAGTTTTGTTTTGGATCTATGTACGTCTGTGATCACTTCGCTTGTGCCATTATTCAATGTGTATTGTGTTTAGGGTGGCGCATTCACCAATGGGTGTGTCTACTTGCCCCTTGTGACCTACGCCACACATAGAAATATCTACTTAGTGCAGCATCAAACCCTGCTTATGACCCTACCCGTAAGTGCCTTGACTCATACCAGCTCATACCAGCATACAAGACAGGCCCTGTGAACAGGTATTCTGAACCGAAGTATCGAAATCGGCAAACCCATTTTGTTCGTCTCTACGTTAGTACCCCCAAACGTCTTACTCTCGCAATCCACCAGCTCAATTTTGTTACCTAGCAATTACCGGCTCAATACTTTTGGCTTTGTACGTCCGGAGTTTTCTGCCAATATGACTGACAAGTCCTGAGGGACAAGATAGCTCTCTAGCGCCAATGTCCCTCCGGAGGATCTTAACGCGGGTCTGTTGGATCAACGGCAAGCTCTAATATTCGTTCAAGAAAATATACGTGCTTTTGGCGGCGATCCGTCCAAGGAAAGTCCCATGACCTCGTCTTTAATACCAGTATTCTTTGACATCATGAACAGGTCACGATTTGGGGACAGGTACGTTGAGTCCTTCTTCAGATGAGTTAACGAGGGTCGATTATCCTCCGTAGTCCGCTGGCGCCGGAGGTGTCGAAGCTCACTTCGTATTCCCTGCCCCTCTCGCACTCTTCCGAGCTGGAATCGCGGACTCATCGACAGGACCCTTGTTCGTTAACGTCAATATATGATTTCCCTGCACTCTCTCATTCTCAAACGTTACAGCAAAAACTCCCCCAGTGCCAGCACATATGATAAGCCAGGGAAACCATTTGACAGATTGCTCACGCAGACGGGCTGTGCTGTCGGTTCAGGATCTGTGGAGTGTCTGAGGAATGTACCTTTCGAGGTGATTGACTTTTCGGACCTATGCACATGCATGCAACACTCAATCCTCTTTTATCAGACCTTAATGAGCATCAGTAACACGATGATTACGAATACGCTCAATAGCCAGTTATGGCAACCCTCAGTTGGCCCACGAGGTAGCCTTGTCCCAGAGCGAGCGTCAGCTAAAATTCAAAGGGGTGACTTTCTACACCTCCCTTACCTTGGCGGTACAAATGTAGGTATAGGACAACACTGGTGTCTTCTCTCCTCACTCTTCTCAGGTGAACGAAGGAGCCGGTTTCAGCATCACCTTACTCGGCCTCGACGTTCCCCCAGCGATGAAGACGCAACTTTTGACAACTTCGTGAATCGCCTTGTAATTGATAACAGCACTCTCACCCCAGATCTGTTCGCGGAGCTCCACCAGCTATTCCCGGCGAATGATTCTTCCCTCGGAGCGCCATTCAACACAGGAGACTCCCTTTTTGACAGAGCAGAAGCGTGGTATACCGACGAAATGTTTTTATCCCCAAGGAGACTGTTCTTTGAGCACGCGAGTGCATTGCAGCCGATGTATGCTTATTACTTCAGAGAGTTCATACCAGGGAACAATCCGGAACTTGGCGGTTAGTAAGATTGTTCCTCCTCGCGTCCAAATACTGAAGGGACTCGGTATCAAGTTGCCCATGCATCGGAGTTGCCCTTGCTTTTCGGACCCGTACCTACGGATGTGGAAGACAAGTTCGCCAATCAAATGTTGGACTTTTATATCAATTTTATTGGGGATCTCAATCCCGGAAGTGAGCGTCTCCACAGCCCAATGGATTGAACTTGGGGTGCTTACGGCCCTTGACAGGTGCCTGGAAACGGTATACACCGACGTCAAAACATGTCTTGCAGCTCCTGCGAGACAACATCACCATGATACCTGATGGTATGCACTCTTGTCAGTGTCACTTCCTCGATAAGGCTAAGGCTGCTTTTCCCCTAGACTGGGATGTGGACAAGACGAACTTTCTGAATTCGCAGTTTGTTTTGGACGAGTTTGAGAAATGAGGTTCTAATCACTCAGGATCATCCCACCCCGTTGATGGCGGATAGCTCTTTTGATGATTTGTAAATGCAATGAACCTCGTACAGCCGCGCCCCTTCTCCGTATACGTACAGTCCTGGTGCAGTAGAAGGGACTGGCTTCAGTCTACCCTAGTCGAGACTTGCTTGACGTTCAATACGCAAATTACGCGAATAAGGTGTCTAAGTCGTCCTTGGATATTAATTGCTTATGTGCAATATTGTCTCGAACCGGGATATCCCATAAGGTGAAATATATGGCTATCCTAAAAAGGCTCGAACGCCTAGCAACACATCATCGTATGTTCTGATATCAGTATATAGATGATCGCTGATCTCTTCTCTTCTAATGAGTATGTAGTAGATCCGACTACTTCCGTAAGGCCGAGAAATAGAAAGTGATCAATTCGAAATCTACAAGTGATTTGCATGAATGGCCAAGAATCCCCCATAAAACCGACATAGGTGAGCAAATGAGTGTTAGTATACAGCGAAATGTACATCGGAACCCCGTCCGAGCTCGGAACCAGTGATCCTGCTATACAATCTAAAAAAATGATGAGTTGGATCGCAGAAAAGCTCAGGCAGTAATGACACGCGAGACCTGGACATCGCTGAAGAGGTTCTTCGTGCCCGCCACCTCGCCCATATGACTGTCGCTACTGTTCCTCCGCGCACGCTCCCTCAAAAGCCCCCACTCAACCCACCAGTTATCTGCATCGTCCTCCGCGTCATACCCAAACACTTCCTTGATTTCCACCCATTCAGGCGTCTCTTCGAGATCACCCGTAGCGTCGAGGATGCCAACACCAGCCTGCTGTTTCGCCCGCATCATATCATCACGAGCGGACTGGAACTCTCCAGGTTCAGCAGTCATGTAGTGGATAATTCCGGCCTCTTTGCGATGGACAGCTGCACAACGCGGTTGCCGCAGATCTTGGAAGGCCCACAGGAAACTTTTGATCTGGTCTTTGCAGTGAAGGTGCGAAAATAGTTTTGCTAGGACAGCGCCGTCTTCCACTGTTAGTGCACATTCTTGAATGGACCCGGGCTAGGTGACATATGAGTAACGTATCTGACGTAGAGTGGAGATTGCGCACGGGCATAGGATGTACAGCAGCTCCCATGACGACCATGAACCCGTCCACCCAGTCTTCAAGAGGCGCTTTACCATCTACGTGGACACAAACTGTATTTGTGGCTAGTTTACTAAGTCTGAGCAGTCTGGTTAATGCTGTGTCAGTGATAAGCATAATAGCGAGCTTCACGATGAGTTTACCTTGATTCGCTGGATTCGAGCATACCACGTAGACCAGGTAATGGAGTGGGCTCGTCCCAGGATCCTTCATATTTGTCCTGGGGCCCATATGCACATAATCCAAACGCAGGGTTCCTTCCACCCTTAAGACTTGTCAGATTGACTCCCTACATTCAGATGGACACGTTACCAGGGGTATGCCAAGCACAGCATGTTTATCGCCAAACCATGTGTACATCGTGGGCTGCGGACAATGAGCGTGAAGTCTTCTCGATAAGATAGAGCGCACAATTTTATGGTCGTATAACTCTTTCAGTTGAGGATCTTTCATGATCAAAGTTTTGGGTATCGTCGTGCTTGAGTACATCAGTGAAGCACATGAAACCATAGGTGAAGAAAATAATCACCAGTACATGCTCATGTTTATTGGCACTTCATCGTCATATTCTTCTTGTTCTATCAGTAACACCTGTCTTGTTATGCCGGAGGGTCCATCACAGCCTACGATAACGTCTGCTTTGAGCACCTCTCCGGTGCTGAGGGTCACCGTCTGAGCATCGGGGTTTACGGTTTTTACCCGGGCGCCCAGTCGAACGTCTGCTCCTACCGCCACGGCGGTATCGTACAAAAGCCGTCGCAAGTCGCCAATCTTATTGTCGGGTCAGATCGATCATAGAAAGCCGCGAAAAAAATGATCGGCGTACATGAGCTAGGGGAGCTGGGGCATGAGAAAATTGTTTGTTCATATGTCCGTCTCATAACGCACCAAAAATAAACTCCCCCCGGGTTTCTCTCAGTACTTCCTCGTCCCAAATGTGCTTCCCAAGTAGCTCTCCGGTACTTTCTTGAATGAGATACGATAGGTGAAAGGGAAACCATGGAAACACCCGAAAGACTCACGAAGACAAATATTAATAGCTCCAGATACAACGCCTATCTTCCTCAGTTCATCTTGGAGACCCCAATGATAGAGAATTTTGCTGAGGTTTGGGGGCATCCGACATGGACCCGATACCTGCAGAGAGAGCTGTAGCGTATTCGAACAATTTGACAGCACATGTGACGAACCGGTGGAAATGTTGCATCCTTCTCGAGGACAAGTACGCGGTGACCAACTCGTCGTAGGGCTATGGCGCACGCAAAGCCTGCGATACCACCGCCAACAATCAAAAAATCTATAGGTAACGCCGCTTGTTTCGGCCGGTTGCTAAATCCCTTTGGTTAAGAGCGCAATCAATGCTTGGGGTAGAGGAATAGAGGCTGCATGCTCACCGGAATTCGCGCCATTGGGCTTAACGGAAGCTGTCGCAAAAGGTTTGTTCACGACGACGTGATGATGTATTTAATAGGAAGAGTAATGCATTTGAAATATTGCGGTTGAGTCCCAACGTGATGTGGACGGGAGAAAAATGGCAAAACATAATTGCAGCGTTGCACAGAGATCCGATCGACGCCACCGAATCTGGAAAAGAATCTAGCCCTCTTGGAAGTTCCGGTTTCCCCCAGAGCTGAAATTCGAAATGTTGCATGCTTTGATTGAGCTGGTATAAGGCACATATCGGATATCCTCCCGATTCTGCGGATTCCGTATGTCTGAAGAGGCGGTCAGTCTCCAGCCTCATGCCTTTGATAGGGCTTGCATACCATCAAATTTTAGTATTCCATGTGATGAGTGGCAATAATGATGTTCAGCAAGCCGCAAGCGACTAGCACTTTAGCCCATTTGTTTCAAAGCAATACTTGGCTTAGGAGCTGCTCTATCGTCGTCTCAGTGGGAGCGTCCGAGGGAAGAAAAATGTGACAGCAGTCCCTGATACATACCTCTCTATCGAATGATCTTGCGCTGCGGTGAACTCCAACTTTCAAAGTACGATTCGCAGGTTTGTATAATTGACTGAAAGGTATGTTTCTATGTGATAGCACATTATATTGTGACCATCGAAGACCCTTCGCTTCTCCAAGCGGATGTTGCCTCTAGATAGGAAGGAAAATTCCAGGGAATGGCGCTGAAAGGCGTTGAATGTTCGAAGCGTAGCGATAAGCGCGCGGATTAAGGCCATTGCCGGATTTATTTCCCTTTTCAGCAATCCTAAATTTGCTCATGTCGGATATCGGACCGTAGCTCAATTCTTTGTCTGGTGCAGTGGCAACATTTTCAGTGCCATCCACGACAGCAATGACACTATCCGGTTCAGCGTCGACCGTGAAAGACCAGGGAAACGTCCATTTTAAGGCTGGACGACTCGAAGAGTACGCTCAGCTCCACCCTTTTAGTGTTTTAAAAATATTCTAACGGCGAAATTGTACGTGAAAGGTTCGTAATTTCCTAATGGTACAACTCTCAACAATCTGACTTCCTGCAAAGGCCGAGAAATTGGAGCCAAAGAACGCGATTTATCCCTCAAACCTCAGTGCTGCTTACTATGAGTTAGGAGACTATGCCCAAGCCTATCATGCTATTTGTCGCTCAGCAAAAAAAATGCTGGCCAGTGAACCAAGCCCTGCGCTCGCCATCAAGCTGGTTACACGCCTTTCCAAAACATTAAGTTGCGGTGTTCAGAGTGGCTCAATAACGCTCAAGGATCTTGAAGATAATCTGTCAACCGACAACGAACTTCGCGTCATTGCTGAAACTAGTGCTTCCACAAGCAACTCCAACGCGTCACCTGAAGCTTCGAGTGCGTGAGATGAATGGAAATGAGTCGCCTAAGACTTCGAAAGAGTTAAGAATGGGGCTCAAGATGCACGTTCAAGACTTGCCGCTCTTCCCTTTGGGCGAAAGATTGCGTACGTATAAGTACATCATTCGCTTTATTTACGTTTACCGACGCTTCTCTACCAGGGACACGGGTATGGAATACTATACTGTACGCAGCGCTGAAACTGAACCACGTTTGCCCCTTAAAGGATTCACAGGTCGGTCAAGATCCGCCTATGTCGATTGTCCACGATTGGGGACCACAGGACAGAAATAATCCGTTAGAGCACGGCAAATTGTCAGAGGCTCGTCTGTCGTCTTTGGCGCTTCTGTGGGGCACCGTTGGTGACGGTAAGTTCACGCAATCCATTTTAAATCGTGTTAAAGCCTCTTTCGTACTAGGTCGACACGTTCTAAGTTCAATAATTGGGCTTCATCAAGCTTTCACCAAACTTAATGCAAAGAAGCGCAAGGCGCTGAAAGTCCACCTTACCCTTAATGGCTTGCATCCTAGGGCATTGGCGCGCGACCTTTGTCTGCTGTTCCTGATCGAAGACCTCATATTAATGCGATCGCAAGAAGAGAACAAACTGAAAGAAGCCGAGATCAAGGCTACCATCCTTTACACGTGGACAGGATTCATTATGCCTGCTTACTGCCAGACGCGGTAAGTGACCAGGGAATCCCTAGGCTTCAAGTATTCACTCGGACCTTCTAGATTTAAGAAGATCGTGAAAGCTTTACTCAAGCGCCTCCAAGAGTCGCCACCGAATCTGCCCGCTTGGATCTAATGATCACTCAAGAGACCATCCCAGGAATCATCGACGCGCTCAAGTATTGGGACACAAAGATATCTCAAAAGAACACGAAGGATATGCTTCGCCACCTGGCTAGAACGACTAGGACTCCTGCTGAGCATTCCCAGTTCCTTAATAGTCCCGGCATGGCATCAAACTTTCTAGACACCTACCACAAACGGCAAGAAGAGAAACGGGAACAGCTCAAAAACTTCGTGGACGTGGGATTGTCCGAGGAGCAGGTGATCGATATAGCGAGTAAATTGATGCCACGGCCCATACCTGGAGACCCTCAGCGGCGCAAGAAATGGTTGGCCGACGGTCGTGCGGCTGTGGTCAACCTCCTGTTGGAAGACAAGGGAGACGGGCAGGCAAAAGCCCACCAACGCAACGAATTTATCCTGGAAGAGGGCTGGTATCAGCTGACCCAATGTTTCATACCGCCAGCTATCTTGCGATCGAGACACGACGGTTTCGATGAGCTCTGGGGCATACTCACAGAAGAGGAAAAGGGAAAGACTCGTACCTCGGACGCTTTGGACGATAAGGTACTGTCCCTTGATCGTTGCGAAAATCTGCGTTGTATGTTGTTCAGGTCCGCAATCACATAGAAACAACGTGGAAGCCCAATCCATCACTCTTTGTGTGTACCTTACACCCTCGAGGCTCCACGCGCTCACTAATGAAGACCCATATCTGTGCAGGATCCTAGCCAGGAACCAAACCGATCCATCATTGCAATGGGATATCCAGACAATAATCGAAATCCTTTTCACATGGTGTCCCTTATAGAGCCTTTCAATGAACGAATGCGCCTCGTCAAGGGTAGGAACATGAATGCACGAATTAACCAAGATTGCCCCGCATATTCGGTTATCTCCGTCTTCTTCGATGCGGTTGTCGATGCTCTCATTGCCTTGAAGGGACGGATTCTGCTGGAACTTATCCAAGATGATATCTCTGCAGCACTAGTGAAAATGCGGATTGGACTCGACGTTTCTAGGCCTCCCCATTTCTCGAGGAAATATAGTCGTATATGGCTTAGTAATGTCCCGTACGTCGGAAGATTGTTTTCCCTCCCGAGGCTGATCCACGTCCCACAGTGATTCTACCCACGGACCGATGAATACTGCCGTCTACATTATGCCAAACTTGGAGTGCGAATCTTACGCCGCCTTAGCTTTCAATTGCATGTTCAACAGCGGTGTCTGGCAAAACGGCGACCACTGTGTGCACAAGTGAGATGCTTTCAATACGAGTCTGCTTCCTAACTGACAGCTTTCACGAAGCTACACGCTTCTCAGCGTCAAGGACTACGCACGCTTCTTTGGCTGTCGCGTCTTAACCATGGATCCTGCTTGGGGTAACATGGAGTTTGCGCCTGAGCCTCTGCCTCGTCCACTGTCGACTCTCCCATCACGAGAAGAACTTACTACATGGCTAACACGTGTTCTTCTGGCCACAATCTTTCCTCCTGCGTTCGCTAATCCCATGCAACAAATGCTCCGTGTGCGTTACCCCAGCAACCTAGCTGCCTTCATCACTCTCTTCCTGCGTCTCCACGAAATCGGCTATCCGTCACATTGGCTCCTCGAGTACCTGTAAACGATTCTTTCCGATTCGTTGGTGACAGGCCTCGCGCCGTACGCCGGTGATCCCCCCATCCCCCTGTCAGAACTCGGCCGACGAGGACCCACCCGCAGGCGAATGAACCTCGACCCTTGGAGGGTCGAATTCGAGAATATCCTCGCCCTATCATACGAGGCTCTACCATTCCTGATGGCGCTCCCGTCAGACTTTGCGCGGTGTCATGACGAAATCGGGATCTTCGAGGCTCCGTTCTCTGAATTCATGTTCGATCACGCAACGTCGGTGGGTATGACACCGCAGTTTGAGCCGGTGCTTTCGCTGGTATCTCACAAACAGGGTCCGTCTCCCGTGGTTCGTGTGAAACAGGCGATGCTGCGACAAATCGCAGAGGGTAAGCTCGTCAAGAAAGGTGACTTGTATGTCTTGACTTCCGTCGAGACCTTGAGTTTGAATGCAGGTGTCGTGAGGTGGAGGATGTCGAAAGCAAGGGTCTAAGCTATGAAAGCGGCAAAATGGTGTTTTGTTGCGCACAGGTTTGACTCTGATGCGAGTGGTAAGTATCAATGCCATCTTTACCAATTTGGGTGCTGACTATTGCGTCGTTAGGCATACCAATATCATCCCAGGAGTGGGTAGAAGTGAGCCCGATGCGGACGAAACTGTTGGCTTAAGTTTCTATTAAGTCCATCATTCATAATTCATATAAGTGAGGCATGTTGATAATGTATACATACCTTTTTTGCTTGACCTAATGTAGATTATTTGTTTCCCGATTCCTTCTGTTGGGGAGTCGTCTGATCTAGACGAGATTGCATAGATACGTCGACACGTTTCCCTACCTGAGCAGTGTGCTATCTTTGCATAGAAGCCATTTCAACAAGCACTCGCCACCCGCGGAAATCACTGTGGCTTTTGTTCGAAGCTGTGGTCAAGGAGATCCGAAGCTTCCATTGCTTGAATACTTACTAACTAGAACAATGTTCCTGCGGTGAAGTAGCGCCGGGGTAAAACGTTACCCGTATACTTCAGCTGCGCAAGTGTCCGTTTTATCCCCTCTGTAAATTAGCACAAGTTCGCCTTTTGAGTTGATGGCGGCGCGTCGTTATGCATGTTATGACGGGTTTTTAAATTTCATGCAAGTTTCCCAAGGCACCAGCATCTTTTGATGCCCGAGACAGACGGATAGAGGCCTATCGGGGACGGAAGACAGTAACTTTGGTGACGTGCGGGGCAAACGACGGACATCGCTGTCTCGACATTGCCGCCGCCGCCAAGCTCTGTCGAGCACCTTGTTTCGTAGATGACTGAAGCGGCATTCGCGCACCCCTATCCCAATAAGTCAATCACCGCCAAGATCAGCTCCACGAGCAAATCGGGCTTCACTGTGAGGCACAAACCGGGTTAGTATGATTTGAAAAGGAGATCACAGACGCATTTACTTGCCGCTTGCGGTTCGTCTTCTTTCCCTACAAGAAATTTGCGGGCATTGATCGCACGCAGAATTGCTCTTGCCGTTTCAACTCCGTTCCCGCTCCGTGCCTCCAGAACATTTGAACAACCACACAGGCAAGACGCTGCGGATAGGTCACAAACGATAGATTCTCAGGATCTGATCCACACGAAGTTCGCCTCTTAAAGACAAATATACGTAAGTAATCGCCGCGTTCGAATTGCCCTACGTTCTATGTATTAGTCTTGTTTTACAGTAGTTTTGCGCTGTCGTAAGGACGAGGCAATGTCGTTGCCCAACCTATACATAGTCAAGCTGGATATCGTGCACCAGACACTAGGAATTGATCGCATGTTACGTTGAGGGTGTGGCGCAGAGAAGGGGCGACTTACATGTTTGGGCATACCCAATAAGCCAAAACGTCCACAAAATCATTGTGCCCTATAGCGCACCATCCGCAATAGTACTCCTGCGCCAAATAGAGGATTGTCTTCGCCAAAGTCACCGTAGCACCCGTATAGCCAAACAGCGGCGCAATGTCAGACTTGATGGCATATACAAGAACGAGATACGTTATCTTGATAGGGGTGTTGAGCAGAAGGAGTGTTCCGATGAATGAACCCTACGTACCGCGGCAAAGTTTTCGAGAAGGTTCAGAATAGCTGGTGGCGCACAGAACAGAAGTGAGAAGTTCAAAACATGAATCGAAGTTGGTAACAGCGTACCTGCGGCGTTAGCGAACCCATCGCCATCCTCAAATGCTTTCACACCGTAGATCTGCATTGGAGAGAGAAAAAAAATTAATGGTAGGTTCTGAGCTAGAAGGGTACAACCGGCGCACCTTGTCTATCTGTCCGTAAAAATCATACAACTTCCACGCCCAATGCAAGTCGCCGCCGACCATTGAACGAGGTCTGTGGATGGAGAACGATGAGCAGAAATATACAGCTGGCCAGGCAAGATACTCGCACCTCATGAGACAGTATCCAGCATCCCATATCATCAGCGGGGCAGTGAGCATGAACCATATGGTTATCCAGGTGTACACCTTGGGAGCCATTGAGAGGGGGGGAGCAGAGAGCTATACGGAAACGAGCCTAGCGGTCTTTAAACCTATCAAAACGAACACTTTTTGAAAGAGAAGAGCTCTTCGCCTGCTTCCTGGAGTTTAATTAACAGCCTTTTAAACGGATCTGACGCGGTTTACGTACAAACCTGGACCGTTAGATAGGCCCTTCCAATGCCATGTTGAAAATGAAAGCCACGGTATTCGAATCAGCGACGTTATGATCCTGTTATGTTCAAACGAATAATCGACCACGCCATGCTTGCCCTTCAAATGCTCCCAATTATATTGGTTAAATGAGAAATTTTATCGCTCTGCTTGCTGGCATGGCGAAGATTCCCAGCGTCAGCTTGAAACTGCAGTATTTCGGCTCGAGGCTGATGCCAAGGTGATGCAAAAGCACATGGGGGAGCAACTGGCGACCAAACTCAAGACAAACGCTCAATAAGTCCCTTGATTCCCAGCGTCCTTTCCAGGGGGTCGTACGCCGATCAGAACATATCGTCGCCACGGAGAAATACTGGAGATACGATCACCTAACCGGCATGCCGGTCCTGGCTTGTTCGCCCCCAAAACTGTATGTTTTCCTCGCAAAACACATCATGACATAGAAGATCGGCCCAAAACAATCCGAGCTCATGACATGTCCCAAGATTTCCACTGCCGCCTTTGGCCTGTTAGCCATCACGTTAAGCAATGATGACCAATTTCAAAATGTTGTACAGGCACCAACGTTTGTCGACGTCGAAGTACAAATTCGTCTCTTCGCCGCTTTTCCAGGATCTTCGCGAGACGCGTGGATCAGGTCCGTGCGCCGGAGGACGGTCGAGACTCGAGAACCAATGTGGTCGCTGCAACCGTTCTACTGACTGCCAGCCAATAGGATTGCTTCGGGCTTCAAGGAGCCATGTGAAACTGCCCAACTCAGTTGAGCTCTCACCTGGTCGTGTCGGCTAGAAGTGTGGGCGCATGGTGACGATAGGCATCTGAGATCTCGCTATATCTCGAGCCGCAGGCTGACGACCCTACACGCGACCCTTCGAAGATTCCATTCAGCGCTCAGCACCAGGTTTGAAAACTGGCTGTTTGGTGTGGCAAAGAAGCGAAATAGCAAATACATTTAGCGCCCTTATTCCCATTTCTCTCGGCTATCAAAGAGCCAGCATGGTGCCTTGGAAGTAAATGCACCTAACAAGAAGGCAATTTTAAAAAGTTGCAGAAATCCATAGGCGTTGACGTAGAGGTGTCTAATGAATAGGCAACATCGGAACGGGCAGGCCCGGTTTGACACCTCCTCAAAACAGGACTCTATTTGAGGTCATCAGAGTGTCATAAGCGTTGAGTAAGAGCCGGTGGAAGTACGCGATACCGCAACGTCATTGGTCCATTAAACTCGAAAGAATATCTCCAAGAGTCAGATATCTCCAGCCGGTCCAATGCGCCCCCTGCAGGGCTTTCAACCTGTTGACACGCTATCGTAAGTAAAACCCCCTTGGTTCTTGGATTCAAAAAGGCCGGGAAGATAAAGCGCTCAAAATGTTCATACAAGGTAGTCGATAGAGAAATCTTGATGCAGGGTATACAGCCAGAAGCATTAGAACCACACGATAGCACGACAGAAAAATGACCAGAACCATTCAATCCACCTGTCAATCACCAATCAGAAAGCTCTTGCTGCCTCATGTCAAAGAAATGTAGCGCTGACCATGAATTTTCACAGCACCTTGTGCCAACTCCCACCTTCATTGCGCACCCAAGATATTACGACATCTCTGTCGCCGGTCATCTGGTAGTAGAATCTTCGTATGTCACCGAATCGGTAGATCACAGTAAACCTTTCAAACTGCGGTGCATCTATCGCCATCTTGGTAATTGAACTCTCGATATCCCGGTTCATATCCATCGACGACACAGGCGTCATCACCAGAAACAGATGTTGTAGACTCGCGAGGGACGACACGAAATAGTGCAAGCATTGTTCCTGTATGCACATTCAGAACAACGATGAGTCCAATCCCACAGAACCACCCACCACATCGTCATCGAACAAATACACCGAATCGATCCAGAATTCGCGCACGCCACGCAGCCAGCGACATAAAGTGGCGAGTGGGGTAGTCCGCACATAGTTATACGGCAGCCGCACCATCTCCACAGAACACGTAGTCCTAACGAGCACATCCAAAGCGCGAACCGGGGGGGATGTGAAATGTATCCTTGCCACCCGACGTCCCGGCAGGAGACTATCCACCCACGACGCCGCAGCATTTAATCTGGCAAGCCTCGGCAACGACGTATCCCTAACCGTCAAATGGGGAGGCAGCGAATGGACGAAAGTCAGATCTTCAATCTCGCACTGGTGATCAAGAAACGCGAGCAGGTCTTCATCGGTGTAAAACTCCACCTCAAAGGAGGACAGCCTAAATGCGTCTCGGCAACCGTTCAAGACCCAGGAACCCTTGCACAGGATGCGTAACTTCAAGTGGCGCAGATTACGGAGGCACGGGAGGGTTTGCGCTATGAGGGACAGGTACTCTCTCTTCCTCGCATCATCATGCCGCCACCGAGCATCGCTCAACTCTAAAAAGCCGACCCGTTCCGCGAGACTTCGGTTGCTTAGCAAGACGGGAAGGGCTTCCACTGCGTTGGGATGCCATATAACCCCGTATATTCCATCCCTACAACACGGCAAAAATCCTTTGCAACAAACACTGAGAGCGCACAAGTCCTGGAGCGAAACATAGTGAAGGATCTCCAAGAACGTGTCAACAGGTATGGTGGCGAGCATGACTGTGTGGGTCTAATGAAGGACTGAATTGAATGTTTTATGCGTGAATGACAAAAATCTGTAACATCTGACTCACCGCCTTGATCAGCTGTTTTGCGGCTATGCAACAGCTGACTGGAAGCGAGTATACCAATACACATGAAGGGCCGTCGCTAGAATTGAGTCCATAAACAGGTTAGGTAGCGGTAGTGCAATATTTTTACCAGTGATAGTAAACGAGATAGCATCAGCGGCCCGTCGTGGAGACTTCCCAAGTCTAACGCTTAATTTTGAAGTTTGCAGATGAACATGCGCAGTCACGATTGAAAGGACAGTGCCACACCTGTCAAGGGTAGTCAAAGAGAATGAACAGGCAGCAATGTATAGCGCAATACCTTTTATATAATCTTCTCCTATTGCCCGTCTATACAGCGCTTCCAGTTAACCACCCTCCTTCTGTCATTAGTCCGATAGAGCACAGAAAAGGTGTCAAACTGCGACGCCCCTGTCGCCACAATCGAAATGAGCTCGCCCAGGCCCCGCTCGCCGTCCCAGGACGTGATCACCACTGTAACCAACACCAGTCGCTTTAAACGCCTTCAAAGATGTCACCGTGTATCCTTCAGATGTTGTCTCCCCGACAGCTTATCGTACATCAGTTACATTCAATCTAGAAACGCCTAAAATCCACTCACATCGATGTCACCAGAATACACTCAATCTATCCACAACTCGCACACAGTAAGTACCAAGACAACGGCCCAACACCGCAATCTCCTTGTTCCTCAAATAACTGTATGGCAACCGTACCATTGCCGCAGGACAGGCAGCCCTGCCCAATATGCCCACCATGAACCGGAGAAGACATACACTGTCGCCACTTGACGGTCCGGTAGCAGGCTATCGACCAGGAAGGCCCAGCAGCGAGCTTGGCTAGCTCCGGTAATGACACCGCCTTCATATTGTACCCCGGAAGCCCAGGCGCAAGGCTTCCGGCTGGTGATCGAGAAAGGCAATAGGATCTTCGAGTGGACACAACTTGATCGCGTTTCGGCAGTGGATGAGCGTCTGTGAGCGATTGTCTACAATATGAAGCTTCAAGTGATGCAGATTGCGCATGTTGAGGGGGGCTTGAACTCTTGCAGTAGCGAACGAGAGTGCAGAGGTATCAGATGATCTCAAGGTGCCGACCTGAATTGAAGCAAGCATAGTAATATCAATGAGTCGACACACTGCTCGTAGAATATATAACTTACCGCTGTGATAAATATCATGATACATTGTGGCAATGCAATATAGTACGGGAAAACAAAAACCAATGATGTACCTTTCAAGGATCAGAAGTGCAGACCCACAGTAACCTCATAGTGATGAGATGGAGAGATGTCAAGAATCAAGGTGATAATTATCAAACATGTGCACATCTGCTTTCTACCACAGTACCTTGTGTAAAGCTTAACAAACGAACCGGTTGCCCGTGCCGCTGAGGGATACTCCTCGAGTCCAATTCCTTCTCAAAACTCGGTAGAACTTTATGCTTGGGCGACTGGAGAAGACGAGGAGACATAGGTTCGTACTTCCGACTAAGAGAGCCGCGCCTCCTAACACTTGACTTCCTGCAATTGATCGAACGCGACGGAGATGTTTCATATAGTGATGCAGTAGCCAAGTTCGGCGAAGCGACGGGAGGATGGGGAAGGACCAGAGGTATGGTAGAGAAACCGGCGGAAGAGGCCTTTGTTGCTGAAGTCACCTTTTCAGGTATCATGATACTGATACCTCGCACATCGTGTCCAGGTGAAATCCCAAGTCCGAGCCCGTTGAGCTGTCCAACCAACGACTCGGTAGCTTCGTTCACAGAAGCTGGCAAGAGAACTGCCGATTGTGGCTGAGCTGGCGATACTTGAGATGTTGTATCCAGAACATGGTCGGTATCAGTCTCGCCAAGAGGAGAATAACAATTCGTGACATTGATAAAGGGCGGCGGGAGTAGGATGGGTGAAGGAGAGTCAGCTAGATCAACAGCAACTAGACGAGGTTTCTCGGGAAGAATAGACGAGTCGTCAGGTTGGCTGATAGTAGCATCACCGGAGAGAGAGTATTGTGATGGAAGGCCTAAGCCCAGACCAACTGCTCCTCCAAAAGGCGTTCCCTGCGTGGCAAGAGAGAGGCTGAGCACCGGGGAAGAAGCGAAAGAACAAATGCATACCTGTGCACTGACACGTCGAGTACCAGAGCTCCTTCGACCCTCACGTTTCTTCTTATAAACCTTGGTCCGAGTCCATAATAGCGATTTGATACGCTCCTCTGGCTCTGCCTCGTATCCCAAATCATCGTCCGACAATAGCAAGGGCCCCGTTTCGGCGTCAGGGCGTTTCCTAGCTGTCGAATGGGCCTGAAACGAGACCCGCTCGTAGGTAAATTCAACTTTGAAGACTCGCTCGGATGTTGATGCTTCACTGGTACATCGGGAAAGCGACGAAGAACAGTCTGTTTGAGATTCTGACGAAGTGTTATGCTCGAATAGAGATGAATTTGCACGCGACGACGCAGAAGAGCTCGAGAGTGCCAGACTCAGCGACATAATAAGGATAGAATGAGATGAAGGATAGGAAATGTGGAGGAGAGGGTTAGAGGCAAGGAATAGAAATGGTTCAGTTGGCGTCCCTCGCAGTTTTGAGGTCGGAGCTTGAATTCGGTCCGACCGGGCCGCATCAGTCATCGCGACTTTAAAACTAATTTTACATTTATGTGTTGGTACCGGCACAGTTCCTATTTACCACTTCGCATACGGCAAGAATTTACCACTAAGGGGGGATAACATTAGTGTCTGACATAAAGGGTTAGAGAATGAAACACACTCGAACGTTAGAACGATGCGATCCCCTTTGGGATCCGGTTTCTTCGTTATATTAATCTTGCAATCAATCATGGACATAATACCATCTCCAAACTGTCGTGAAATGCATCGGAAACTCGTGAGAAAGAAATGGGTATATATGGCGTACTTTCTCATGTATAATGGCCTTCAGTCCACCTGCTGTGAGAACAAAGTCACATAATCATGCTGGCCAACGTACCTTAATCGCATGTCCATACACCATGACACCCTGGTAGTAACGGAACAATCAGGACACGAACGATCCACATCGGATGCCGATTACACACCTCGTACAACCGATAGATGACAGGATCGGTGGGAGGCATAGGACCAAGTCCACGGTTCGGCCACCAATGATCACCCAGACCCCCAACCAGGTCGCCGCTCGGAATTTCAAGCGTCTCGGCTACCTTCTGTAGTTCTTCAGGAGTGAACTTGGCCTATCAATGTCTGAGATTCGAATTCTGCAGTTATAGGAATTATGAACCTGGCCGTAGAACGCAGCGGCGAGCCAAACTTCATCCTTCCCGATTGCCTTAGCAATTTGATCGAATGTCAGGCCTGTATATTTATTGATCTGAACTTCTTCCCTTGCAGCAGGGGCGCCTACCTTTCCTTGCCTTAGCTTCGAATAGCTTCGAGTTGATGGGTGGAAGGTCAGCATATGGTGAGTTGTTCGCGGGAATAGTCTGTTCAGTAACGGATGAGCACTGTAAGAAGCTAGTAGTTGTGCACTTTACCGCAGCTTGCGCCATGGTGGATGTTCAAGACAGGGAGCACCCAGCGGGACACATGATCTTATATCGACTCGATAACGTGACAAGCGTCCTAAACTTGAGCCTACTTGCGCGCGGTCCCCGACATTCACCGAAAGGTAGTATACAGAAATATATTACATGGCTTCTAAGTTCAGGCGACATCAGCAAGGTCGGTTATCGTAAGAAGACCACGTACTTACTATGGTACAAAAGTGAGACCGAGGATAGCCATACAGCAGCAAGATCACTATTCTTTAGGATCCTTGGGTCCCTGATCCTCGACAGGCTTCCACACCTCCTTAGTAGCATTTCTTAGTTCATAGAGCTGCCCAAGTTGCTCCGCAGACATCTACCACCGGCATGCGTGTCAGTCAGGAATCCGAGCACGAATAAGGTCATTCACTTTCTCAATCAACTGAGGGTCCAATCTCTGCCCAGTAAACTCCTCCGGCTTTGATTCTACGGATAACTTGTCCAAGTATGCCTTCCACTGCGACAGGAAGCCAATAATATGCAAGGGGTTTGTCACCTCTCGATGGCGACGAAACTCTGCATTGAATACGGTGTCCTCAGCCCAGTTTTGAGCTAACGCTAAAGACTCGCGCACCAGATTTCACATAGGCATCTCCCAAAGAACGCATACCATCCGGTAGAGGACGATGAGCCCTCAAAAGGCGTCGGTAAAGTCTGAAAACGACTTAGACATCAGATTCACCTCGTAGTTGGGATTAAGACCTACACTATAGGAGGTAACAGCGACGCACTGGCCTCTTGTAATTTCAGCGGTCTCGTCCCAACGGACTTCGCGAGCCTCTTTACCGATGGATGCATTCAATTTCGAGGAAAACTCCAAGTTTCGGAAGAGACCGTAAAATTACCACGTGGTGAAGACGCGGCGGTCACGGCCCGATTGCTATTCACGAAGTCGTCCATCTGGAGAACTCAAAAAAACTTCAGAAGGCCTTTGATCTCTTTTTTTCGGCGTCTTTCTGGAAATTTTCGAACTTTTCACTCCAGGGTCTCCGCTTCGTCCCGACTCGGCCGACTGTCGCTGTCCGGTTTTCCCGGCTCACATCATTGGTGGCGTCGAGTGATTATTTGTCGAATTCCCAGCCGAGCTCGTTTGAATGCGCTGGCTTTCCTCTCTTGATCTGCACGCACTTTAGGTTTCTTCTTCATCGCTGCTCTCTGGAAGACAAAGTATCTAGCTGGCGGTCTCCTAAGCAAGCCACAGGATATTTCTACTCTTGACCTTGCGGCGCAGAAACCCCTTCGTGGATATCATATCGTAGATGCGGCCCTGAAAAAGCCACCAGGAGTTCGTTTATGGATGTGAAACAAACTTCCTCACTCGTGAGATGATCCAACTAGGTTTCCTATAGTATAGTACGTACAACATTTCATTTTGCGGGTACTGTTGGTTCAGTGGCCTTCGCTGACTGATTACCAGGTGGACTTGAACCTTGGCTTACAGACAAAATCAAATACGGATTTCACGCCGTGAATCGAAGGTCTTTTGGCTGCGTTGAAGCTCTAGCCCCTGGGGACGACATCAAAGACTGCGAATATAAAATTGTCGCTATTCCCAGGCTTCGAACTGATCCCATCGAGCGGGTGGCAAAGTGACGAAGCCTGCAGACCTGAACACGACCGTGGTCGGTCCAATGCTTCTTCCGCGCACTGCGGGAAACGGTTTGGGAGGGCTGAAAGATGAATAAGGCTGGGTCTCGACACATGTAAGGCTTCCTCGCTGATAAATTCTTTGTCACCACCGGGGATGCCTCCGAGCGACTTCAACTGTTGGCCCAATCATAATGGGATTGATGACATAGAAAAAAAATACTGATCCTTAGAGTTTAGGGAAGTAGCTCAAAAATGCTTTTTATTGATTTGTCTTAGGCCGGCAAGGACAGCCTCTATTCACTAATATTCTGCGCGGAGCTAACATGCACCTTATGCGATAGAAGTAAGTTTCAGGCATCGCACACAACCTCTCCCCACGCTCACATATCTATGGACGTTTTGGAAGAGAAAATGTTTACGTGCACCTCTGTGATGTTGTAGCTCTTGTGTCTGCGCAGGCTCTCGCGACGGTTGCGTTCAATAATTATGGCAAGAGAGCGCTAGTGAATTGCAGGATGCGATTCACTTTTGGTGTACCTCCTGTGCTGGGCCTCCTTCATGGACTTCTCGTCCATAGATATAACCTGTTGTCCGTGATTCTTGTCCTGGCAATGACCTGAAGCCCAGCTAACTTTTCATGGATTACAGAAACGGTATTTTGGCTAACCAGGTTTATACACTCATTTGTCACGTCTGTCTTTGGTCTTCTGTCCCAGTAACAAAAGGTCGTACAAACTTTTCCTCCCACAACAACGGTGAATTAGACCTGTCATTTCGTTGATAGATACACATTCTTCTACGTGCATGGAATCGATGTTCAACTTATGATGAATATGTCAGCCATGTCTTCTTCATTGACCGGAATAGAGTTCGTCTCTCTGACGTCTGCCCATTTCAAGCATATCATTTCGTGGATCTCCTTTCTCGTTTTGTTTGTGCGGGCGGAACTGTGAGTGATTGCAGAAGCACCGAGAAAGAACTTTGACAAACCCTGACACTTTTTACCCAGAACGCTCCGGAACTCGAAAAGTACAGGAATGTGTAGCTACGAGGCAGTTGCCGGATACGAAGCTGTCTGGGATAGACGACGAGGATGCGGATGCCATGGCTGGACAGTTTGCGGACATGAAAGTACAAGGCTAAGTTGTTGAGAAGCTCATAAGTTATTTCTGTGAGAGGGAAATGGTTTGGTCATTTCCCTCGTTACCGTTTACTCACTGCTGTCAGTGCTTTTGAGTGCCACTTATTGAGAGCTTCCGTGTCTTGTACCGGCGATATCCTCAAGTACTTATTTTTGTATTCAATGCTGGGCCTTTACCAGAGTAAATGAAGTAAGCGGTTCCGAGGTGAAAATTCCCTGAACAGGAAATAACAACGGCGCTTCCTACCTCCATCTTCTCTTTTCACTGCCATATGATCTGTGCTATCTCTCAAGCGCAGTCAAAAGTTATTCCTAGGCTACATCACCGTGACACTTCGCTTGGCGCGCGAATTCGACGCTATCTCTGGTTTCCCCATTCTTCTAGGCAGCTCAGGTATTTATGGTCTCTGCTGTAGTACTGCATCGCGTTATCTTCAAACTTTAATTATGCTGTTGAGCCATAATGAGCCACATCACGATTAATATTGTCTGCGTTGACTGTCTTCGACTTCGTCAGCAATATACCTCGTAATATCTATTTGGTTCCTATCCTATGGTACGGCGCCTGCATCGTACATAATATAACCGTCGTCCCCTCTATAAAATCCCTCGCGATACGGTCGGAGGCTCGTCTCATTCATTCATAAATTATAATGGTTCATGGCTGTATTTATCACTTACCAGCTCCTGCGGTCGACATCGCCGAGATCGTTTTCGTCGTCAAGGAGTCAATAAGACGCGGGCGCCACTGACTTTCATCCCCGCTTACACAAGCTCTTGAACCTTCAACTTTCGATTTATGGGCACATTATCTCTCGACGCTCCCGATGGGCATTATCTCCGTTGCATTATTCGGAGCGCAACAATGTCATTTTTCTCAATGCTGCTGCCTTACTACTGTCTGCTACTGAGCTAGAAGCTCTACAATCGATGTCCGACTCTGGTCCTGTGGTTTTAACCTGTCGAATCCTGGCATTAGGCTCTTTCGTGAGAAGACGAGTAAGCTCGTTCAAAGGACTATAAGACGTTCAACAGCCACAGAGACTTGCCTAGTAAGACTCACATTTTCCCTTCCCTCTCCTCCGCCAACGTCCTCAGAGTTCGTCTTGCCATGACGAGCCCGGTTCTCCTCGGTCATGGTGCGACCCTTATTATCCCTTCATATATTATCTCTTCACCTGCTACCGTCATTAGACATCTCGGTACAAACTCAAACGACGATATTCAACAGTAGCCTGGTTATCAGTCTGGTACTTCTGACAGCTGTGCTGTTGCCTGCGTTGATCTCGAAGCATATGTATCGAATGCGGATATGGTATGCGTTGATATGTTCGGCGATGGTGTATTGCGTGTCGTTTCTCCTTCTTGTTGGGTACCAGATAGGCCCTGAGGAACCACCGTTGGGGTTGTGTGTAGCTCAGACGGCGATGGTTTATGCTGCACCAGTTTTGTGAGTGATTCCAGTGCAAACTTCAGCACGGTTGACCGGTTTCAAAACAAGAGTCGTCTCATATGCGTTATCCTTCTCGATGGAGGTAGGTTTCCAGCGTTCTTCTGCGCAATGGCTTTGATGAGGAGCGCGCAGTTACTCCTTGGAATACAGGCTTATTCACGGGGGAAGGAGATGAAATCTAGTACACATGTACCTGTAAGTCTCGGTGCTGCATAATGCGCGACATACTTATTTTTTATTGCAGCTATTAATATTCCCTCTTTTCGTATATGTCGTGGTTATTATTGAAGGCTTGGTGGTCCGTTTCAGTATCTTGTCACTCATGCGCTCCTCATTGACACATGGCTCTAGCTGGCCCTTACGAACAAGAATGAGGTTGAACGAGATCCGGCGATGTTTTACTGTCATATGCACTCGAGTACGCCGTCAGTGTCATCCCCAAGATCCACACTTTATAGAACTGACCGTTACGTCGAACTACAGTGCCCTGATTAGCGCAGTTATCATTACTATTGAAGCTGGACTGATGATCATTCTCGAAGGTACGTACATGCGACGATGAGGGCGTGCCATGGACCGACATGCCTTCCTTCTACAGTGATCACGGGAATCTTACTTTATCAGCGCAAGACACACCTGGGGCGTAGAGAATTAGTGACTGCATCCAACACTCCCTTTCCAGTCGGTCTTTTTATAAGGAAGATGGTTTACACCATGAACATCGGATTCGCATTAGGGTACGTGGGTGTCATTTACATCAAGTCACCATGGTGAGCTAACCCACCTGCTTTCACAGGCTGTACGCATTTATCTTGGCTAATCCGAACAAGTCAAACGCGAGATGGTCTTTGCTTCTGACAGGACGTGAGTGAATATTTTGAATAGAGTACCAACTGAAATGTGGCTTACGCATAAACCTCGGCAGCTCCTCTGGTAACTGCGCTGATATTTGGGCCTCACCGTGTATGTTTCCCAAGTCCTCCGTGTTGCACCTTGATCTGACACGCTTCCTGACCAGGACATATCTCGATTCTGGTTCTGTGGACGACCGAATACAACGGAGAGCAGCGGCTCCGTTAGCGAATCTGGCCATGGCTTGATGCATGAGTCTAAGTTGAACGAATTGCGCGGCGAGACTCCCAGTCCTTTGCCGCCATACGAACCCGCGACGAGAATAGACTAGTAATGCCGTCACGTATGATAGACGCTTGGAAAATACAACCGAGACCTCCTTCTGTATGTACTATATAGGTTCTCCTCTGCGCTGGGGCTACGTAGCCAAGAACTTGGCCAAGCAGGAGGCTGTAATTGATGTCTTTTGGAGCGAAAAAAGAACGAGGATGGGGAAAGGATGGGAAAACGATGGAGGTTCATCATGCAAAGGGGATACGAGAGTAAGCTGATGTTGTCATGTGCCAGAGTGATATCGTCGCTGCCTCCCTTATCTGCGATCTGGCTGAGAATGGATAAAATATCCCAAGGAGGTAGGGGCACAGTGAGTTACGCGTCGTCACCAAACGATAGCAGCGTTCTACTCTTAGCGGCCTTTTTCGCTTTCTTCTTTGATGGTACTTTCGATGAGGAGGCGCTGGCATCCTCCAAGACTCCAATATGCTTCCTTTTCAAGGTGGAGGACTTCATTGCAGGGGTTTTCGATGAAGAAAAAGAGAGGCTAGGTGCTGACTTTTTGCCTTTGGCAGCAGCGCTCTCTTTGGGCGTAATTTCGACGGCAGGAGCCTCAGCGTCAGCTGCGGAATCAAGAGGCAATGGAGGCAGTCCTTTCTCTACAGTCGCTGTCAGTAACGAGAGATACAGGTGAGAATACTGTACAAATACCTTGCCGCCTAACATTTTCAGCCTCCCTTTCCGTCAAATGCTTCCCTTCCTTCAAGACCACGACCTGGGGCTTCTCATCTCTATTATCCTCGTCTTCACTTCCAGGCTGGCTCTCAGGACGTTCTGGGATTGCCGGTCGTCGTGGTATCGGGGGACGCCCCGAGCCATCATACTCCCACTCATCGTCGTCCTCGTGGTCAGAGTCTGGTATTCCGGCAATTCGATTCTGGAGTTTCTGCAGAAATGCTGGTGTATTCTGACTGTAGGATAACCGTGAAGAGAGCTGTGCGCGAGTAGGCTCTTTGGGCGCCATCGTGGTTGATGGTTTGGCCTTGTGGGCCGATATTCCCACGGTTCTTCTAACTGTCCGCATATCTCTTGCCCTTACTATGTTCTGCAGGATACCGTTGGTTGCGCAATTTCTCAGCCAAGTTCTGCTGCGAAAGGAACTCAGTAAAACCTGAAAGCTTTCTGAATATTTTGGCCCCTGGACGACCAGGTGAAGTCGAACTTATGAAGAAAACGTCCAAAGGGAATATTGACGTTCTGGGATTTTTGTTGTGCGTCGGTCAAGGTGTCGCATTACTAGAACGGCTCTTGGACGACTCTTGTATCAGCGTTACTCTTTTGATGCCCCAAACTGGCACATCTAGGCGAACTACAGAGAACCAAATCTTCGCGTTCGGGTCACTGACGCTCTTCTTGAGTTGAGTCGCATACTGCATGTTTTTGTTTACTTAACACGCATACGTTTGATTCTAAACGAAGTAGACTTGCCTAGGTCCTTTTCTATTTTTTAATTTCCGCCATGTGTATAACCTGAGCATCTGTGTAAGAACCTCTCCCGGAATTTATGGTTTAAGTTCAGCGACGCACAGGCCGACGCCAAGAGTTGAGGCTGTCTGTCAGTATCGGCCTACCCGGGCTCTTATTTGGGGTCCAGCAAGACGTGGAACAATCCAGGAACAGATATCGACACGAATCCAGACTATCTATTGCGTCTATACATCCGCTTTCTTCTCTTGTTGGAAAAACAGTAGGCCTATATGGTGCTACTTTCAACAACCCTGACTGATGCTGTCAAAACCATTCCTGATGACGATGTTGATGACGGTGATGATGACGAAGTGTAGGGCTCAGCAGTGAGTACCAAGTAACGAGTAACGAGCCTAAATGATTTATTTTTCAAGGTCTACGGTGACACTGAATTGAGTGGAGTATGAGCCTGGATGCACCTCACGATGCAGGTTTCACAATGGAAGTCCCAACGCGTGACCATTTACATAGCAAATTAAGTTCCTCTTAGCCGATCCAAGCTTGCGCATCCTCAATATTTCTTCAACAGTATAGAAGGACCCCAATATCTAAAGCATGAACTACACGCCGCATGTAATTGGCACCAATTTTTAGGAATCTCGCGGAGTTATTACTCTGAATATCTGAATAGGACCAAACTCCGAACCACGTTCAATCGCTGTACCATAGAAGCCGACGCCTGCAGGACCCCCGCTAATTATGAGTTAATCGCTTATGCTCTCCGCCCAACACCACCATATGCATAATTCAGAGCAGCGGTCGAGTATGCGGTTTATTGGCAGCCGGCCAGGTGAATACCCGTAACCCCCGATCGATTGCTATTCATTAAGGCGACCAGCTTGAGCCTAATACCCATGTGAACCAACGGAAGCTAGGAAGGTGGCAGGTTCCCTGAGGATCGGGGCCGCCGCCACGCCTTTGTTTGAATTGCAAAAATTCCTGCATGTATTTCCTGTTTATGGAAGTCCTAGGCGCCGCTCAAAGAAAGAAAGGAATGGGAGGTACCTGGTAACGTTATGGTAGCGATTAACAAGAACGATCTATGAAAATAAACTCGAACGAGTGTTTGTAGTAAGGGTAGGCGTACATGTGGGAATTTGAAGGTGGCTCAGCACAAGTACACAGGCTTATCTTCCCATGCATTAAGCCTAGTCACCCAATAGCAAAGGCCGGCCTTGTATCCAATACGAAAGGACCTGAAGGCGAAGATTATGAGATTCATGCGTCGGTGATCAGATACGACGAAGATCTCGACAGAATCATTGATAACAGCATGACCAGTATAAGCTGATTCAGCTAATGAAAGCCGCGGAGTTCTTGATATAAGGGAAGGAGGAGCTACATGGCCATCTCGGTAGCAAGGGGGACGACACAATCTGACCGATGAGAAAGGCGAGAGCAATGTCAGAAACGCTGGCGAATCCAATTGGTCGTAGAACGTCCACCCAATCTCCAGGTCCCTTGAGTGAAAATAAGGCAAACATTGGTCTGGATGAAGTGCATTAAACGAAAGCAGCCTTCCTCAAGGTTTATGCGAACGGCTAGGTCCACGGAGATTATCTTCTGAAAACCGCATTGACCGTTCAAGCGCCAGCACTGCAATCTGTTGACCAAAGTACCGGCGTTTATTACTGCGAAGCCTGCTGTTCCAGCCCAAACGGACTGTAAATAATGAAAGTTGTGAATGAGAAAAAACGATTGCGTAATATTCAAACACATACTTGAATCATTACGCAGTGAGGAAATTACACGCCGATCAAAGAAGTGTATACAATGAAGACCGTAAAAAGCAGTACAGACGCCTTTTGAAGAGATACTACTCAGCATAGCTGTACTAGGGCTTCGGTCCAAAACAGCCGGGTTATCTAAATAAGGTTTATGAAAGCGCGCATTCTTGTTTGATGTGGTTCAGATAATTACCTGCATTTACGAGTCTGCACGGAAATTTCTTAAATGCGAACCCTCATGCAACGGACAGGTGAAGGGACCAGAATTCATGTTCCGCTCTCCTCGTAGTAATGTACCTTTCGGTCAGGACGGACCAGCGCAGAGAAGCACCCTGTTCCGAGTCCAAAGGTTCTGGAAAGCAAGGTCTGGATACAGGCTTGTGTACGAAGGATTATCAGCCTATCAGCGTAAAGGAAGGCTGCCGTAATGAAATCGAAGCGATAGCAGTCGGCGGTATTCCATGATTTTTCCAAGAGGAGGCTTTAAAGAAGGCTCCCCGGTGCGAGATGAAGAAAAGAACCGTAAGACCGGGCATATACAACGAAACAAGTTTGCGCCTGTGAGCCGGGACTAGAGAATCTACGCGACAGGACTGCCGCTGAGGAACGAAACGGAATAACTAAATGATCAAACCAACTTCGCATATACACATGCCGCGCTACTCACCCCAATCATCAGCAGCTTATTGTGTAATATCCCAGTGAGACTAACTTCTGTGACCGTTTGTTTGAATCAAAAAACTAAACGATGCCTTGATCTAAATGCGTAGCACTTACATGAGGGTATATGGTCCAATTAGCTGAATCACACAGGTGCATGCTTGACTCGATTTGGAGTATACTTGGAACCCAGAGCGACCGCGGAATATCCTTTGTCCAAGTGAGATCCTTGAGATATGAAATGCTGAACACTGATTCGAGCACATCGGACAAAATGTCAAACTCGGGGCAGAGAAGTCAGTCTGTGGCAGTGCAGTTTCCGGTCACGTGAAAAGACGCGTCAGGTCACGCGACTTTGTTGATCAGATTTTGGACCACAACCGTGACAACGTCGAGCTCCATCATCTTGCCATTGTTGTACTATCTCAACCTCGACATTGCCGACAGTACGGACGTCTTTGAGTAAGGATTCTACGTGCGTCGCTATGCCTTCTGCAGGGATCTCAGCTCACAGTATCTTACAGCCAGTACTTCGCGATGCGGCGCTTGCAAGAGATTAGCTCACGACACCTTCCCGACATCTCTGGCTCTACCTTTGCATTAGAAGACGCGTCTTTTCAGATACCAGCGCTCAACGAAGACGGAGAAGACCTGCTCAACGATATCGATAACGACTTTTTCCGCGGTATCGATGCGCGGTCGAGTTTGGCGACTCCAGCAGCAGCCAGAAGACATGTACATGACGACCTAACAGTCAGCCAACTCACTCCGCGGAGGCTCAACGTCTCGCCTTCACCGCTGTTGCGGCCCGACTCACCTTCGAAATCTAAAGCCACTTTTCCAGCCACCCCACGAGTACGGTCTGACTCGCCCTCTAAAGCTACGCCCAAAACTTGTTTTGATCCGAGGGCGGCGCGTCAGACCACAGCTGAGGCTCCTTCACGTCAGTCCGACTCCCGCCCAGCATCAACGACTTACGAATCAGCGGTCTCATCTACACCTGTGAAGACGTATATATCGCGCACCGCGGAAGATCCGTTCACGCCACGGAGATTTGAGAGCCTACAGGCGGAGGTAGCCACTCTCACATCAATGAAGTTCAGGGATGGCCTGGCGTCGACAAAACCCAGGGACGCGCCGGCTATCTCTTTATTGAATGTATGCCTATTTTTTTCATTTCTTCATTTTTGTATTATTTAAAATGAATCAGCCCGTGGATGTCAATGTCAGCGTGATTGACGAAAGTTTTGATACCGGTGGGGCTGCAGGGCGCCTGTTGATGTATGGAAGCACGTTGGCAGGGTGTGTTTTCTTTGTCTCATCTTTTTGAAACCTGGCCTACATGATATTTTTAGTTTTGAAAACGTTGCACCAACTTCATCCATTCCTCCACGCCAAGAAAAGGTGACAATCTCGAAGTATTCCCCTCAAAAAAATGTTATTGTCACACGCGAGATTTCCCCCATACGGTTGGCGGCGAAGCGGCCGGCATCCACGACAGACGACAGACCACCAAAGCGCGAGAAGAAAGCGAAAGCGAAGACGAAACCTCCCATCATCACAAAACCGACATCTTCGCGCAGCAAGGCCTCGACCAGCTCATCAAAGCCTCGCCCACAGCCACCTCCCTCACAACAACCTACTCCGACAACCGCCTCTCTGGGTCCGTCGCGCTCACGCTCCGCTTCAGCGTGTAGCCAAAACGAGTCTAGTTTGGCGGCCGAAGCATTTAGGACATCCAAGAGTAAGGTACGTGACGATCTTCGATCATTTTCACGTGGGATTTTTTTTCGTTTTCCTTTGTCTGGAGTTAATGGGGAGTTATTATTGACTGTTGGTATTTTCTAGACCCCGCCTGTAAACGCCCAACCGACCGCGAGTACGAACAAGCCATTGTCGTCATCTTCGCGACGCTATCCAATCCCTGATTTCAAGGCACTCCATGCCGCTGAGCAGGCAAAATTGGCAGCTCGGAAGGAACATATCATTCCTGTGAAGCCGATAGCAAAGGAGTTTAGTACGGATGAAAGAATTAAGGAGCGGCGTATATTTGATGAGCGAATTAAAGAGAAGGAGGCGGAGATGGAACGGGCATTGGAGGAACGAAGGAAACAGAGGGAGCAAGAAGAAGAAAGGGAGGTCAGAGAGCTGCGGAGAAAGGCGGTGCCCAAAGCTCATGAAGTGCCGGAATGGTATAAGGATGCACCCAGACGGGTACGGCCGACCGAGTAGGTGTGTCTTAGTCACATTTTTCTTTATTGTTCCTTGGTTTATTATTTTGGAATTTGCCTGTCCCATTATCTGTTGTGAAGGTCTACTACTCGCTTCGGATTATACGTGTGATGAGGCCGAGACCCTTTCCGAGTATAGCGGCGCTTCCTTCTGTGAGTAACTCGACTAATTCCTATTCTTACGGCGATTCTATGATGTAGGGTCTAGTTGTGAATACACTAAGTATACTTACTCCTGTTCTCGTCACTATTAGGTCAGAAACACAATCCCGATGCTACTTCTCTGCTTCTCAATCCTAAGGCCAAGCTCAAGCTGTGGTTCATTGATGATCGGACGACCGGAAACTCGTCTGTCGAGCTCGTGTCTCTGTAACTTGATTCATGACCAAGAGTCAAGTCAAACAGGTCACCGGCCTCATGTTGAACGCACAGCCAGTTTCCCGAGAGGTTTTCGGAGTCAAGGGGATTGTCATCTTGATCGGGCCAGACACCCTATTAAGGAGTAGTCCCGGGCGCATCTGGATCTTGATTGCGACAAAAAAAGATTTTTTAGAGAAACTTTGATACTTAAGCGCCACCGGGAAGACAGTTAAAAGGCGAGTTTTGGAGGGGCTTTCCTCAGTCAAACCCCGCTTCGTATCCTGCATTCCTACCAGCTCTTTTGCACTCCCCTCCTAACACCCATCCCAAAGAACAATATGTGCTACTCATCTTCGTGTTCATCCTCTTCCTCCGCCATGGTCTGCTACCAGACCGGCATCGAATCCTCGTCCAAGTCGTTCGCCCAGGAGACGACGACTCCCGTCAACCAAGCTGGAGGCTCTTCCCCTCAATGCTGCCACTGCGGTTGGCGTGGCGCCCATGCTCCCAACTGCCCATTCAAGTAGATCATGGAGCTGAGACCCAGATTCCATGAGTAATTTTTTCTCTTTGTCCTGTGTGTTCAGTTTCTTTGTTCTCCCCTTACCGTCGCTCACGAGGTCTCTCCTTGACGTCAGATCACTTCCCCGCAACACGCGTTTGGGCGTCGTTTCCATCATGTCATTATATTCATCCCTCTGCTGTCTTTCTGTAGCTTACCCGCTCCCGCTTTCTTGTTTCGTCCTAATCCATGCTTGTCTATTTTACCACCAGCTACTCATCTTTATATTTATTCACATACCCTACGTATACGAGGAGAAGATGGAGGTGTACGAAATAATAGTAGTCCTGGTCGTGAATAATTGTATACAATTTATGTTTCCGTGTTCCGTGTTCCGTCGCCAAGATCTGAATTTCATTATTTATGGATTATCCGTGGAGTGGGAGTGGTTTCGTCATGGTTACCCCTGCGGTGCCTGGACCCCGCTTCCGTCATTGAGGAGAACATGAGGTCCATATGTATTCATTCCATATCGCTTCCCTGCATATGACAAAAGCTAACAACGACGCAGGATTCGAAGATATCAGTCTTCTCACACTTTTACGGAGTTATCAGCGGCGCTGATGTTCTCAGGTGATGTTTCATTCGACTTCCATTCATTCATTTTTAATCGTTCACATCCTTCTCCGGTGATAATGCACCGATCCCACACCGATATCACCGAAACTTGAATCAAGGCGGGTACGACAGGTTACAGATGTCGTGTTTTGATGACGAGCCTACAACATCTCGGCGCTAAACAGAGCACCGGGGAGAAGAGTAAACTTGCAACGGCACAATCATCGGCTATTTTTGCTGGAATTTGACCAACGTCGTTGAGGATGTCTTATCATTATTGGTATTTTCTTGTTGTAGCGTAGTCAGATGGGACACGTATCTATTTGGTCTTCATTACGCGGTATTCGGTGCCACATTCCACGATTCGGACCAAAGAAGTCGAAATGCAATATGACTGAACTCTTTCTGACTCGAGAGTGATGGGAACTCCACAACGTCAGTCTCTCAAATCGACTCTTACTAGGTACAGTCGGCAACAAAGATTTGAAATAAAAGCATGCTATCACACCGGACAATGCTGTTCTGGAGCACGCAACAAGCACGTTCCTTCAGGTTCCTTCTCAGCTATCTAGTATCGGAGCATGCAGCACTATGTCCTATCTTTCAAGGTCATTATTCGGCAATTCAAGAAGCCAAAGACGTATCACCCACAAAGGTACATCGAGCGCAAAGAACGACAAGAGAATACACCGAAATACATAACCCTGCAACACTGAGTACACCACGAGTCAAACCTCTGCTAACATCTTCAAGAACTCCTCTGGTGTCCACTCACCCCGAGAGAGTCCTGCACAAGCTTCCTGTAGTCTGTCCTCGGTACTGCTATCCATAGACACATCAAAACCATGCGTTATTTCTTTGCAGGTACTAGACCCGAAACTCGCGTTGGTTTGCGCTGCCTGCTGTTTGATTGCCTGCATCAGCACCACTGACTTCCTTAACGTAAAGGGGCTTTGTCGAACGCCGGACAACGTTCGTGAGAACGCAGCACTGCGATACGAATCTCTTTGAGGAGACCCGCCGGAAGTAGTCATTCCACTGGAGTCAGATCTTCGCAAGGGATTCGTCGTACAGTTCATACTGATGCTGTAGATACTATCACCTGAAGGAAACTCGGAGACATACATGCTAAAGTCGAATAGATCTGGATAAGGAAGGCGACTGAGGAGTTGCGGGGAATTCGAGGTGTCGTGAGAAAGACATTGACGACGTGGCGGGCTACTCGAGTAGAGAGGGGGGGGAATACAGTGAGCTTCATCCGTCTTCGCTGGACTAGGATCCCAAAAATAACTAGACATTGCGGAAACAGCGCTAGTCGCGTAGGCGGTAAGAGGGAGAGCTTTGGAAAGACCAGCAACAGAAGAAACAGAAGGCGTTGGCGTGGAAGGCTCTTTCGACTTGATCACGATATTTTCCTTGATGTTTCCCGTAGCAACGCTTGATTTCGGATCGTCGGCATCGTTATTGGGCAGCTTGGACGAAGAAGGATCGCTCGCTGACACAGTCGACGAAGGTCGGTTAGGGGATGTTTGGTCAGAGCTTTTAGCGGCTTCAGACGGAGGTTCGGAGTCGCTGTTAGAACTCTCCGGAGGAGTTGGTCGTGTAGGGGAGGTCAGACTCTTCGAGGAAGGTGTGGCGAGTGAAGGTGGTGCCGGTGACTTTCTGCAAGGGCTCGGTGGTGAATTCGACGAAGAAGCAGCTCCGGACCCCGGAGGAGGTGGGATAGTAGACGATGTCGCAATGTACAGGTCAGCCATGTTGATTCCAACGGTACTCCAATCTTGAATACATATCTCCGGCGGTGGCGAGCGAGGTGCATGTCTAGCACGAGAATGGGTCCTTTCAGTCTTCCCTGACACGAACGTGGGATTTTTCTGCTTCTCAGGAAATGGTGATACTGCAAATCAGATATCAATCGTGGGATTTATCATATATAATGAGAACAATTACGGCTTCTATCTGTTTCTTTGGCGAGTTTTTCAATTTTCTGTGTCGGAGGTTGCGTACGAATAGGCTGTAGCAACGATTGTTGCTGACTGGGAGGCTGCGGTTCGGATTTGACAGGTGTAGTAGTGGGGGTGTGGGTAGGAAGTATCGGTTGCTTATCCATAGAAGGGAAGAAAACCGACAAAATAAACGCCCAGATGGTGCGAAATAGCTGAATAAAGGATGCCATAGAAATGTAGTAACGACAGTGGACGACGATGAACGTGGTGGTTGAAAGATCGGAACTTGCCGCGGCCAACCGGTGCGGACATCCGACTTTGACGTCAGACAAACCTTCACCTTGGTTCGAAGAGTAGTGTTTCTAGCGTTTTCCCCTGAATTCAGAAGGAAATTTGTCTGTTTGTACATAGATCAGAACAACGCCTACTAACAATTTCACGGCAACATACAAAATCAGTGGTATCTTTAGTGACATCCTTAGACACCGACTCGGAGTCGCAGGGGGGATAAATACATAAAAACGATAGGAATCCTGAAAGAGGGAACAATAATTAATCAGGCTGATGACCCGGGCCCCATCACAACCGGCTTAATCTTGGAGAGCTGCGCGATAGTGGCATCATCGAAGTCTAGATGTGCCTTTACCACGTCCGGCGGAGTCAACGCCAGCCACTTGGGGATTCGGTCAGTTACAGCTAATTCAAAATGATAGGATATTTGTATACGGCCCACCTGATTCAGACTGATATCTTCAAACCGGTCTGCATAATAACCATGAGATACAAAGCTTATCATTCCGTTCGTGTCAACACATACCCGTGTTGAAGATTTCCAAGAATTTCAGGGTCGTATTTCCGATGTTTTCAACGTAGTGTCCTACTTTGGGTGTCAACGGGAAATTATGCTAGGCCGATTTTCGTGGACTTACCCATGGCAGTGGGAACATAGCCTAATGATCTGTCGGTCAAATCGTAATCTTGATTGGGTACACAAAAACATACCGATATCGCCAGGTTGGTAGTTGAATGTCCTAGCCGTGCCTTGGGATGCGAATATCGTCACTCTTCCCTCTCCCTCGCTGGAATTCGAAATCAGCATAGATTCACTGAGAACTCATAAGACTCACAGGAAAAGGCTCCATTCGTCCTGAGTTGGATGCCAGTGCAACTCACTGCGACGGTAAGTATCAGTAAGAAAGAAAACACCGTTAATCCTCGACTCGCACCGGATGGCACCGGGTTCAACCGTAACCTCAGCCATAGCGATAGTTGTCGAGACCGTGAAAGTCGTGGAATCCACAATTTTGACTGAACCGCCCGCTAGTTGCGTGGCGTTTGTCTTGGACAATGCAAATGAATAGGGATCCGGGACCGTTCCCTGCGGACTTTCGGGGGCAGATGCATCATCAGCAGGCGGAGCTACGGCAGACTCAGTAGTGGACGCTCAAGAACAACGAACGAACGAACTGCTCGGGAAAATGTAGAGCTCTTGAGCCGGAATGTGTGCGAAAGCCTGGGAGTTGTCGAAGAGGAAGTTCCTCTCAAGGACTAAAAGAAGTATCATCTTTGATATGGCTCCTGGGCTCAAACATGGGAAACACACCTTCCATTGGAACATGAGCAAGCCAGTCAGTCAACTTCGATCGAGGGTCAGTGGTTTATCAAAGTTGAATGAATAAGCCAGTTGTTCACCAAAAATGTGGAGTCCTCGCTGAATGCTCCATCATCGAAGATCTGTAATATCGTCAAAATTTAACAGATTCTGGATGAGATAAGTGAAAAAAGGTACTAGGATGAATTCGGAACCGCCTGCGTCGTCAGCAGTAGCCTGGAGGGAGTGCGGAATACCAGGAGGGAAGTACCACAAGTCGCCGGCGCCCTAGTAAATGTATGCGTTCACCTGAAATGTGTACCTAGCAATGGACGTGGCTTACCACCGTCGCGATGTAGTTTCGACCTTCGGCATCAACAGCAGTTATCTGCGTAGAACCCTGCGTGAAAGAAAGTAAGGTCAATGTCACAGAACTCTTGGCATTAAAGCTACCCACTTTCAAAACATAGGCCCACTGAAAAGGGTTAGTCTTCAGCTCTAGGAGAAACCGGGTCACTCACTTCGGAAGTCTTGTGCCAGTGCAGTTCACTTGATCCAGTGTTAACTACCCGCTGATCAATATCAATGTGGACGAAAACGGCTTACCGAATGGCTCCGGGTTCCAATCTCATATTGACGCTGGCCATTTCTAAAAAAATGGAGCATTAATATACTGCCAACGGATTGTTTTGACACTTACGGGTCGCAATTGGCATCACTCCGACTGTTAGGTGCAAAAGGTGAGGGGCAACAAAGAATCAGTGGGGATAGAACCCGATCTTACTGTTTTCTTGGCGGGCCCACCCGCCCGTCTGCAAACGATTGTGGCTAAATGAGAATGGCCATTTTGCGTTCGAACTGCACATTTCAATTGAGTCCAGATTAGAAACACGGGAAAAGAAATGGTCGACATACATTGAACCAGAATCCGTTGTCGGAGGAGCCAAAAAGTCGGGATTTTGCAGGTCGATAGGAAGGTTGTCTGGGCCGAGGACAGATGCTCCAAGCTTGCCGCGTTCCGCAGAGACGACCGAGGGATCACTGGTCTCGTTCCAAAGAGGCAGATTTGGATCTAAACTAGCGAAAGGAACTGTCGCGGTCGACGACACCGCCGTATCCGTCGACGACGCGATGACCGACTGAGATACGGTACTAGAAGATGTGGCGCGCTTTCCAGGGGCAGCGTCGACGAGCGGCGCCAGGAGGGTAAGCACTACCAAGACAATAGAGATTCGGACCATCACGATTGAGAGCCTGGGTGATTGTTGAACAGTGGGTGAATTGTCCAGAGCCTCTTATACGTTTCTCAGAGACGTGGCAATGCTCTGTTTCTTGCCTCGTAGGATAGTGCGGGTTATCGATACCCCCGGTATGGACGAATTAGGAAGAAAGGTCACTAAAAATGACCATGGCAGTCGAGCACGAAACACAGGGACTGTGTAGAAGGGGTGATATTGATGCGTTTGTTGGATTGAGGAGACTATTACACGCGCACACGCGCGCAAGATGTAGACGGTTCAAAAATAGCTCGAGCTTACGCGAAAAAATAATTTTAGCCATTGAATAGAGAATAGCCTTCGTTGCATAGGCCCGTGTGGAAGAAGCCTGTTCTAAAACTACCACCTGAACCTGCAGTGTCAACGCCTGCTGGTCACGCAGGGCGACGGGTGTTGTAGCATTGGGGCCGGCGTAAGGATATTCATCTTTGACGCTCAAAAATAGCGAAGTCAGAGCATAAATTCGCTTCTTCAATAGATAAGATAGCATATGATCGAATTTTTTAAAAACCCACGAGGGATCGTCCTTGACAACGGTCGAAGAAATATTCTCTAAGCCATCCTAGGAGAAAGAGTCCGAGTGCCTTAGATAACGACTCCAAAAGAATTTACGAATTACAATCAAGTAGTCCTGTGGGGTCCGGGCTTTCTGAGCTTAGATTTGGCAGGTGAGCGTAGACTTCCGAGTCCGAGTCGCCCAGAAAGGTTATTCTAAATCTCATCTGATAAATACACCGGCCCGGTGTCCTCAGGCACCCCGGACGCAAGGCTAGGTATGAATATTGTACGAAAACCAACTTTCTTCGCTGCCCTCTAATCAATCCGCAATCTTCTTGCGACTGAGCAAACCCAAGCCTTTGTAGAAATTTGATGATTTATTGAAGGGAAACCAGTTAATGTTATGATCGGATTTTTGTGTGGCGTCCACAGTGACAGAGCTTCAACTTGGGCTTCAACAGTCAGACCACTAAGCATACAAAGCTCTGAAAATAATGTTAAATGCGAATGTCTACTTCCTTGGTTTCATTACGTTTCAATTCATGATATAAACGTCTATCTCGGACTCCGGAGTTCTGGATATCCGCCGATTTCATAGTTATCGTGCACCATGCAGATGTTGCCAAAAAAATTCATCCTTAGGAGTGGAATGATTTTTTTGGGCATTTCAGCAGATCAAGATGCTCCAGGCGTATGTACCACACAACTTCAAGCATCGAGATGTTATCGCTGTGGCGGCATGCCACGCGAAAATCCGATCATACTTATTCTAAGTCTTTTCCTTTTGAGCGGACTCGATACCGCTTGTCAAAATATGAACTCAAAAACCGGATTGTATATCACCGCTCTGCACTTCCTCCCCCCCAGGATTAGCCAGTGATCATAACGAGCGAGTAATCGGTCCATTCCACTTGCGGCGAAATTAGAAAATGGAGGCTTCGAATCTTGGTCGAACACAGTGACACGGCTGCAACAAGCTTTCAAATTCTACATTTGCGATGATACGCGCATGAGCAATGGCATTCTTGATGGCAACTTCACCACAGCTTAGAATAGGCTGTCTAGGAACCATCGAGTGGGATAGAGCGCAGGTCGGACGAATTCACACAATCTTTGAGGCGATTCTAAGATATCTTCTATGCCATTATTTCATCACTAAAATTTAGAGGACTCACAGAATATCGTTCTAAATATAACGAATAACGGTCATGAGCACTACCCCTGGATCTAGAAATATTTCAAGCATCAGCTTGGACAATTATGGTAAACTCTCATGAGAAAGTATCAAATATCCTGGATTGGACGACCCGATGGCGAATCTAAGCAGGAAAAAGGTTGGAGCGGTGGTCCCTTGCCCCTACCCTTGTGACCTTTCACTGGGAGAATTCCATTGCCTTACCTCTTTATGACATCCTGCACGAATAAAACTGGGTCGGCGGAGGTGTTTATACAGCTACGGGAGAACTACTAACCTTCCTGTCTTCCCACTGGCTGTCATCTGGCTGTCATGGTGAGATACCTGGTGCCGGCACCAACACCTGGGAAGTATTGCGTCCGCGAGACGACCCGTAGGAATCAACCTGGAATCCATGAGAAATGCCCAAAATAAAAAATTAACCCGAGAGCAATGAAGAAGGATAACATATTAGTTTCGATAAAATAGGGATGCACCGTTAGAACGAGCATATTATGAGCGGCGACATTATGCAGAGGATAGTTGGTCAAATCCAACAATGAGACCCGTATTGAGCCCGCCCCGATCTGTTTATCTGTAGTGTGAGAGATGCTGCGTTCCAACTTCCCACGGCTTACCGTGTTAACGACGGCAAGGTCGCAGCTCTTTAACCATCATCTAATTAAAACAAGACTGCGGAGAGAAACATCGCGAAGTCGCTGAAAGGAACCAGACCACGGGATGATGTACGCCTCTGTCTCTAGACAAGCAGATTTCTGCACCTCAAAAGGGGAAAGACTCGGGTGAACGTTGAAACGTGACGCATTGTAGGAGACCAGCCGACAGAGAAAATGGACAACGATCAGAACGACGTAGCTAGCACGGTTCGGTAGGCAGGATCTAGATGGAAATGTGGATAATCGTCGAGAGTGCCAGGTTCGGTAGGATCCATAATCCATAGTCAGAGAATAAGCGAGGCTGAGCATGGCAAAGTCTTTCATGAAGCGTTTTGCAGCAGTTGGCTGGTTGCCTTGCGCCATGACTGCCTCGACATGTGTACGGAGGCTTACGATGAACTGAGCAAACCAGTTCAGTAAGATCGTAGATACCTAGAGAAGGACCTCTATGCGTCCCATCCGCATATGCGAAGCGGATCGCGGGCATTCGAAATCAAATTTCCTGTCAGTGGCGCTACGAGTCAGGAGTAGCCCGGTTCATAAACGATCTCACCAGGAGAGACCAGATCAATAATGGTCGTAGGCTACACGAGATTGTGCTTCGATGTGTGTTTGGGAGCACGGAGGGTACTAACGGCCGAAAGCACCAAGTCTAAGATGTCCAGGGCTTCTGATTGTGTATCACATTCAGAGATTTGGTCTAGCGAGGCTTAGAGAACTTGGCTACTTCTTGAATCATCAGAGATACCAGAGAGAGAATTGCGGGACATGACCGAGAACCACTGTCAAGCTGTGAAGGAAGGAAGGTAGGTAGGTAGGTAGGTGGTATTAGATGGCAGTGTCTGGCACAGTGAACGCCGAACTGGATAGGTAAGTGGTTGAACCGGACAGACATTGCATTTCGGCGGGTCATTCTGAAGTATCCGAAACAAAAAAAACCAGTGAGAACATCGCTGGAATAGAAGGTGAAATGTGGCAGAATAAGAAGCAATGGAGGTGGCAGTCAATTCTCAAGGACCAAGGTTCGAACTTGCGGCTCCGGGTACCGGGTACGGACCGGTAACCACATAACGTATCACGTGAGTATCGCCCACCCTTCCGGGGCCTGCACTCAGCACTAGCGGTCATCATGGACGACTTTGATACTTTGCTGAGCGGTTCCACGCTCTGTTTGGCCTTTCGCATTCGTTTCAAAAGTACAGTACAAATATACGCTTAAAATTACAAGTCGACTAAAATACAATTACAAGTAGGTCGGACTGCTCATTCAGACGCAACATTTCTTCATAGTGGATTTATTGCCATCATTGTACCTTCGTTTGACTTTCAAGGCCTTGTCTTTTACTGGCATGTTCGAGTCAACGACCGCGGCGTAGTAGTCGTTCACGAGATCTAGAGCACATGTGTCAAAATTAATCAACACCCGTAATATAAAAAGACAGACTAGTATCGTGAAAGACCACCGATTCGGTTCATGTTCGACGCTTAGCAGGGGAATATTGGGGGAATAGAGACGTTTATTGATCCCATTCTGAGTGAGCAAGCTATATTACTAAGCCATGATGCGGATATGGCGTAGGATCACGTTACTAGGTTTGCGACCACAGAGACCTTGACAAGCAAGGTAACTGGCAGCTGAGAGTTCGAATTCATTGGCAGATTATATGCCATGCAGTATATATAATAGTGATATAATCCATGAACCCATTCGTAAATGCAGGAACATATTTTACTAAACATGGAGCTATGCATTATCCATACAGTAATACAACAGAGTAAGCAGGAATGAAGGATATCAATGGTATCTGGAAATGTGGGTAGTCTATAGTAGCTACAAGTTCAATAAGTGCATCGTAAAGGTCGTCATCATGTCGTATAGCTTGAAATGTCATTTGCCGAATAGACGATTCTTCAGTCCTTTCCCAAATTTTTTGACCTGCGATCGAACTCCCAAACGAGGTTTGGGGCTCATATCTTTGAATCTAAAAGACCCTGCGTCGTCTCCACTCGCTAGCGCCATCCTCAACTCCGCTTCCCCGCTCATGGAGAAGCCCATATTGTTGAGCTTTTCGACAGGTGGGATGTACCCAAACTCCCCCGGAGAATATGCCGTTGGTGCAGAGGGGAAAGTACTAGAATAGTCGAGATCAGGTGGCGTGGGGAGGTCGAAGTCGTGGCCCACGCTGGAGGTCCGTCCTGAGAAGGCCATGCCGTGCCCAGCAGACGAGGGCCGTAATGACATCGGAGACGTTGGTCGACTGTCGCTGGGTTTGTATTCGAGCTGGGGAGAGGTAGGACGGGACATGTCTTTGCGAATGACTGAAGAATAGTATGGCCGGTGGGGGTGGCCCAAGCGGGGTATATTGTTGGACTGCGAATTGGAACGGCGAGGACCTTGCAGTTTTGTAATGGGTATAGACAAGGAAATGCTGGATGTAATAGAGTCATGAGACGATTGAGGGGGTTGTGACGCTGGTCTCCGTGACTTCCGTCCATCGACGGAAGTTGGACGAGTTGGAGCGGGGGAGGCTGGTGCTGACAAGCGAAGTTTTTCCATTGGTTGCTTCCTCCGAAGAGCCCTCTGTCCCGCCGAGAATTCTTGGACAAGGGCATCGTGATAGGAATGACCGGAGTGGGGAGCAGTGGAAGGGCGTAGAGATGTCCTAGATGGTTTGACGATCATACCGTTCATAGCGACCTTATCAGTGTTCCGGTGATTGATATCGTTGACCGACAATGCACGTTCCAAGTCCAATGGGATTGGCACCTCCTCGACCCTCAATCGGTTGGTGCTGCGACCGGTTAATTTGGCGAGGGTATCGTCCCGCGCTTTCTTGTGGTAGGACTAAGGGTGGGCTGTCAGTTTGAAGCGAAGTGAGCCATATATATTTTGCGCACCGAAGCCGTCACTGTGGCAACCTGAGGACATTCACTAGCAACCGTCTCATTGCATACCGTACTAGGGTTGATGAGAGTATGTAGCTGATCAGATGGCCGATTCAAAGTGGGTAACGGAGACAGATGTATATCTGCTACCGCGAGATCGTCTTCCTCGACACACGGAAGTAAAGGCCGTTTGTTGTCCGCGATAACAGGGCCAGTAGATGATAGCAACCCGGTCCACTGATCGACGGTGATGCCTGCCTGGGTCCAAGAGTGACGCAGTTTGTGTGGCGATGCAGGTGGCGGTGTTGAGGGCAGGAGGTGGGGCACATGTAATCGTTGATGAACAGATGCATGCTGCTTCCCTGCTGGTGCACATAAATTGGCATGTTCTCTTGTGGAAGCGGTGAACGTCCATCTGCGGTGCGGAATGCGTCCAGTGGCGCGTTCAGATCCCTTTCCAGAGTGACCGTACATGCAAGGGGGAGACGTCGTACTCGAAAAGCCACACTTATTACAAGTGAAAAACGGTCGGTCGGTCGGAATCAGGCGAAGGACAGGGAGGGATGCTGATTTGTGCAAGTTCTTGAGATGCATTAGCCTATATGTAGGGAGGGAACGACCCGTAGTATTATTCACCTTGTTTAATCTATGCAAATATCGCCGGGTTAAATTTCGGCGAAGGCGAGCCTCTGATGGGGACCAGGATGAATATGCCATGAACAGATGTCGTCGTCAAGATACTCAGTCGTGATAAGTCGTAAACGTCGTAAGGGAGAGGCGAAGCGGCGAGGGCCTCGTCACTAAGCCTTATAAGAGGCTCAATTGAGAAGGACGTGGTCGAAGACAAGGTTATTGATCAGGGTCGATACTCCAATGCGGGCCGATAAAGAACCTATTGTATAGCCTACAATGCGGACAAGAATGGTATAAGAAGCTCACCGTAAAAGTCATTATGAAACTCGCTGTTTCCTCACGCAAAAAGCGTGATCATGAACCGACATGAGGCGGTTCGCCAGGCATTTTACTATGCGGATATGATCGTCTTTTTCCTATCTTATCCATTCCGTCTGTGTCTCGGCCTCATGTTCATGACCCATGATTAAATCGATTGTCCTTTACAAATGTTGTATATTTCATCAGTGGCCTGGGATGAAGAAGTAAAAACATAGGGCGAAAGAACGGGCGACCGAATCTGGACGCCTGGGTGCATGTGCTGTACGGCACGGAGCGAGTTAATCCCTGCATACCCACGCAAACAGTCCACAATCTCACAGCCTTGCGGTCAATAGCAGCTGCATTTAAGTAAAAGAAAGCGCTGAAAACACCAGACCATGAACGTTCCATTTTTGACGGCCAAGTCCCAATTTGCTATGACAAGCTCTGACAACAACATCCGCTGGCAGCGCAGACAGAGCAGAGCAGTGGGAAAATCAAATCGTGTGCCTGCAATTACAATCAGGCAAGGACGGACAAATATGTTGCACCACCAAAGGTCCTCAAAGATCTCCACCGTAGTACAGCTAGACAGACCGGGTCAGCGAGATTTAGAGACCAAAAAGCGGGATAATAAAAAACAGGTTGAGGTTGGATATTGTTGGATAGCGTAATGTGCACGGAGGCGTAATACGGTTCCCACTCTTCATAAATCCTGACATAGATGGCGGAAGACGCCACTATTCTAGCTTTCAAGGACTGTCAAGCTTTATGTTTAATAGCACAGGATGAGAGCGGAGATTGCTCGCAAGCACAGAATTGGGAGGCCGAGCAATAGCAAAAACAGAACAAGCCGGAAACGAGCAGACAGCCTAACTAAATGTGGGGAATGTACCACTTCATCGTTATCAGGAAACGTAGAAGGTTCTGGGTACGTACACATTGATGGGGCTGAGGCTGTATTCCGGTGCTGCTGACCTTCTGCGAAATCGGAATGAGAAGACAACGTGTCCGAGAGACATACCGAGGGATCCCTGTTGCGAGCGTCTGTTAAGGCCATATGAAAAGATTTCTCATCAGATGTCGACTCATTGAGGACAACACGCAGGGGTCGGTGCTTCAATATACGTTTAGCGAGGGGCACAATATAAGGCTGCATCAACAGTGTCATGAGGCTGAAGATTCCATGACATCCTAAGGTGTCACGACCGACGACGCAAGAAAGGATAAGCCGCAGCGGATCAATGAAATTCCAAGGACAACACAAAACTACCAACTGAAGAGCCTGCAGACGCAATCCAGGAAATACTGGGATAGCAAGGCTAGGTGCATAGTTTCAGAAAGAAGGAAGCAAGTAGCGAACGGAATCTGGACGCGGTGGTTGTCAAACACGAAAATGTGAACGAAGTAAAATTTGAAATTTTTTATGATTCCTCAAGAGGAAATGCGATCACGTGCGGTAAACCTCGGCTGCCGGTCCGACCTCTTCGTTTGAACTTCCGATGCCGCTGAACGACCAGTCACTCTCTCCTCAGACTAGGGTTCCGTAAGAAATGTCCGAATTCTAAACATCGTATTTAAAACATGGTTTATAACATGTTTGAAACCGGTTTTAAACACGAGGGGTCCAAATGGGTGTGTTTACAATTGTTAATAATTATGACGTTTTCGCAGCTTTTACAAGCAGAAATCAGTGCTCTATCCTCTAGAGCAAATTTGGTGGATGAACATAATATTTGTTGGCATTCCAGATGAAATTCTGACAGTTTCCTTGGTTTTGTCACTAATCCTTGCAAAAGTAATGGATATGTCTATATATATCCAGTCATCTTGGCTAATGTAACAACGTGACCGACTAATCGCCAACAGTATACAGTGCTCCTCTGGCATTTTACAAGGGTACCGAAGTTGTCTGTAGGAGATTCATACCGGCTACGTCGTGCCGGTACTCCCGTTTCCTTTCTATTCTTTCTATTACTTCATCCTTTACTGTATTGCGGGGATCCCGCCTTTCTATTCATTATTCCGCTTTTCTATTACTTATCGCGCCTTAGTCTATTATAGTAATACTCCTTTACTTACAGTATATAAGACCACAAAAGTATGCTACGTAGGCAGAACAACTCTAACAGAGGTTCTTTCATCTGGTCTTTCTTCGTCTGACTTCGTCTACGCTTCGTCAACCCTCTCGTGTGCCGTTACTGCCGACTCACCGTCACAGTACCGTCACATTGTCTACATGCAAGCATGTTATAAACATCGTTTATATCTCATTTTTAACAGGTTATTAACATTTCTTACCAAGTTATTTGAAACATGTTTGAAACCTCTGTTTATAATACCCAAATTAGGAAGGATGTTCATAACCGGTTTTAAACACGGACCCATAATATCTTACGGAACCCTACCTCAGACGACACGGCCTCACGCTTATATTGCTATCTGGTAGGGAGTGATTCATGAATTTCTCTGAACTATCATCACTTGCGTAGTTGAATAGCCTACATAATCCAATCTTTGTCTCGTCTACTCGACTTTCCAATTCCAGCACAGCTCGTTGACGACTCATGCCCAACGGTTTCCACCAGAGCGTCCCCCCTTCTCAAGGAACTTAAAGAGCTGGTTCGCCGCTCGCCTGGACAACTTTCTGTAACACAAACAGAGGTTCTGGACGTTCTAGATATAGTTCTTTCAACTGTTGGCACGCTCCGGGCCCTCTCGCGCATATCGAGTAACAATACCCTGCATTCAACCAAACCGATGGTCATTGCTGATACGCTCGCTTGTACGCGTCTGTTACGTGAATTCGCATGCGTTGTAAGTTCCCATTTCGTTCAAAGGTATAACAGCTCTGATTGAAGCTTCCCAGGGAAGATGCAGTGTTTGTACGCCCCCGCTCTCCATATGTACATGCTACAGTGGACAATGGCCATGCTTTCCTCCTGATGTCTCATCTTGCTGATGATATACGACCGCAAATATCACAGGCCGGAAACGTCGCTTCGGAACGCCCTTCTGATGAGGTTGAAGGACGTCGGGATGAGTCATCAGAGTATGACTATAGCAAAAGCGTGACAACCCCATATGATGAAGAATCAACATCGAGGGGTACCAGCTGCGGGTGGTCGGATACCTCAACGGACCCTATGTCTGCTCAGTCATCCAATATTCCTCTTAATGCACACATCCTCGCTTACTGGCCGCATGCATGCTTCGCTGTCCTCCCATTTCTTTGTATTGCTGAAGAGGACGACATCTTTGACCTAATGAGCGGCTTACTTTACCAGCGCTGTGCATGGGGAGTCGTTGAGCCCATGTCCTTTAAACTACGGGTTACGTGGGCCGCGTGGTACTGGGTTGGTCTGAAGAAGCGATCCGTGACCCTGATGTTCTGGTACGTTGACTGCTTCTGACTCGTAGCGCCACTGACAGGAAATTTGATTTTGAATAGCCCATGGTCCACTTCGCATGTGCGGATGGGACGCGTATAGACCCTTCTATAGGTGTCTACGATCTTACAGACCCAGAAAGCGCGCTCAAGTTCGCTCATTTCATACTAAGCCTCCGTACAAATGTTGAGGCAGTCGTGCCGCAATGTAACCAGCCGGTATTCAAACGACTTCCGTGGAGATCAGATACCATCGATGACAAGGAACGCGGCTCCGAAGAACAATGGGAGCAAAGGGTCACTAATTAGCTCCATTCGGTTGAAGGATGGTACGCAATTTTGCTCTTCACTTTGTCTCCGCCTTTTTTTGACTCATTATACGTATATAATAGTCGACACTCCCTCCCTTCGGCGTCGCCACTACCTCACTTCGCCCAAGTTTATCTGTCGGTGCTATGGCTTCCCGACGTCCTGCGCGAGCTCCTTCCAGAGCTGTTTCCGAACCAGTCCATGGCCATCATATTCGGTCCTGGTCAGCTGATAGCTCTGACGATGTTTCCCCCGGAGAACGTGCTTGCCTATTACTACAGCAGAGCTCCCAGTTCTCTGCAGGGGGTGACTCTCCAACTGGCGCTACAACAACAGATTCCGTTCCTCCCAGGGATGATGATCGTGGCCGTTCACAGTGAGTTCAAGTCGCATTCAGTTACTGTCTTTTCTTAAATGCTCTGCCAGGGAAAGGTCAGATATCTCTTTCCTTCATCGGTCTCTAAGCGCCAAACAGACCATACAGGAAACCAAAACTTGGTAGACGAAAGCATAGTTCAGATGTGCTGTCTTGTTCCCGGTAGCTCTCCCTACGTCTCTGGGTGAATTTTCTGCTCATATCACTTCAGGTTGGGGGCTAAGGCTCTGGAAGGCATAGGTTCCGGAGCTAAATTGTCTTTTTCAAGCTATTCTCGAAAGGGGGGGGCGCCCATTTTGGTCATCACCGCTTGAATCCATGCTTACGGCAAAGTAAAAAGGCGGCTTTTCACCCTAAGAGAATATTTTATTTTATCTTAATTCCAAAGCGTTAGCGGCCCGTGCGCCTTCGTATCATAGCGATCAAGGTTGAGCGATTCACGTACTTTGAAGTTCACATTCACAAGGCCAACTTCGGGAGAACTTCGGAACATTTTATTATAATTTTTGAATCTTGATTCTCCGAGGTAGTAAAATGATCGACATTAGCAGTATTTTGAACCTACGCACTTAGAGAGTAACAGAGAGTTTGGTCGGCTGCAAGTCCACCCCACTTGCCACCACCTAACCGCCTGTCAGCACTTGACAGCTGCGACTAGGGGTTCACATCCTAAGCTGTCGCCTTAACCACTTGAGTATAGCGCCCTACTTATTCATATTCTCATAACATCATAAAACTACGCATATTAACCAGTTTACAAGAAACCAATGTATGAACATGAGTCCCCGCCCAATCAAATATGAATCCAAAATTACACTTTGGTTGACAAGTCATCGGCAGGAGCTAACACCGCGAACGACTTCTCCGTTTTAGTATCAGTTGACTTTGGTATATTGTCATGTTCAAGCCTAAGCATGAAAATCATGATCACGTACAGTAGGCTCGGCAAACATTGGATGCGAAGATTGCGCCTCGGGAATCGACATCGACGGATCCAGCTTTTCTCGAAGGTAATCTCTAGAATTGAGTCTAAAGGATGATAATGTAGCCAGCTTCACTCGAAGCATGAAAGAAGACTAGACTCACATGGCTAAAAACGAGTTCAAGTACGCTTGAGAGAATCAGTGAATGGAATGAGACCAAGGAAATGAGTCTTACAATTTGCAAGTAGGAAAGAAATCCCACCGTAGATTGTTGCATTAGGCAAGACAAAGAACTGGAAGAATACCTGTTGAGTGCAAACGTGGATTTTGACTCGAACTCATCTTACAGTAACCAGTGATCCTACTGAGAGAAAACTATCGGCAAGTCTCAGCAGTAATGATATGTAGAGGCAACAGAAGTACTGACGTCGTGATGAGGTTCGTATTGACAGTGAACAATGTAAGGAGAGTAATAACATGATCAGTTCTGTGCTGGACATGTAAGAGAATTGTCCATCATGAGACAGACTACGCACTTGCTGATCCCTGATCGAGCGCGATGAAGACTTATAACTTCCAGACAATTAGATCATCGCTTGAAATGGAAGAGACAAGCTACTCACTCATAGCAAGTGTCACAATCACATCAAAGGCCATTCCACTGGAAGCTGAAAGTTTAATTGCAAGCTGGGAGGTGTTTGTTGGTGTGATTTCTGTAAACAACAGTTACTCACGGAAACTTGAGACCCAGGCATGCTAGGAGTTCTTAAGCGGTGCCGAAACCCGAACACGCCCAGAGCTATAGAACATCAGCGTCGGCTCTGATTCTTCCAGAGTGTATTGACGGACCGATGTATGACGCTGAGTTCGAAGAAGGACAAGTAAGTTCACTGTAAGGGAAAGTGTCACCTTACTGACCAAAGTTGAGAAATGCCAATGGAATCTGGTAAGAAGGAACATGAGGACGGTAAAACAATAGTACGATGGTCTTACCGTGATAGCCATAAAGGTGATTCGCATCCATAAATTCAGCGAAGAAGCGCTGAACGTCCATATGCGCCAGCAGAAGAAGCTATCGACTGGTATAAATAAGACAAATTGTCGATAAGTATTTACTCACAGCTGCACTATAAGCATACAGCAAACCTGGTCCTATGAGCACATTATGAGAAGAGAAAGGAACACACTGACCCCCGTGATGTTCTCCTCCTGTCATAGTGTTAATGTTGTAAGTAACCCCGCGATGAAAATAGTGAGACTTGCAATTGTACTCAAACTAGTGATCCTGCCGATGAGACGCGAGTAAGTGAATTAGAGACGTATACGTACGCTGCGCCGCTACTAGCCCCTCCTTCTTCAAGTGCGGCTGGATTGGCAAAGTCGGTCACCAAATAGCGATACATGCCAGCCAGCATGAAACCTTGGTGAGCGGTAACTAATACCTATCGTGGGATAGGTGAGTGTATCAATTGATATGTGTGAATGTAGCAGCTTACACTAGTACAAGTAATAGATGTTATCAAGTTATTGCCGGCGTAGGCAGAGCGTCGTTACTTACACTATAACAAACACCAGAAGCTTCAACCACCTGCGGTCAGATCGAGCCCGAATTGAAGTTATGTAGAGAAACGTCTGGACGCAGATAACACCGTACAATCTTCCACGCTATTAGGCATAGTGATAATTTGCGAGAGGGATGTAATACGTACAGGGTCGCGAGACTGGCCCCGATATATAGGGCCCCGAGAGAGTTGTCTAGAGCAGGAAGTAGAGTAGGTACGGCTGGTGGTGCTGACATATTGGGCTCCACGATGGTGTAAGGTAACAAGTTACAAAAATATGAGCGTTTAAATACCATACGCTGGGTCAGAAAATATCACCGCTTCACCCTCGATTCGGCATGAGACAATCACGCATCTGAACATGTGAAGATGCGCAATGGAATCTGAGGATGAAGCGCTGATGAAAATGAAGCGATGTTGAGATTTAGTTGGAGACTGCGACATAGAGTAAATGATTCACGGCCTCGAAGCGAGCCCGAGGACCGCAGGCAACTCCACTGCCCTCCTGGACGGTGGTGTAAGATGGTCTGGTTGCCGGCCCTACAAGTTGGTAGAAACTTGTTGGGACGGGGAGGATAAGAATAGTTGCCGAACTGCCGGATAAGATGAATCTGCGAGCTATGAATAGACACTGCTGTTTTGTTTCATCGCATCGCCTCAGCGAACCATACCATAGGCTGGGTGAAAATAACAGGATCAGCTCTCATTTGCAGCCTCGTGTACTCAAGTAACAGCCTCGTTAGAACAGGCTGATGCGAGCATAGTTGATATGATCTTGCTTTGAATAGTGTGGTGTGGTGTGTGTACCTGCGCAAGGACCCAATGAGGAAGGAAGGAAGGTGATTTTATTAGTCGAGGAACGGCCGGGTCTGATGTACGTCCTCATATTGATACTCTGGTCCCGCAGGTCGAGAACGTGCAGTCCGAAATTGTGTGAGTCCCATGAACTGACATCTCTATCATTAGATGGATACATACATTTACAATCACATAGCTGCGACTGCTGGCCATACGGCCAATTCTTAACGCGGTGATGAAGACTTGGAGCTATTAATATGTGCTTTTAGGAAGCACTGCTTTTCCCGTTGAGAGCGTCCCTTGCACATTTCTTGATTTCGAACTGTGCTTTCAACCTCAACTTTTTCTCTTCATTCCTGAACTTCCGCTGCAACGAGCATGAACAACTTAACAATCCCTCAAACGGACTTTGACTCACATAAGCTGTCATGCTCCTCTGCCCAGGCTGCGTAAGTTTAGCGGCGATCACCCTACCTTTATTTTCGCTGTAAAGATATTCAAACATCGTGCATCCTCGAAACCGCTCATGCCTATAGTTATTCGAATAAGGATAACGTCGTCACAATGAATAGATCTCACTGACTTTCTGTCCATCGCTGCTTCCTTTGTCAGTGCCACCATCGTGGCATCCGTTGCCTGTTCGACAAGCTTGGTGAACAGGGCACTACCCATGGCCACCCTGAGCCTCACGAACAACGGGCCGGTATATTCGTACTGGGTTGCTTGACTTGTAGCAGGGGTCTCGTTATCCGTATCGACTTCCGTCGTCGAGCCCGAGTCGAATCCTCCAGGACTCTGCATCTCAGTTGGACTTTCTGGAATTTCCGGGCATTGAACGACTGCTCCATCATCTTCGGCACTAGGGGTGGTATTCCCGCTTGTATCAATCGTGCCGGGGCTTCCGGATTTGACCGGACTGAGCTCCCATCGCGTTAACAAGCCAAACAATTGATAATGTGTAGGAGGCTGACCTGGCTTCGCACATCCACAATATGAAACATAGAGAGATGATGATGACGAGAAACTTGTGGTGGGCTGCCATATGCGATTGGGAGAGAACCAGCTCTGTCCTCGTGTGTCCAAGAAGCTGCGCATGTAACTTGAATCGTTACGAGTATGTCGCATAAGCCATCAAATATCCAGACGACCTCGGTGGTTTACACCGACTACATGCTATGATTGTTCAGCAACCCTTCCTGTGGTAAAAATGCTCACCGTCAAAGCAATTAATATCCACAACAGACGCAACAATCGCTTGATTGATTCGCAAAAGCCTCAATACAGCTACGTTGACATGACCCAGCTTAGTCGACCCTAAATTTGAAAGGAATGAATAGCTATGAATATCAAACCGTGTTGATAAAAAGTAGCCATCCGAGCAGTCTGACCCATGATCAGCTGGCTGTCAAGCGTCCAATACCACAGCTGGGCCACTGAGCTTCTTACTTATCACGGCGACAACTTCAGCGTGACCCCGGACCCTATGCTCCTCGTCTTCCTGCGAGTAGTCGGAGTACATCACAGTCACCAGTCATATATCCGTAGTTGAGCGAGATGGTGCTGCAGATATCATTAGAATCATCACCGTAAGGCTCCTCTGAGATCCTTCTGCTGTGAATACAGTCGACAAGCCGTTGAAAGAAAACAATTTCGGAAGCGAGGCTTCAAGTTCAACTATCTGCCGGATGCCCAGTAGTCCGAGTCTTCAAAGGTCCTGGTAAGCATTGTAGCTTTTCCATCTCTGGTGCCGGTGCATTATAAGGATATTGAGAGAACGAGATACATGCATACAGTTGCAATCAAAAGCCTCCATTACCGCGACGAATGCTTGGGACAAGGTCCTAATTTTTGCTTGCAAGCTGCAGCGGAGAAAATTGAAATTGAAACTCCGAAACAGCGCCACCGACGTGACGGCCCCTAATCGCGTCACTCAATTAGCATCCCTACCTGCAATTCTCAAATAGTGCCCTGATATGTCCGATAGATCAATACAGGTCTGATATTGTCCACCCCTTTGGCTCGTTGTAGCAATACCTTTAGTAAGAGCAAGTGTGAATGCATTTTCTGTTTCCTTCCAACGTGAACTCAGCGTAGGAGATATAACAGGAGACGACATCAAAACTCAAGGCGAGCCCCATCGACCCTTCGACAAATTTTCTACAAAACTGATGTCAACACTTTCCAATCAATGCCGTGTCAGATACCTGGCTAGCCGCCTCTCGCAATACGACTTTACCATCACATTCAAAAAAAGTGGGCCGTGTGCGGTAACACCAACCTACAGAGGGATCAGAAAGCTAAATCCATAATTGATTGGTTTGGCCTTTATCATGCGCTCCATGCAATATCCTCATTCACCTACTCCGCTCGGCAAATTCGCGATGTCACATCTCGGTCGACTCTATTCCGAGCACCTCGATTCTTGGTTACCAGCTGTCTGCCAATCGAGTCCTATGGATACTTATAGAGGGCGGGAAAGGAGAGTGATATTCCTATATGCGTCCGATGGCATCGGTTTAGAGGAAACGTCGCCTCAAATGGATGTCGTGTATCACTTCCCGCTATAGAGAAGGGGAAGAAGCTCTACGAAGACAGGGCAATGGAAGAGACATATTCCAGGCTAAAGGGGCGCCAGGATTGAAATGCACTTACTTTTATGCAGCACGGACCTCCGTATTTTCCTCCCCTCTGCTTCACGGTCTAACTCTTTTCTATGGCAATACGGTCCTTGTGCGGAAACCCAGCGCCACAAGCTCGCAGAATATCTCTGGTGCATCTTGCGCACCAGATACGTCTGGTCATTTGTTCACGCTCAAGTCTTTATCCAGCTGTCACATCGTTCAACAGCTATTTAGAACCTTTGGACGAATCAAAAAGGTATGAAAAGAAATTAATTTCACTTTCGGCTGCCTTCCAGTAAAGAACGAGCATTCCTTAGATCTTCTTGGCTTTGAATACCGCAGCCTCGACAAACTCGCAGATGGATAGGAAAGCCACGACGTCACGGGGTATCTTTTAGCCCACCGGTGACTCTAGGACATCCATCTGGATGTGTATATCATGAGTAATCGTCGCGTACGCAGCGGAACAATTTATGTGACCGACAGACACTCAGTTCTCCGCTTCACCGACGTTCAGGAGCGCGTTGGAAGAATGAGTAGACCCAGACCTACCCATATTACAGGAATATCTTTCGTCTATTGTCCCGTTCTCATCCCACAAACCCGCACTAACGAAGGAGCGAATTAACAATACCGTAAACGTCTCTAGGTCTTCCCCTTCTCAGATTCCCCCCGTCTCCCATATTTCGCGGCTCTCCGTCCCTCTTTAATCTTTATTCCGGCATCAGAGGTAGAGTTCCCTATATAAGCTCCGTCCTCTGCTGTCGTATTCCCCAGTTCGAGATTGATACCTTTTTGTGAGCTGAAAGGTCGTGTCGTGAATGTCTAGTAGCTAACAAAGTCCACTACCAGTTCGATTCCCGTAGGGCATACACAACGCATTGCTCACTCACCTGTCATCTTTTATATCGTTCATTCCTCCAAAATATCAGTACATTTCCAATAACGAGTACATCCATCAGTAAAAGTACAAGTGCAGATTCTGTTTCGCTTCTCTTCATCACACAACCTCCTAGAAGAAATTATATGCCCTCGCAAGGGGCAGCTTTTCCGCCGGCGGAACATCCGCCAGCTCTCCATCCGCACGCACCTCATACGTCTCCGGATCCACCGACATCTTAGGAATGAGATCGTTCCATTTCATGTCCTTTTTCGTAATATTCCTACAGCCCTTAACGGCTACTGCGTCTTTGTTCAGACCATAGGACGCTATCGTGCCTGATGAGATGGAAACTTTCGATACGAATGCGACAGAATTCAGAGCAGCCGAGCCGGGTTTGGCACCCCACATTGGTTTGGAGTAGAACGGCTGCACGGAGGGTATGGACGCGTTCGCGTCACCCATCTGTTGGGATTGGTTAGTGTCGGAGGATGAAAGGCGGGCGAGAGAAGTACCTGAGACCAGGCGATGACACCGGACTTGAGAACCATTTCAGGTTTAGCACCAAAGTTTTCGGGCTTCCAGAGGACTAAATCCGCCAGGGTTCCGACGGCAACATGGCCCACAGCATGACTGATTCCGTGAGTTACCGCGCTAGCCAAGCGAAAGTGATGAGACTTTACTGACAACAAAAAATAGGAGAAGGACCCACGGGTTTATGGTGTACTTGGCGATATATCTCTTCACACGAGCGTTATCAACACCCTCAGAGTCACCTGAAGACGCCAAGGGTCCTCGGAACTCCCGCATCTTGCTTGCAGTCCTCCAAGTCCTACTAACGACTTCTCCCACGCGTCCCATAGCCTGCGAGTCAGAGCTAATCATAGCGATGGCCCCAATATCATGAAGGACGTCCTCAGCGGCCACGGTTTCTGCACGAATACGAGACTCTGCGAAGGCGAGATCTTCGGGAATGGATTTGTCCAGGTGATGGCAGACCGTGAGCATCTATGATAGGTAATGTTAGCCAGATCTACACGGGATGTGTTGTGAGGAATACTCACATCGAGGTGCTCGTCCAAAGTGTTGTTGGTGTATGGACGCGTTGGGGTTGTAGAAGAAGGAAGGACGTTTTCTTGACCACAAACGACGATGATATCCGGCGCATGACCGCCACCTAATGAAGTCTAGATAAGATCACCCTCACATGAATACAAAGCAGACGAACCTGCTCCTTCACTGTGGTACGTGTGAATGGTCCGCTTACCAAAGGCCGCGATGGTGCCTTCGAACATTCAGGACAGTCATATAGAGTAACAACAGAACTGCTCACTTTCCACAAATCCACTTTCGTTTAATGTGTCCGTGTGGATGTTAACCTAAGGCGTCGAACTTCATTTCCCCGAGTTAATCATAGGGGATAAGATACGAACCTGAACGTCATACTTATCACCGACATCCAGGCAGTTCGTAATGGTAGCAGGCGTAGACCCCCAATCCTCGTGCAGCTTCAAACCTGCCGCTCCGGCTTGTACAATTTCTTCCAGAGCGATAGGCCCAGCATCGTTTCCCTTGCCTGTAAACCCAAAGTTCATGGCCAAGCCATCCGTAGCGCGCAGCATGTGTCGAATATAGAACGGACTCGATGTGCATGTTGTCGCGTTCGTGCCTGCGCTCGGCCCTGTACCACCGCCTATCATAGTCGTAGTTCCTGCAGCCAGCGCCTCCTCGACCTGTTGCGGACAGATATAGTGTACGTGCGCATCGACGGCTCCGGCTGTGATGATGAGTTTTTCCCCAGCGATAACTTCGGTGGAAGAGCCGATGATGAGAGAAGGGTGGACATTGGCCATAACGTCCGGGTTGCCTGCCTTGCCAATACCGCAAATGCGACCGTCTTTGACACCGATATCTGCTTTGTAGATTCCGGACCAATCAACGATGAGTGCGTTGGTGATGACGAGATCGAGAGTTTCTTTGCTGGATCGATTAGTGGCCTGGCCCATGCCTTCTCTGATACTCTTGCCTCCACCGAATTTGACTTCGTCGCCATACACGGACTCGTCGCGCTCAACCTCGATCCACAGAGCTGTGTCGCCGAGTCGAACCCTATCACCAGTTGTAGGTCCGAACATGGAGATATAAGCTTCGCGACTGATATCCGTGTCCGCTTGAACTTCCAACGCGCCTGGCTCGGGGATGTGAGCGAACCCCTTTTGCACCCAAGCACTGATGATTTGGTCTGATCTGCCCAAGTCAACGACTCCAGAAGCGAGACGGTTCCCGCCCGAAATGATTTGCCCTCCAGCGATAGCGCACAGGGTCACAGTCTTGACATCGCCCGGCTCGAAGCGCACTGCGGTGCCTGCGGGTATGTCGAGTCGCTTACCGTACGCTTTGCCTCGGTCGAATGAAAGCGCAGGATTGGTCTCGATGAAATGGTAGTGCGAGCCAATCTAGAGCAACGGTTACTGTCATATTCAGAAGTATTATCTCATATAACTGACTTGGATAGGGCGGTCCCCATTATTCGTAACACGAAGTGATATTCTTGCCCTGCCCTTGTTAATAATGATAGGTTCCTTCCTGGCAATGATGGCACCTGGAGCCTTCTCACGAGAATACTCTGAGACATCTGCGACAGGGAACGCGTTATCAGCTGGGATAGGAAGGAAGGAACCGTAGAGCGCGTTCTTAAGATTTCCACTTTCCGTGCAAATAGGATCATGAACGGTTACGAGAAAAACACTGTGTATTCCACGTAAGCAACGAGGCAAGAGTTACGAGAACTATTTCCATACCCGTCCACAAAGGTTCCTTCGACCTGGATCTCATGCAACAGACCAGCAACACTTGGAAGCACATGGCGTCGACCAAGCATATCCTTTCCATGTTGCATCAGTTCAGCTACTGAATGTTTACCATCCCGAATTCGTTCCTGTAGCTGAGAGGCAATAAGTGCTATCGCCTCGCCCTGGTTGAGTCGCAACCCCCTAGCGAGACGTTTTTGGGCCAGAAACCCTGCCTTTATTTCCTTGAGATTATCTTAGATGCCTATTTCGAGCGTTCATACCTGGTGCAAGAGGAGCTTTGCCTCTTCCCGGGGAAGTAAATGCATGGGTGCGGTTCAAGTCGGGAAATCGGGCCGGAATAATCTATTTCCCGATGACAAACAAGGCCAAAGGCTGAGTGAGAGCCACTCGTCACTGCCACGCTTGATTTCCTTGTACTGCTTTCTCAGTGTCACTCACATTATACCTCCACCCATCCTATCCCTAAGGCTTCTCTGGTACAGACCTAGCAACAATCTACTATGTCTGGATTTGCAGCTCTCATGGCTCTCAGTGCCACCCAGACTCGGGAATCACAGAAGAGCGTAGAGACTGCCCTTGCCGAGCGCCAGCGTCGAGAGCGGGACCGGCGACAGAAACAGGATGAAGCTGACCGGAAACAAAGGGAACTAGAGGCGAAGTTGCGCTTAAAGCACTTCGAGGACGAGAAACGGGAGAAGGAGCGGCAGCGGCTGAAGGAGGAGAAGATCAAGGCTTTGGAGGCTGCTCGTCAGCGGCGCGAAGAGGAGGAGCGGGATCATCTGAGATACGGTGCCAAGAAGCCCGGAAAGCCGGAAACGAAGTGGCCTTCGTCGTCGTCGCAGACCCAAACGCAGGAGAGCGTCCGCAAGAGGAGGTTCCCTTCGGAGGAAGACGAAGCGTCGGGGTCTGCTATTCTGACCCGGGAGGAGAAGCGGCAGCGCAGAGAGCAAGCTCAGTATCGCAGCGAGTTCCGGTCAGCAAGACGTCCTTCGGCCAGGAGTTATTCTAAGGCAGGGCGTCAGCTGCCTGGTGGCGCCATAGATGTGATGACAACGACTCCTGGACTTCCCCCTCTGTCCTTGTCTGCCGGGATGACAGCGAGGGAGCGTTTGGCTGCTGTGCCTATGCACCTGATTAAACTTAACACTAATAAGCGTGATACCCGGAGTATCGACGAGATCGTGAAGGACATGCAGCAGGAGAAAAAGAGGAAAACCCTGAACGGAGAGGACGCCAAATCTTTCAGCGACTGGTTTTCGGATAAGAAGAAGACAGCAGCAACAACGGCCTCTGCGACTCCCAAGACCGCCGCGTCTGCCTCTTCTTCTCGTGCGTCCATTACATATCTTGCCATGGTTTTCATCCTGATCTTCTTTCAGAGAGTGCCAGTCAGCGAAATACTCCCATATCAAGTGCTCCCAGCAGCGCTCCAAAGAAAGCGACATCAGTACCGCCTCCCAGAACATCGTCATCGTCTTCGAAGCCTGTTGCGAAGGCCGTTCCTTCCCTTTCGTCGAAGCGATCCGGATCTTCCGACGCGCCCAGATCGGCCTCGTCAAAGTCTTCTGCAAAGCCTGTCCAAACCCGTCCTGTTGCGAAGAAACGTCCTCGCTCTCCGAGTAGCTCTGTATCACCACCTCCGCCTAAGAGACGCCCAGGTGGCTTAGATGATGATATGCGAAGCCAGATCTGGGCTGCGCTCGGCAAGAACCGCAACGCTTATGTTGGGCATGATGACTTTAGCGACGATGAAGATATGGAGGCGGATGCCTCGGTGCTGGAGCGAGAGGAGTTATACAGGTTTGTCATGTTCCAGCCGCCTTGGTTTACTGCTACTGACATCCTTCTAGCTCTAAGATTGCTAGACGCGAGGAAGAGGAGGCCTTGGCTGCTGAGCGTCGGCATGAAGAGGAGAAAAGAAAGAAACGGATGGCGAAGGAGAGGCGTGGTGATTAGGTGCGTTTCTCTGGTTGGTTCCCGGACCCTTTCTGTTACCCCTGGTCGACTGGAGGATTTTCATGACAGCCTCGCTACACAATTATATAAACTAAGCGCATTCATTTTTATCACCATACACACCATTATATCACTAGCACATATGTACTCTAGTTTCTTTTCCTCTCGCTATGAGTGTTATTTTTACGGTATCTTCTATCGGAGGTAACATCGATAATTGGTACTGTGGCCTAATAAAAGAGCTGCGAGATACCGAGCTTGCCGAACAAGTCTGCGATCATTTCGATGAGTGTTCCGCACTACAGCCATTTTATTTGCCCTCATGATTTTTTGTTACTAGGTGCCGCGCCCCTCGAATTAGGTCCTCTTGATGGAACTGGGTCCTTGCAGCTACACGAAATCCGACGGCCCGATTTTTCTCTTTGGTTCTCTGGCTCCTTGGCGTTCTGGATAATCTGGAGTGGTTGGACAATCCCACGGGTACCGAAACTAGTCCACTGTGTTCTACCGATAGTATTTGTAGTCTTGTGATAACAATCTGTTAATCCATAATGAGATAAAACAATGCAAGTTTCAGTTCTGCCTTGAAAACTAAGACTAGACACAAAAAAAGTCAATAGATGAGCATTCAGAACCATACCGACAAAGGAAAAGTGCCGCGTAGTGAGACGTTCCCAGAGGGCGCTTACATGCTAAAAATGGAAGTCCTCCTTCTTTATTAGGATAATTTGTAAACAGCCTGAACCAAATAGCGTCGGCGCGGCGTCTAACCTAAACTTGCACACTGACCACGATTTTGTTTGACTCACAGTCACGCTGTAGCAGCGTGCGATCTGTATTTATCCGTGGAGAGAAGACGACCTGTATCGGACCCACACCTTGTATACGTAGTACTGCATGTAAGCCACTGTTCACCGTGTCTATGTTATAAAATTTCTCAACGACTCACAGTCTGAACCCCGTACCAGCTATCCTGTGTATGACTAATGTCGATCGTCAATGTTGAAGGAGGCGGGCAGAATAGGGTAAGTATATATGTGGCTCAAGGTTTTGATCATGATTGTGGGTATTGATAAAGAAACGAAGGTTAACCTTGAAATGGCGTCACCAGAGCCGAAGATAGGCGACAAACGACAAAGGGAGGACGGCGGAGGGGAGCTGCGGCAGGCTGTTATTTCAACGGGTCAAAATGACGCGTTGCTTATTAGCGACTTGCAATGGGTACGTGTTTCTCGGGCCCGGGTCCTTACGTTGGCAGTGCTGACTCGATGGTTTTCTATTTAGTGGACCTCAGATGAGGACCTGCGCCAGGTTGCGCAGAGCGTCGGGGTAAACATTGAACATAAGAATATCACCTTTTCGGAACATAAAATTAATGGGAAGAGTAAAGGGTATGTACGGGTTCTTCGTGTTAACTGGGAATGTATTGAATTGACTTTTGTTCTAGACAGGCGTATGTAGAGTGCAGGTCACCCGGAAACGCGGCCGTTCTTAAGGACTGGTTCTCTACCAAGTATGAGGGGTCATTCTCATGTCCTGCTATGAACCTGATATATTCCGTTCCAGTGAATTTCAGAATCGTTGGGTCACAGCCGAGTTTGCATCGAGCATTCATGGTAACCCGTACCGTACACTGCCCAAGGGTATGCCAATTCGTTTTACCCCGGATTTATTCAGTGGTGCTCACTGAGCCACATGTTAGATCCAGTTCCGCGAGTGCCGCAGAACGGGAACATGGGGAGGGGTGGTTTCCGTGGTAGGGGAGGCGCCGCCGTGCGAGGAGGGATGGTACCCAACCAGGGGATGGCGATGAATATGGGGATGAATCCGAACATGGGGATGGGCATGCCCAATATGGGTATGGGCGGACCCGGGGGCTACATGATGGGAGGCGGCTTTCAAGGTCAAGTGAACCGAGGTGGGAGAGGAGGAGGTACGGATTTCTAGTTTCCCTTTAGCTGTTGTATTGTCCCGTGTTGTGCTTACGCCGTGTCTTTGTGCTTTTTGTTCGTTGTTAGGTATGGGAATGATGAACCCTATGCAACGCGGGGGCATGCCTCAGGGTCGTGGAGGACATGTCAATCCTGCTTTCGTGCAAGGCGGTCACGGTGGCGGAATTCCGGATGGGCCACGGAAGAGGTCACGATTGGATGGATGAGGGTGGGGGCTACTTTTTATTTGCTCTGCATTGTGCTTGCTGTCCTGCATTTGCTTTCTCGCTCACGCTATCTACATATTGTCGGCTCCCACGTACTATCTTTATCAAACAATAATGAACAGATATCTACTCACTTAATCTGAACGCTTAAATTTGTGGACTAATTCTGTATTATTCAGTAGATCTACTGCACGCTAGGACGAGCGTAGCGGGACATGACAGTGGCCCGCCCCCCGATACGTTCCAGTTTTAGCCATAAGGATGATCCGGATCCATGGCCCGAGCTGACCGGAATGTTTGCCAGTGATCTGCAGGCCAATTACGCCTTGTCTTGGCACCACCACTTTCTCTTGAGCTCTAGGACGCCCGTGTGTTCTCGTTGAGCATTTTCAAACGCCTAATAGGTGACTCGGCTGGCAAAATTCCAAGTCATTTATGTCTAAAATCTTCAATAGATCTGTCGAACCACTTTTTACGGAAACACAATTTCGAACAGGAGCGCTATGCGCCGAGCCAATCTGACTCTGGAGGACCTGACGGACGATGACAGCGAGGTCGACTTGGGGTCAATACGGACGGCATCAGCATTCGACACCGGCCGTTCTCGATCGTCCTTGTCTCTTTCCTTTGATCTACCACCTTCGTCTCCTGCGATATCCTTGAAATCGGCATTTGGTTCGCCCTCGTCTCCCGAATTGATCAAAGTCTTGCGGCCCACTGCCCTGTCGCGTTCGCAGACACTACCACGCGTACCTCAAACTGAGATCAAACCGAGGCGAGGATCATCTGGTATAGAGGGACTTGATGTCGACGATGATGTGCTGGCAAAGATTCGACGGTGGATTTTGGGTGTAGCCATAGGTGCGTGTCTTCGCAGTGTGCAAAGGCCTTGGCTGATGGTCCTTTAGTCGACTTTGATATCGACTCGGGCCCTGTAGTCAATGGGATATTCCCGCCCTTCTTTCTCTTGCCAGAAGAATCAGAAAACATGTCAGCATGGATCTTCCTTCTGTTTTATGATAGCCTGAATAGTGTCCAGCGCATTTTTATCGTTTCCTGATTCGTTACAGTTCGATCAAGGTTCACAAAACCATTCTTTCCGTATCCGCGAGCATCAGCTTTCTATATCAAGTGAAAAGCGCCCGGCTCCCATTGATGGTTATATATACGGATTTTCTCATTTCAGTCAAAGGCGGGATCCTACATCGAAGCGAGGCTATGAGCAAGTGCGTTTCCCATCGTAGTTCCTGTATTTAGGCTCATATTCCTTCAGCGCTCCCTCGTATTTCTTACTCACCACCCTTACCCGGCGCTGTTCTCATCACTATCCTCGATATTCGGCCCGCTGTTCTCAGCGCACGGGCTACCGATGTTAGAGACTGCATGTCATAATATTGCCACATGGTACCCCTCACTATTTCCTTGCTAGATATGAATACTGATGCAGTCCGCGAAGAAAAGGTCGGACCCGATGCCCGGAGCAACTGTGGAACTGGGATTTCTTGGCTCGGTGCTCCAAGTGGAGCTACCGCACTGTACCGACGAACAGCAGCTTACGGAATGCGATCCCAAGTCCCATGTAAACTCCGTCTTTTTGTCGGTGTCGAACACCACTAACGCTTCTCTGCTAGATCCTAGCATCGTCGTCCCCGTTCTTACCCCCACCTGTGCTTCTCTTTGAAGCTTCCCTCTCGCACCTTTGGTCAATATGGGAATGTGTGGTTCTTTGTGAGCCCATATTGATATTCGGCACTTCTCCATCTCAGACAAGCCAGGCAATATGGTGGCTCAGGGACCTCTTACGCCCTATCCCTACTGCTGGAGACATCCGACCATACTTCACCATCCACGATAGAGATCATAGTGCATTGGTTAATAAGCTTCCTCCAAAGTCTGGTCTGCTTCTAGGAGTGACGAATCCCTTCTTTGAGCGGTCGTGTATACACTGGCCGCATATTCTAAGTCTTGGACGACGAATTCCGTATGTACATGCCTTCAAGCAAGCCATCAGAGGCGCTGATTGCGTTGTAGACCCAATACAGCGACGAAGAACACGTCAACTGTTGCTCCCGGACCTTCTCCAGGTTGGAAGACCAAAGTACATAAACGATATATATCGAAAGACCATGCACTGTTGAAACAGCTCGAATCGGCGTGTCGTGGTACCGAGCAAGAACGTACGAGGCTCGCTTCCTCGTTTACCCCTCACCTCTGATCATCACCCACAGGAATGTCCGCATCCTGGGCTTTGCGAAGACATTTCTATTCGCGCTCAAACGAGCTTCTGATCCCCCTAACAAGATATCTGAATACTCTGATACCTACGCCTTCGGAGGTCGCTAGTCATCAGCGTAACTCGCGTTCGGGTCCTCTTCGACTCAAGCCGTTCAATACGTCTGCGTTCTTCGCGTCATTGAAGATTCATAGGAGTACCCTGCCGTTTCGGTCAGCGAGTAAGCGGAAAGACTTTTATGAAAGGTGAGTATTCGTTCCCCTCCCCTGGTGGAAGTGCTTGGTTTTGATTGATCGTAGATGGCTCAAAACGCCGTCTTTTGGACTTTGGCTTGCTCAACAAGAGCAGATTGTTCAGGGTGTGCTGAGGCAGAGTCTGGATACTACATCATAGACCGGTTTTTCTCTCTTCATCTCTGTAAATATATACCTTGTACGTTTGGGAGGACAACTTTTTTCATTCAACATGGATAGCTTTTGCGCAAACTAACGGAATACATATTCTGACGTAGTAACAACTCTGAGTTGGGGGAAAGGCTTATATCCGGCGGCGACCAAGCCATCCTGCATAGGTTCCTCTCTTGACAGCACCCGCAGACCCGCCGTCGGCGCCAGCCGATCCAGTGTCAGAAGTTGCGCCTGAGTCTGCACCAGAGTCGGCTCCTGTATCTGCGCTGGGGTCTGCACCTGAATCTGCTCCAGAATCCGTGCCAGAATCTGCTCCAGAGTCCGCACCTGAATCTGCACCGGAGTCTGCGCCTGAATTTGCTCCTGAATCTGCGCCAGAGTCGGCACCGGAGTCTGCGTCAGTATCTGCTCCTGTATCTGCGCCGGAGTCTGTACCATCGTCTGCTCCTGAATCTGCACCGGAGTCTGCACCAGAGTCTGCTCCTGGATCTGTACCATCGCCACTGGTGTCAGTAGGATCTGTAGTTGATGAAGAAGGACCGGATGAGCTTGGAGAACCTGCAGGATCCGTCGGGCCTGATCCTGGAGTTTGGGTATCTGGACTAGTCGATGGTCCACCGGATCCACCACCCATTCCCACTAGTAGGAAGCAGGTCGTCAGCGACTAATCAAGCCGAGCGAAATGATGGTTATTATCTCACTTTGACCCTGGCCTCCTCCGCCACCGCAGCAGCAGCAGCATCCTCCATGTCCACCGTGTCCGTGTCCACCGTGTCCCCCTCCTTGCCCCCCTCCAGGGCCGCTAGCCGCATACTGACCAGATCCAGAGGTGTCCGAGCCATCCCCATCACTGTCAAGAGGTCCACCGGCACCGTCCGCACCGCCAGCGGACGACGGGGATGATGCACCAGTAGGGACCGTGCTGATGGGATCCGCGGCTTGACGGGCAGAAATACCATTAACAGCGCGACGAATTTCTTCGAGAGAGCGACTGTCGATGGTCCGAAGCGCTTTTACGAGCTCAGCACGACGCTTCTTTTCAGACGTGGAGACGGCACGCCTCTGTGGGTGACGCATTCCCGCAATTTGACGGGCGTTCAAGTTGCTGTCGGCACCACGACGGCCGACTGAGCGAGCTTGAGCGCTGCGTGTGGAAGAGATAAGTCAGTGAGAGATAAGTGAGAGCAATGGGAATGTGTCGTACCCGTTGGTGTTGGCGCCTAGAGCAGTGGCAGCGCTAAGAGCCAATGTGGCCACGAGGAAGACGGAGGACTTGTTGAACATGATGAGATAGAAAGAAAGTTTTGGGGTATGCTTGGCTCTAGACTACCTGCGTCTAGAGAAGAGTTGGATGGGTGAGCGCAGCTGAGGCATAAAGCTCGGATATCCATGTCTTTTATACATTCTCGTTGGGAGGTGCGACAGAGAATGGAACAGTGGCAAGAAGAACACATGTCGACAAGCCAAGCGGTGTTGGGGGCCATCACCAAGATACACAGGAATCCAAGGATATCGCATCTATCTCTAGTGGACTTAGCAACCAGGCGTCGACCGACTACTAGGGTGGAAACAATGATAGACACCAGACTTTTCATCAGTTCGGCGGGAGCCAGTCTAATCTTAGCAGAACTGCGGAGCAACGGGAGTACCCTGGTCGTATCCACGTATTGAGCAGGCATCTAATTTCGTTTCACCAGCAATTGTCAGAAATAAACTGTTCATGATGAACATGATGGTGTCGAAGCGACACGATTTGTCGGGCTTTGTTTTCCCAGCTGGGACCGGAGCAGCGGAGTCTCAAATATGCCTTTCCGTGAATTCGGTATTCGGCATTGCATCTCAATCAATGTTCAAAACACTGTTCAAGTTCTCAACAGTACTAATTCCGTAGTCCCGACTCCCCATTTCTACATAATCCGGTGGAAAGATACAACCGGACGCGACAATCTACGCACATCCCTATGTTTCATGTCTCTTGAAATCGGTATGTACCAAGTGCCGGTTCGCACTCTTGCCGCTTGCAGCGCCCTTCTTACGCCTGTCTATACGAGACGCCAATGTTCAGATCTGTGGCGTCGAGGGGCGTTTGCATGGGCAGCGACTTGATCATGGCAGTTGAATGGCAATTGGAGTGCGGCGTCATGTCCGTTCGCCGCTGCAAAGTCCAAACATGCCATAGCAGTTATCAATGTAAAAATATTGACGCAAAGATGAATAGCACAGACAAAGACTAATCCCATACAATGGCCATCAATGGAACGACCTCAATGCCGCGCATGCTAGCTGAGCATCTCGGAATGACAGGAAGGACACTTTAACCGCTCCCAAAGGAAATTGTCATACGCTACATCGTCGTCTAAGTATCTATTCAGTACATTTTCTGTCTAAGGATCGGCTGATTTGAAGCGTTTTGGTATTTTGAAACCCAACCAAAGCGAGACCAAGGTTAAAACAAGGATGATGATATACACCAAGAATCCTCCGGCGAGTTGGGTTTCAAGGGAGATCGAGAACATGGAAGAGGAAAAATATGGTGCGAAGCTGCGAATACCAGAGCCGGCCATCTGTGCAACACCGTTAGTCGAACCGAGCGCAGCCCTGCTTGTTGCGCTTTGAACGACGAGAACATGGATTGCGGCTACACGGCGATAAGTGAAGTAAGGAGTGTGGATCAAAGAGTGAACATACCAAATGCAACAAAGGTCATAAGGCTACAGGTCAATTGGATAACTAACAGCGTGATTACTCTCTCGTCAACGCGACCAGCTAGCCTTGCGAAGTAGCTCTCGAAAGAGAAGGCTAACATGCCTACAAACATGAAGCCGATGGAGATTATGAACATCCTACGAGCACCGAACATCCTTAGCAGCCTTCCGGTGAAAACACATTGCACGATAGCGTTTATCAACCCCCATACCGACAAGATTTGGCCAATCTGGAAAGGACTAAAACCGAGACCGCCAACGGGTATGGATGTCGAATACATCAGGGGCACGAGCGCGTCATACGCAGTTCCAACAAAAGAGATGAACGTGTAGTTCATTAAAACGCGTAAAAACTGGGTCCCTAGAACTTCTCGCATGCTAGGAGGCTGGCTGTGGACGGAATCAGACATTGCGTCATCCGATGCGACGGTTGTGGTATCAGTGGATCCATAGTCTGCCCCTGTGCTGCTCGCAATCAGGCAAGTTTCTTGTGTGGGTCGCGAACATTTAGATTTTTTGCGCGCGATAGTTGCAGGATGTGTCTAGATTAACAGAGGTTAATAATATGAAAGTGTGCTGGTCAGGTCAACTTGCCTCTTGCAAAACCACAAGGGTAAGCAGAAAAATCGCGAAGGAGAACAGTCCAGCTACAGCACAAGGGAGGAAATATGGATAGTCACGGAATAACGCGATTCGCCCAAACGTATTCGGCCATGTATCTGCTGGATGCACCAAGAGGCCGCCTATGACAGGACTATGAAAAAAAAAAATCAGAACAGTCGTTGCTGGTCTACCAAAGGGTTCTCACCCTAAAGTAACGCCTGATCCCCACACCAAAGGAATTAAGGCAAATGCCTCTCCAATATTAGTAGAATCCGTGAGCTGGTGAGAGAATTTAGCGAGCCACTACGATCGAATGACACCACAACACGACACACCTCTGCCATAACGGTCTTCGAAACACCTATCTCCGATCTCATCATGAGCTTTCCACATTCCGAAATCAGAAAGAAGACACATACCGATATTCCCATTGAAGACGCCTTGAGCGAACCGGAACATAACCAATGACCAGAAGTTACTCGACAGCCCGAAGCCGAGCATCGCAAACGTCAATCCAAGAGGACCCAGGAGCAATATGGGCTTTCGGCCGAACCTATCAGACAAGCGGCCCCAGTAGAACACGCTCAACGATTCCGCAATATAGAAGGCGGATTCCTAGATCACGAGAGCGCGTTAGGCGAATCCAATAAAGAACCAAAGGAGAGCTCACGATAAACCCAGCATAGTACCCTGTCTTGGTCTCATCCCCCCCAGTGATACCCGTCCTACGGATGAATTCAGGAGCAAAAGGGAATATCACTGTCGCTGTTATAGGTTCCGCAAGCTGGACGAGGAACACAGTAAGTAACTGCCATCTGGGAAGCGGAGTTTGCTTGGTCTCGGTGGCTTGGACACTCTCGCTGGCCGCGGTGGCAGTCATAGATGGCGGTAAGAGGACAAGAAGGCTGCCAGCGCTGATTATGTAGTCATATCGATAGCTGACTCATTTTTCAGGGATTCAAAAGGAACCTTGGGAAATTACTACATGGGTTATCGCTGAATGAAATTCGTTAGAATGAAATGCCAGCCTGTGTCCGATTCCGCGGCATTGTTAGGCAGTCCCTAAAAAATTTTAATCTGAAAAGTCGGACAGATATTGTGGCAACTGGAAGAGTAGGGATCCTTCCGAGCCGAGTCAGGGCTTTTTGATCGGGCGCACTTTCCTTTTACGAACTGGCAACACTGGCTCCTACAAAACGAATTTATACAGGAAGTAGGAGATAAGAAGCTGCATGGCTCTGTGAGAAGTAAATAAGCGTGTAACTAGAAACCTGTGCGTGGTATATTTTGATTATTCTTCTGGATATTTTTTTCTTATTTACTTACTCAAAGATCTCTCTAATACTTATTCGACAAGTTACCGACAAGTCCGGTCCCAGCAATCTGTCTTTCAACTTGAACCACGGGAGATTGTACAGGTGTCATGAGGCCGCACCGACTCTCTTCCGCTGCGTCGTTTCCGAGTGCCTCGGCATCCGCACAACTTCTCTTATGGGCAGTACAAACACATCGAATGCAAAAAACTCTAACAACCTTTTATTCTATTATTCTCATGATCCAAGACTCTTTAAAAGTATATGTATATCTCAATGACTATTTGCATGACATGAATTGTACAGACGACAAGTGGTTATGAGAGCAAGCTCTCCGTATCTATCTACCTTCTAGGTAAATTAACAATCAAGAGTGATGATGACAGCTAAGTACAATCGACCGAAGCGACTATAAACGATGTGGGGGTATATAACAAGCAGAAAAGACAACAGTAAATCAAGTAAATCAGAAAGTGTACGCATCGTAATCCATGTGACGACGGTGAGTACTAGTGCGACGGAAGCGAGAGGAGTGATCAATATCGTCACGGCGTGATTCTCGCTTGCACGAGCCTAAAGAAGAGGAAGAGGAACTTGAAGAGGAAGCTGCTGCGTGGTGGTGAGTATGATAAGCATGACCATCATTGCTGGCGCTTGACGAAGAGGAGGAAGAGGCGGGAGATACGACTGATGTCGACACAGGTGCTACAGGCGACGACGCGACCGACGTCGACGCAGATACAGGGGAGGACGACAATTCGGTGGAGGATGCCAGGTCAGTGGAGGACGCTAAGTTAGTTGATGACACCGCCGATTCGGTGGATGAACATTTCGGAATGACAGGAAGGACACTTTAACCGCTCCCAAAAGAAATTGTCATACGCTACATCGCCGTCTAAGTATCTATTCAGTACATTTTCTGTCTAAGTATCCGCTGATTTGAAGCGTTTTGGTATTTTGAAGCCCAACCAAAGCAAGACCAAGGTTAAAACAAGGATGATGATGTACACCAAGAATCCCCCGGCGAGTTGGGTTTCAAGGGAGATAGAGAACATGGAAGAGGAAAAATATGGTGCGAAGCTGCGAATACCAGAGCCGGCCATCTGTGTAATACCGTTAGTCGAACCGAGTGCAGCCCTGCTTGTTGCGCTTTGAATGACGAGAACATGGATTGCAGCTGCACAGCGATAAGTAACGTAAAGAGTGTGGATGAAAGAGTGAACATACCAATTGCAACAAAGGTCATGAGGTTACAGGTCAGTTGGATAAGTAAAAGCGTGATTACTTTTTCGTCAACGCGACCAGCTAGCCTTGCAAAGTAGCTCTCGAAAGAGAAGGCTAATATGGCTACAAACATGAAGCCGACGGAGATTATGAACATCCTACGAGCACCGAACATCCTTAGCAGCCTTCCGGTGAAAACACATTGCACGATAGCGTTTATCAACCCCCATACCGACAAGATTTGGCCAATCTGGAAAGGACTAAAACCGAGACCGCCAACGGGTATGGATGTCGAATACATCAGGGGCATGAGCGCGTCATACGCAGTTCCAATAAACATGATGAACGTGTAGTTCATTAAAACGCGTAAAAACTGGCTCCCTAGAACTTCTCGCATGTTAGGAGGCTGGCTGTGGACGGAATCAGACATTGCGTCATCCGATGCGACGGTTGTGGTATCAGTGGATCCATAGTCTGCCCCTGTGCTGCTCGCAATCAAGCAAGTTTCCTGTGTGGGTGGCGAACATTTAGATTTTTTGCGCGCGATAGTTGCAGAATGCGTCTAGGTTAACAGAGGTTAACAGATTGATATGAAAGAGTGCTGGTCAGGTCAACTTACCTCTTGCAAACCAACAAGGGTAAGCAGAAAAATCGCAAAGGAGAACAGTCCAGCTACAGCACAAGGGAGGAAATATGGATGGTCACGGAATAACGCGATCCGCCCAAATGTATTCGGCCATGTATCTGCTGGATGCACCAAGAGGCCGCCTATAACAGGACTACATGAAAAAAAAATCAGAACAGTCGTTGCTGGTCTACCAAAGGGTTCTCACCCTAAAGTAACGCCTGTTCCCCACATTAAAGGAATCAAGGCAAATGCATCTCCAATATTCGTAGAATCCGTGAGCTGGTGAGAGAATTTAGCGAGCCACTACGATCGAATGACACCACAACACGACACACCTCTGCCATAACGGTCTTCGAAACACCTATCTCCGATCTCATCATGAACTTTCCACATTCTGATATCAGAAAGAAGACACATACCGATATTCCCGTTGAAGACACCTTGAGCGAACCGGAACAAAACCAATGACCAGAAGTTACTCGACAACCCGAAGCCGAGCATCGCAAACGTCAATCCAAGAGGACCCAGGAGCAATATGGGCTTTCGGCCGAACCTATCAGACAAGCGGCCCCAGTAGAACACGCTCAACGATTCCGCAATATAGAAGGCGGATTCCTAGATCACGAGAGTGCGTTAGACGAATCCAATGAAGAACTAAAAGAGAGTTTACGATAAACCCAGCATAGTACCCTGTCTTGGTCTCATCCCCCCCAGTTATTCCTGTCCTACGAATGAATTCAGGAGCAAAAGGGAATATCACTGTCGCTGTTATAGGTTCCGCAAGCTGGACGAGGAACACAGTAAGTAACTGCCATCTGGGAAGCGGAGTTTGCTTGGTCTCGGTGGCTTGGACGCTCTCGCTCGCCGCGGCGGCAGTCATAGATGGCGGTAAGAGGACAAGACTGTAAGCGCCGATTTATGTAGTCATATCGATAGCAGCTGACTCATTTTTCAGGGCTTCAAAGGGAACCTCGGGAAATTACCACATGAGTTATCGCTGAATGAAATTCGTTAGAATGAAATGCCAGCCTGCGTCCGGTTCCGCGGCATTGCTAGGCAGTCCCTAACATTTTTTAATTTACCTTACTGAAAAGTCAGACAGATACTGTGGTAATTGGAAGAGAAGGGATATCTCCGAGTCAGGGCTTTTTGATCGGGCGCACTTTCCTTTTACGAACTGGCGTTGGCAGAACGTACTTACAAGACGAATCTACACAGGAAGTAGGAGAATGGCTCTGAGAGAAGTAACTAAGCCTGTAGCTAGAAACCTGTACTTGATATATTTTGATTATTCTTCTAGATATATATTTCTTATTTACTTACTCAAAGGTCTCTCTGATAGTACTTATTCGACAATTTAACCGATAAGTCCAGTCCCAGCAGTCTGTCTTTCAACTTGAACCACGGGAGACTGTACAGGTGTCATGAGGCCGCACCGACTCTCTTCCGCTGCGTCGTTTCCGAGTGCCTCGGCATCCGCACAACTTCTCTTATGGGCAGTACAAACACATCGAATGCAAAGAATTCATGACAACCTTATTCTCATGATCCAATACTCTTTAAAGTATATGTATATCTCAATGACTATTTGCATGACATGAATTTTACAGACGACAAGTGGTTATAAGAGCAAGCTCTCCGTATCTATCTACCTTCTAGGTAGGTTAACAATCAAGAGTGATGATGACAACTAAGTACAATCGACCGAAGCGACTATAAACGATGTGGGGGTATATAACAAGCAGAAAAGACAGCAGTAGATCGAGTAAATTAGAAAGTGTAAGCATCGTAATCCATGTGACGACGGTGAGTGCGACGGAAGCGAGAGGAGTGATCAATATCGTCACGGCGTGATTCTCGCTTGCACGAGCCTGAAGAAGAGGAAGAGGAAGAGGATGCTGCTGCTGCGTGGTGGTGAGTGTGATGGGCATGATCACCATTGCTGGCGCTTGACGAAGAGGAAGAGGCGGGAGATGCGACTGATGTCAACACAGGTGCTTCGGACGACGACGCGACCGACGTCGACGCAGATACAGGGGAGGACGACAATTCGGTGGCGGATACCAAGTCAGTGGAGGATGCCAAGTCAGTGGAGGATGCCAAGTCAGTTGATGACACCGCCAATTCGGTGGATGATGCCAAATCTGTGGACGACACTTCCACAGGTGCCGATGAAACTTCGGTAGACGAGGGCGAATCTGTAGACGATGCCGACGCGGTTGTCTGAATGACAGCACCCACGTTACCGGCACTGGTGAAAGCAGAGGAAGCGGACGAGGCGGAGGATGATCCGGTAGATCCTGCAGCAGTGCTTCCACCTTGCGTGGCCGTAGCCGTGGCCGTGGGAGACGAACCAGTGTATACATAGACAGGTTCCAGGAATCCGGGTACGTCATCGTCCGAGTAGACAGTTGCCTGGATGCCGGCTGGCTGTACTGGGTTGTTGCCAGGAAGCTTGGTCAACAATCCACTCGCTGTAAAAGAATAAGCAAATATTTCGTCGACTTATATATAAACATACTCTTCTCATCAACGATGTCCGTAATATGACATTCCTTGCCTTCCTGGTAAGTGAAGATGCCTTGAGCGGCACAGCATGTGGGGCTACCGTACTCGTCTAATTGCACTCTATCATTAACGTGGTACTCAGTCGAATATCGGATGCACGTACCACAATGACAGTTGTCAACGGCCTTCTGCAAGGCACCGTCATCCCAACCATTGATGAAATCGGCGTGGTACCCGTACCCAGTAGGATCGCCGAAAGAGTAGCTGATGTTCAACGTTAGCTGTAAGCACTGGTCATCGTTGAAAAGAAAACATACACAAATGGTTGTGTCGAGTTCTTCGCTTGGTCACGGTATTGGTCAAAGTCGCCAGAGGCCCAGTACACCTCCAAGAAAATGCGAGGAAGTCGAACAGGGAATTTGGGGTCTTCGCAAGTTCCTGAATCGGGACCACCGCTAAGGAAGGCGACATGGGACTTATGGTCCTTGGAGTCGGTGTTCACGCCGTCCCAGCAACTGGGGAAGTTCTGGTGTGATTTAGAAACAGGGTTCTTACAACATCGGGGAAAGCATTCTCACGATCTGAGCCCGAATACCGCTAGCGCATGCTTGAGGAGGAATGCTGTTGAACTTGGTGGTGGTACCGGTAAAATCGAGGCACAAAAAGGTGACCGCCTGTTGAGCGTAGCTGCTGGAGTCGTAGGTGCGCAGAGTTGGGTTCCCAGTGATCATCCGGAACTATCATTTAGTATCATAAAATGAGCATTATTGGAAATTCTGTGGAGGTTGGGACTGACGTCATCGGGAAAAGCAGTAACATTCTCCGCAGCGGCATTATCATCGAACAGATAATCTGTAGAAGATAGGAATGAAACATTGCACGGTGAGCGAACCACGCAAGTTACGTACAACTGTGTGAGACGATAAGCAAGTAAAAATAGAAAAATAGCGAGATCACGCACATAACGTTGCCACCAGTAAGGGAGCTGAAGGAACCGTTGGCCCATCTGAAATTGCGACGTTAGCAAATGCTGCGACGCGGAAAATATATTCCGTACTCGAAATACAAGTTCTAGATTGAAACCGAGTTAGCAAGGATGGGAATGCCCAAAAAGGAATACGAACAGGATACCAATAACTGGACTTGTCTTCTGCGATGGGAGTGGTGGTACATTCACTTGAGCGAAGAGAAGCAGTGTCCGTAGTCTGCCTAAAGTTGCTTCCGCCCAGTACTAGGAAAGTAGTCAGAAAATCAGACACGAATACATTTCAATGACCATTGATAAGGCTGTTCCGCGGCAAAACAAGAAGAGACCTCTGAGGGATTTGATATTCCCACGTCGTGAACAGCCCTCGATCCAAGGACAGGCGAATAATACCGAGTAAAGACAGTGTATCTAGGAATCATCATCCAAAGATTTTCTGGTCCTATCTCGAGTTTGGAACGCGAAACATTCCCTTGATACAAGAAACCAGACATTCGAAAGGATTGCATTGCAATTTCAACGCTTCGGATCGTCGATAAAATTTGTTCGATCTCAAAGGAGTAATCGCCCGTCCTTGGAGTAATAACGTCACAAAAACCGAGCTCACCATAATGAGCGTGAGATGAAACTGCGCCGGGAGAAAGAATGGGGTCTACGCGCTGCGGATCTGGCGTCAAAGTTCCTGCAAGTAGCTGGTCAGTATCCAGACGCAACGCTAGTCAATACTAGCAACCCACCAACGCTCATGAGCCAGTAGGCGTTCACGGTCGACGACAAAGTCGCGAGAAAGAAAAGAGACTTCATGACTGCCCTAGAGAACGTGAACAAAAAAGAATGGACGGCCCTCAGCAAATGCGAGGGTCAGTTTTATAAGAGAAGTGGGGAGAAGGAGGAGGAGGAGCAGATGGAAGAAAGAGATAGAAGCGAATCCATTTCAAGCGATCCGTTGTATGCCATTGTTTGTGTTGAACGAACCTCACAAGCCAGAAAGCCGGTTTCCAGGCCCGTTTTCTATTGTCGCTATGTCTCCGACTGACATTCATCATGGATCGGGAGTCGATTTTCTAATGTTACAACCCTGGTGCCTTGTTGATCATGCTGTATAGTGCCGTACCAGGCCACACCGTGGCAGGCAGGATACGCCTTGGGTAAGAATCATCATGACCATTTAATCTTCGCCGCACCTGCATCTTTTCCATGAGTCAAATTCAATTCAGGCATTCCCGATAGCTGTAACCGTGCCTTCAACATGCCGTGACCGTTAATTACTGCGGCGGTTGCGCTTTGTAGAATGTAGAATTCACATATGAAATCAAGAATTCCATTTTCATGAAAACATCGTTGCTCCAGCCTGAAGATTCAGGGAAACAGATTCATGCTTGGTACAGGTTTTCACGGTGGTGATTCGGATCCCACGTACGACGTCAGAAACGCCACCTGAGAGGTTCTTCTCTTCGCAGCGTGGTATATTAAACAGGGGATGGCAACACAAGGTATAGCCGTAGTAGAGAGATGCCAATAATGCTAACGTTCAGTATCCGAATCTTAACGTTACACGGCAGCTCCGCGCGGTACGGACCCTCGGAAGGTAGTAATCAAGCAGCAATGACCAAGGTGAGCAGGTCATGACGCCACGACCATGCGACGAGGAAGTCGTGCGTCGGCAAGCAAACGGTCTTCTGAAGACTAGGAATGCACGATAGAGCCAGAAGGCATCCACAGGAGTAACTCAAGACTCAACCTCGGGTGTCTGATGGATCTCCATGGAACACCGGTGACAGGGCGCTGAATAGGTTTCCCCTGCCCGTCTATACAACCGTCAATACGTATGGCCCCATACAAGTTACGGTGTCAGCGCCCAGGGCTGCATTCGAGGAAGGGCCAGAGATTCTGCTTCAAGCCCCAATCCGCTGCGGAACCTAGTAGGAAAGAAGCGCCATGGCCCCACCATTAAGAAGTACCTGTTTTCGCCAGAGTCTTTTACATTATTATCGCAAGTACTCCCAGGCTAGACGCGAACTCACTGCCACTGCTCAGCTCAGGCCCTGACTCCGTTGCCAGCGCCACGGGTCGGTCCCCTACTAATCACGGAGAAAAAAAGATCAAAATGAGGGCATTAATGCATGCTTCCCATGATTCCCAAGGCAACTCCAGCGGCAGTCCCGAAATTCCCAGAGTTTTGAGTGATGAGGTGATTCTGCCATGAGCCGGAACAGAATGATGAGATTAAATAATCCATTGATAATGTCCATTTAGAGCAGATAGCCACGTGGATTCAATTATGTGATACTTGCCGGCCGAGATGTGCTATAATTAACTGATCTTTATCTTTACGCCATCATGAATGTTCACTTCATCAATAACTTGGCCGCTTCTGCAGCACCTGGAGAGCATACTCATTCTCACGAGGGCGCATCTCACGAACACAATCATGGTGGCGAGCATGGTCATACCCATGAACATTACAATAATGCTGGTACTTGTCTTACCTCGAATTTACGTTCATTGGCCTAGTCCTGAGGATAGATTAGGGAAATATTCTGACCGAGATATGCCTGATTATTCGTCCAGAAATTTCGAGGAACGCGGTTTCACTGTTGGTATCGGAGGGTTAGTTGTGTTCCATTTGGAGGCCATCGAGCTTCCATTGACTTTGCTTCTAGTCCAGTAGGTTCAGGAAAGACGGCTCTGACGTTGGCGCTATGTCAGAAGCTCAGGAAGGAGTTCAATTTGGGTTCGTATCCATCCTTCATGGCTTGATCAATCTTCTGATAATTGGAAAGGTACGGTCACAAACGACATCTTCACGCGTGAAGATCAGGAATTCCTCATCAAGAACAAGGCGCTTCCAGCTTCACGAATTCTGGCCATCGAAACAGGAGGATGCCCCCATGCAGCTATCCGTGAAGATATAAGTGCGAATATGGGCGCTCTAGAAACTCTTCAAGCCAAGTTTGGCTGCCAGCTGCTTCTCGTGGAGAGCGGTGGCGACAACCTGGCTGCCAACTACTCCAGAGAGCTCGCCGATTATATCATTTACGTCATAGACGTATCTGTAAGCGCTGTCCCATCCCATTTATCCTAGCTTAATCAGTCTTCCAAAGGGAGGCGACAAGATTCCGCGCAAGGGCGGTCCAGGCATATCCCAATCTGACCTCCTCGTCATTAACAAGGTCCGTACATACTTTCCATTACATTTCTCATGAATCATCTGATGTGCGCTAACAAGACGGACTTGGCACCGTATGTCGGTGCATCCCTGGAAGTCATGCAGCGCGACTCGAAGCTTATGCGGGGCGACGGGCCAACTGTGTTTACAAGCATCAAAGAAGGATCAGGCGTCGATGATGTAGTGAACCTCGTTTTAGCCGCATGGCGTGCTTCGGGGAGCCCCGGAAAACCTGGCGCAGTAGGAGACGAAGCTTGAAAAAGTAGATATGAAAAACGTATGTCTACGTCGCAAGAAGAAAGCAAAATGTGGTACGAGTGTTTTATTCCTTGAACGTAAACGCGAAGTCTGACCCTTTGTGTTCCAGCTGTAAGATTGAAACCGGGTGTAAAATTAAGAAAGCATTTCGTTTTTCAACAACCTCCGAACCCGATACATTTAGTTTTAATCACCCGTCCGTTTGGCATACACCAGATACAGGTGCCGAATTCAAGCGAAAGACACCCCCTCGGGCCTCAGATCCCCTGAAATATGCCCAAACTCAGGACATCTGGTAAGAGTCCTTTTCGCCTACATGTAGCTCCCGACTCGGGCTACAGTACCTGGCCGTTGTACATCCAGCTTTTCACCCAGCCCTTTGCGCTCAGCGTTTCCGAACAGTAGTCAAGGGCCTCGCAGTCAACGCCGCGTATCAATCATAAAAAATCCTTTCTATCACCCTCATTCACAATCGCCGCCGATCAACAAAGTACGGAGATTATGCTGCCTACTCATTGCACAAGCGTCGCTTCAGCTGTTAAGTCCCCGACTGCCGAGCCCTCGGATGTTGACTCTCGGAGCCGTCATGACGCTTTCGCAGTCGAGTCATAGTCCGCGTACATCGAGCTCTTAGCCTCCTTCTGCGCTTCGCGCAGTACTGCGCAATACGAGGCTATACCTATACCTCCAGCATTTCAGGTGACCACTGATGGCGCCCTTCTGATCTCGTTGCGGGGATCCTTCGTTAGCCGACCATTTCTACAACGCGGTACCCAACTTCCTTCTGGGCAATATCTGGACAATTGGCCAGTGATTTACCCGATTTTCAAGTAAATTCAGGCCGTGGGCCTCGAAGGCTCCAACAAGCAAACGTGCCATACCCTCGAGTGTCCTCGTGAACTAAGAATGAACAACCTCGTGTCTGATAACATTAGTGCTGTCGTATTTCTGATCCAGTTTATGCGCAGCCGTGGATTATCCAGTATACTTTCCGTCAGGACGGGGGCGCATCTGAGTAGTCTCCTCAATAATGTGCTCGGAAGCAACGTGAGATCATAACAGCCCTTCTTTCACCGAAGAGATGGACGTATGTATGGGACGTCATTGTCGTTCCAGATAGTATTGAGGCGGGATGACGTATCGCACTTCTTATAGACACTCCGCCTGTGGCGGGTGGCGGAGAAATGTTCTGTTGGTTCCTGGGACTGTCAGGGCAGTCATTGCTCATGGGTTTCACTCGAGCTACATACCTTGCGCTATTTACTCGGAACCAACGGAGTCAAGAGCGGCGGGATTTATCGCCCAGGAATACCTCGAGAGATTCCGAGCTTGCACGCCATCTGCCCAGGTCTAGACACTTGCTACACATCCAAGAGATTATATATTACATTAATTCGTGGGAACTTCTCCATCTACCATCACTTATCCTTCTTAAACACTGCCCGATGTCCTCGTCCAAAGATATCGTTCTGCGCACCTGGAGGGGATCGAAGAAAATCAACAATTTGGACAGCATAGATATCCGAAAGTCACACACCGGAGGAAAAACCACATTTCGTATTATACCCCGGTGACTTTGGACTGCCCAATAGGTCGTAACCAGAGACTTCGATGTTGTTCCCTTCGGCTTGATGCCAGTAGAGCATCTGCTTAGGACCAGAGACGCATTTCGATCGATCGTCTTCGCACCAAACTGGAGGTTTTCCCTTCGCCACAGGAATCGTGCTAGTAGCGCCTGTTACCTTGCATTTGTAAGGGAGCATATACATGTTGGGTTCACCGCAACTGCTCCGTGGAAATGAAGGTCAGAGGTGCTGGAAACAAAGAAAAGATAAGATCTCTTACCCGTTGGGTATCTGTAAGCGTGAATGGATTCTAATGAGAACGAACACATACAGCATGAAGTGTCAAGCGACGTACCCAACCCCACTGTATGACGCACGTTATTAGAATGACAAATAACAGACGACGTTGTACAACTTACAGCGCAAGTACATCCACCAGGTGGGCACGCAGGTAGCGCTTTTGGCGCGTCATAAATAGCAATACGATGCCAGGGAGTCCTGATACGTATTCAATGAGCGCAAATTTAGTATAGAAAATCAGAATATACGCACTTCTCGAGAACACTGAAGACCACTAAGTTTTCAGGCGTGACATTGCGAAGATCAGACTAAAGCAATTGATTGATACATTCGACAGTCCACGGATAGAACTTTCGTACCTCATAAGAAATGGCAAACGCAGTCCCCGCTGCCATCGATTGGTTTTGGGTATGCACTGGGAGAAAAACAGAACGTCAGAGTGGAGGTGGCTCCGATATATGACCCTGCCTACGGTTTGGAGAAGTGATGCATGTATCATGCTATGTCCAGGTATAAGTCCTAGGATAAACAAAAGAGGGGCTTCGGGCATACGTATTGACTGTATTCGGGGTGTTCTTGACCATCAGCGAATGTACCGACCATTCGTCCATCGTAAGACAAAGTTGTGAACGCTTGATTGGTGGCCAGCTCAACGGTGAACGATCCACCTGCAGGTCTGTGGGGCGGGTTACTAAAAGCACCAGGAGAGTTCAGAGAAATCAACCTACATTTCTAGAAAATCATTTTTCAAGGGAGGTCGTTCGTCGCACTACTGTCAGTCAGGATGTAACAACAAATAGAAAGTAGGTTTGGTACGCGCATTAGAGTAATGTTGCACTGTCAAACATAATCAATATTATAACATGAATCAAAAGGTGAACGTCGACGTACTCCACCATTGATCCTTCTTCAGCATGAAGAGAGGGTTGACAGCGTCTGCAGCGTTCTGATTGTCCCCGGAAACTCCCTGGATATCTCGTTCAGCACTTTCACCACACGGTTCGAACAGCGTGTACGTTTTGACAATACATGCCTTGCGTGAAAGCGACGATATGACCGTTGCTGATGCTAGCGGCACACAGCAAAAGAAGAAATACAGAAGCCATTGAGAGGTAAACGGGAGGGAGAAAGCGATAGACTGGAACGCTGAGGAGGTCTGATAGACTGCAACAGACTTTGTACTCGTCCGGCTTGACTAACAAAGAGAGAAGAGAAGGGCCCCATTGCACGCATGTATCTGCAGGCGTTCTAAAATTCGGCCGATCTGGCAAATCCAGTAGGAGGGTGGCAATGAAATGTCAAGCAAAGAAGAAATATGGTCTTCGAACGAATCGTTTACGTTCAAAATGCATCATAGACTGCAATAACTGAGTGGCCGAAATAGTGAATCTACCCCCATTCGAACCAGAGCGCAGATCATCCGTGTATTCTTGAGTGGATCGTTGAAGGACGAGCACGTCAGAGGGGGACTCGTGTCGCCTTGAGCCACAGATAAAGAGCAGACGCAAATAGGCCTATTAACTTTTTCGAAGTGACGGTGAAAGCATATCTCCTGGCTTGATTCTTGAAGTGAACGCAGAACCAACCCTTTGAATGAGCACTCCATGTTGGAGTCGCCCGAAGGTCTCGACCTGTCGAAGAAGTATCGGAGCCAAAATAATGATATCAAGAAGTGTAAGAGGTTAGATATGGTGTACCAACTCGCAAGAATGAAGGCAGGTAATTGAAGGGCCGAATCGTCAGAAAATAATCTCGGGCCGTAACCCGAACGGTTGGACAGTGTCCACGCGGCGCCGAGGTTCCTTGCCGAAATCCATTCACCAGCCATCCACGACGTCACTACGAAGCCTAGTGCTTAATCTTCGAAAGATATGATGCCTGAAGGCGCCGCATCACGCACATCGCAGGCCCCCCGAAAACGATCAAAAGTACAGTCATGCGACTCATGTCGCAAGCATAAAACACGATGCGAAATTCTCGATTCCAAACGCAATCCTGTACGATGTCATCGCTGCCATGTTCTCAAGCTGGACTGCTCTTATGAGATCTCGAAAAAATCTGCTTCTATACCCGAATCATCTCCAAGTTCGTCTGACTTAAATACGGAAACTTCGTCGCCACAGGTTGTCTATGCTTTAGGAGTGGATACCAGGCAGCTTGAGACAGCCCCCCCTCCTCTTGATGCTGGTATAGCATCTGATACTGGTAGCGAAGAAAATCGTCCGCGACCCGTAATCTGGTCATTCGTCCGTCAGAACCTTGACTGGTCGGCACCCATTTTGGCAATGCAGGAGCTGGCGAGACAACGCTCGCAAGAACAGCCGTCAATGCCTATCACGGTGAACAATCAACTTCTGTCCAACATTCTCACCCAAGTAGAAATCAAACATCTCCTTACTTTGTGCGTTTGACATAGGCTTCTACCGTCTCCGAAAGTGTTAATAAATCTCCTCACATAGATTTTCGGTCAATTATTCTCCTTGGCTAAACTTCCATCTAGTCCAAGACGGTCCTACACCATTTTTAGATCTCGTTTGCTGCACGATCGCGTCGCGTCACCTTGATCCATCAACCCGGTCCCTTGTGGCCCCTCGGCTCCAAAAGTTGACTGAAGACACTATCGCCAGAGTGGTCTTCAATCCTGAGAAGTTTGAGTCTGAAGAAACCATACAAGGTCTCATTGTCCTATCATTGTGGATGCCTATCTGCGGTTCGGCGACAGGTGGTGGTGGGGATGGCAGAATGTTGATAGGTATGGCTGTTACTATGGCCATGAACCTCCGATTGAGCGAGGCGATTCCGACTGTAATGAGTCTGCGAGATAGACTGCCAGGTGACTCCGATCAAGCAGTTTTGGAGAAAGCTCTAAATAGAGCTAGACTAGTAAGTGCATGGTCGAGCAATAAACGACACTTCTCATTACAGATTGCAACTACAGTGGATAACATTGTCAACGACAGAATCCATGTGAGTATCTGACGTCCTACCAGCAATTTTGGTTTATTAAAAGCGGAAGTATTTAGGTTGTGTGTTGGGACGCGCCGTACACCTCTATCCCGTCGATCCGGTTTCGACTTGACAATATTTCCCATAATATCACCATCAAGCGCATCTGAAGGACGTGATTTGCGGATCCGACTGCTAGCAGAAATATTCGATTCAACAGAACAAGGTTTAATGGTCCAGTTCGCCAGTCGTGCAGACATGGAAACTTGGTTCAACGGAATAACAAACGCGCTCTCGGCCATGGATAGGCTCTCAAGACTGATTTCGCCGCTATCAGGTGAATACGTCTTTTCTCTACCGTCAATGACAGCCCATCATAGTATATCTCAGTGCTCTCAAATCACGATCAATTCTACTACCACATGCTTTTCCTCCTCCTCCAATGCTGCCGGCTTCTAGTTCTCTACCACGCCATCCTCTTAGCGAGACATGTCACCAGTACGACCCACAGATGGTTTTTGGAGATTCAGCCAAACGGCCTCAACATCATCCCAGTCTGGTCGAAGGAATGCTTCTCTATAGGGGAGGCTATCATGGTGTCGCTTCTAAAATCTGATAAGAACCTCCTCTCAACGACGCCAGACATCCTGTTCACCATGATGTCGTTCGCGGGGGGGTTACTCGTTGGGGCCAAATTGTTAATGATGGATAAGAATAGGATAGAGTTCCTCGGGTGTGGGGATGCTTTGTTTGAGCAGAGTATACGGGCGCTTGGAGATGCGTCGGTTTCCCCGGATCATGCCGCTGGGAGGTGTTCAGTGTTGATGGATGCTATGCATGCTTCGTGGATAGGGAGACGGAGGGGATTGGAGCCAGAGAAGGTTTATCTGGGAGCGCCTTCTGAGCCTGCGGGTACAAATCTTTTTCTAGGTCCTGGGTCAGAAGGGGGAGGACTCGATGGCCAGAGTGCGAATATGGACATATTTCAGGACTCGGAATTTTGGTCGACTTTCTTCGGTGGTGAGATGAGGGCAGAAACGCTGGCATACTTCTCCCAGGACAACTCGGGTGGGATGTACAATTAGATGTTTGTCTTGTATGAATTCTATATAGTGTTATTCCATGTGTAACTGTTGATATTGTACAAGTTGGTCACCTACGAGAGCAGCTGTGCTATGCTACTCGTTAGTTTCCGCAGCCTTTCTACAAGTATTGCCGAATTAACCGCCCGGACGCGACGCGTTCTCACCCCTAACTCCCCTTTGCGTCTTTCAAGTTGTCACATAAATGCATGACGCGCCAATAATGAAGATCACCAATGGTGAAGTTCTTTTTACGGGCATCTCGGTGGCGCAGGGCCCCAGTTGACGACGGTGGCAGACATCTTTTTCAAGTACTTATGTGTCGTAGAGATATGGCTATTTTCAGCAAGATGGCGGTTACCGAGGGCTTTTCAAGAACAAAATTTTGTCCAGCAATCGAGCCGCTACTTTTGAAGCAGTAATACTGAGACTTTACTCTCACTTTCCGCCGCCGGGACGTCACCTGATTGCGGCCGGCTGATCTAAATTCGCACGACGCGTTTATCTTTCTTTGCTTCCGTTGTGTTCCCTGACATTGTTAGGCATATCAAGGGAACCCTCAATAGGAAACCGTGACAATTAGAGGACCTTGAGGCCTTGATGTGACTGACTAGTACTCGCAAGCCTTTCCTTCTGCCACAACAATCTTTTAATCCGTACGTTTTTTCTTAACCTATTCGACTCGCTGTTACTCAAAACAGGCTGACTTGCTATAGAATCTTATCACCATGACATCGCGGGACCGTTCCTCGACGACCGCAAGGGCTCGTAAAAGTAACGGGCCCGAAGGGAGCTTGAAACCCGGCGCTTCCATCACCAACGACAACGTTTTTCAAGGCGGTGCAGTCAATGCCCGTCGTAGTCGACACAGCCAGCCAATGACACCAAATCTGCCAGCGTCGAACTTGAAGAAACATGCTGTCGAGAGCAAACCGTCCGCTTCGTCCTCTTATCTACCAACTCCCATGACCACCCCGTCTTCCTTTGGTGGTGGATTTCTTGCCACACCGATTTCCTCTTTCAAAGGCGCGAGGACCTTGACAAAGGCTGAAGTAGGTGACGAGTGGGACAATATACGCCCAGCATTTCCGACACCACCACGCTCTCTCGGACCGAAGACACAGATGACCTCAAGTCATGGACCGTCAGCTAATCTTTTCGGTGTGAACGCGTCAAACTTGGACTGGGACGAACCCGAACCAGCCAGCAAGTCGACCACCGTCGACGTCAAATACCAAAAGCTCCCATCCTTATCCATTCCTCAGAGTCGCCCGTCGACCGGTTTGCAGACACCAGTGAGTTCGTCACGAAAGAGCAGCGGTCGGTTTGTGCCTGCGCGTCCATCGGCACCAGCCACGCCTTCGCCTTCACCATCTCAGCGCCGAGTAACGTCTCCGGCTGCTGCCTTTCCAACGCCTCCCCCGAGTAGGCGTACACACGTGAAGAAACCTGAGCCAGCGGCGCAATCCATTCCAATCCCGGCTGAGTGGACTAAGCACACCAAATCACTCCGCCCTGACTTCAATATAGACCTTCGGCCCCATCAGGAGATATCTCGCGTTTGGATGAAGCAGTCTGAGACAGAGTACGGTGGTGGTATCTTGGCCGACGACATGGGGTATGGGCTTAACGCCTTCCTTTATTTTGACTTGGCGTCACCTTTGGTTTAGATTCGGCAAGACGCTTCAAGTTCTAGTAATGATCATTGATAATATAATGGACCCCGAAGCAGCATATAAGGGCCCTACACTGTACGTCCTTTTGTCTATGAAGATGACTATCACCTCACCGACGTCAGTGTTGTATGCCCGGCGTCTGTGATGCTTGTATGGGAATTGGAATGTTTCCGTATATCCGGTGACAAGAAGCTGAACTACTATCTCTATCATGGAAGTAAGAGAGAGCAAGGTACTGTCGTCCGCTATCTCGGAGTAAACCCATGCCTGATAAGTTGCTAACAAATTAAGATCCCGACAAGCTGAAGGCTTACGACGTTGTTATTACGTCGTATGACACATTAGGATCGGAGTACTCGAAACTCTGCAAGACAGAAGGAAAGGGCAAGAGCAAGAAGTACATCATCGCTGACACAGCGAAGACCGGTCCTTATGCAGTGCATTGGAATAGACTTGTTATGGGTACGTTTTAATTCTGGTCTTTTATCCTTGTATCTAACTATCTTGCATATTAGACGAAGCACAGATGGTCCATAACAATGAAACAAGAAGATACCTCTCGTGCTGTGAGTTGTCATGTGGCTATGTCTGGGCAGCGACAGGCACTCCCGTGTAATTCACATCCTCTCTTCATGCATAAACACGCTTATGTTCTTGCCACAGACAGAACAGGCTGCAGGACATATATTCTCTCCTCAGTCTGTTACCACCGTCACAAAAGGCTCAAGCTCCACCTCTTCCTCCTGGGCTTGCTCGTGGAGTGGAACTACCACCTGGTTTTAAGGAGGATCTCCATGTAAGCCTCACAATACAATGCTTTGGTGTAACTTATGCGTTGCCCAGGCCTACTTATACAAAGTCATGCTGCGACGGACCAAGAAAGACCAGTACTTATGGGTTAAGCTTCCTCCCATCAAGATTATCACGGTCGAGTGCTTGTTCAGCGATGCTGAACAACGGTTATACAATGCTGTAGAACAGCGAAAGGGCAATTTCATGGTCTGGGGCAAATATGTACAGCCGATTACCTGTCCTTTTACGAAATTGCTCCGGTTGATGCAAGGTCTGTCTGTTTTGCATTCTCGTTCATCGTTACAGTGTTTCATTCACGATGTCTCACAGCCTGCACTTACCCCGATACGTTCTGTAAGGATCATATAGACGAGAAGGACGAAGAGAAGGACGGCGATGGCGTTCTTGTTGACGGTGTCCAAGATGACATCAACCCGGCTGATGTCAATGAGCTAGTTGGAGACGACGTGTATGTGTTACGGCTCATTTATATCATCGTCCAACTCTTATGTCTTTTCTGCCTCAGTTACGAAACATCGCGTCGAGAAACCCTCCGAAGCCATGTCAGGTCCAAGCCCGAGGTGCTCGATATCCCCCCCATTGAGCCGTATCCCACCAAGGTGATCGAGATGATTAAGATTCTACGCAAGATACGCCAGCGAAGCAGACAGACGGGAGTCAAAGAGAAGACAATCGTGTTTTCGCGATGGACGGGTGTGCTAGACCGTCTCAAGACGGTTCTTGATAGCCGTCACTTCAAGTCGGTCATGTGTGAGCGCCGAATCCTTCTTTGGTAGTGGCCTGCAATCTGATTGAGTGGCAGATGACGGGCGGATGAACAAAGCAGCGAAGGACCTCGCAATTCAGGATATCACTATAGCTGAATCTAATACTGATGTGATGCTGGTATCACTCATGGCTGGCGGGACGGGTATGCGCTTTTGTTCCATTGTGATAGGTTTCTTATTGACGATGGCGTTCCAGGGCTCAATCTAGTTGCCTGCAATAACGTCATCTTCATGGACCTCTGGTGGAATCCGGCTGTCGAGGTGCGCATACCTGCTATTGTTCATTTTCGCGACTAACATACGCTACAACTTACATAGGAGCAAGCTTACAATCGGGTGCACCGTATCGGCCAGACAAAGCCTGTCCAGGTGTACAAACTCGTCGTTCCTAATACGATCGAGGACAGGGTTCTTCGGGTATGCAAAGTCCATTCCGCAGACTTTGTAAGATATTTCACTCACCATTTATAATGATAGATGCAAGCAAAGAAGACGCAATTCGCTAATGACGTTCTTAATATCGCGGATGTGTTGAACAAAGATCTGCTGCAGGGTCTTTGGGGTTTCAATGAGGAAAATCCGGTGTAGGTTTATCTTTTCACAATTTCTGTAATATTCTTGGTTCCGGGTGGCGATTTCCATGACTCCTTGTAGCATAGCGTACGGTGGTAAAGTTATACGATTATTAAACTATTGCGTTGTAGCACTACTTGATAGTAACGATGTCTGAGTGAATACTAGCATGATGGCAGCATCTGCTCACTAGAGATCTGTGTGCCATACGCAGAGCCGTACGAGCAACACACTATGAATTACGTCCGTCGCAGTAGTGATATAATCAATAAACTAGTGTTGCCAGAGTGAGTATCTGAGCTTGATTCTGACAAGTGGCTACATAAGTCGACAGATTGGGATGTGTTGTCACAGGAAAGCGGTGATGTCCAAATATGGAAATTTCTTTTGTCTTCTCTCACCACGCGCTAATCTCGAACCCGTACGTAGTACTCGGCTAACTCTGAGAAGGACATCAAAAAAAATGGAACTACCACAGCATTATGACAGACAAGCACACTGTGATGTCTGTCGAGCTGAAGCGAAAGATGCTATGAAGAGACAAAGGGTGCGAATGCATTTTGTCTTTCATTCTCCTCTCTAATACATATTTAGCGGTGGGCTTGTTTTGGGAACAGGACGAAGTCTATGGAAACACTTCCGGAAGTATACAGAGTCACGGGTCCCGCCTGCAAGCCGCCTGTCTTCCAATATGGTTTTGGTCTCACCTTCCAGCGGCTCATCGACTATGCGCTTCAGCATCACATCGTTGAGGTGCCCGAGAACCCAGAGAACGACGACCCCGAAGACATTAGAGGGGGCCTCATCATATACTCCTTGTGCGACGTAACTCAATATCTCCGACGTCTTTGTCGCTTGCCACTTACATACGTGAATCCTATCTCTCTCGACTACGATGTCGTCATTGCGATGTACTCCAATTATACCCAAGAGGACCGGGAGCTTGAGGACGAGGACCATGCCGAAGTCGTGCAACAGATGAGCGAGGAGCTCGGTTGCCCAGAGGGTCCCATGTGGTATCTGGACTCCCACTAGGTGCCACTGGTCAGTGCATATCAACATTGTAGAGGAATTGTTTCTCACAAGTAGCTGCTAGGTCAACGCAATACACAGGCTCATGTCGTTATGTTATCTTAAGGTAGGTAGGTAGGTAGGTAGTATTACACGGCAGTGTCCACACAGTGAACGCCGGAAACACATGTCATTACAAAGGCCTTGATGAAGGGCTCTAGTTTCTTTTCACTCTGTCATGTTCGCCATCCTCTTGACTCCCCGATGTATCTAAATTCGTAGACTAGGCGTTCAAGTAGCCTCTTTCATTGTTTCGGTTGAATTTGCTCCTCTCAGACGATTCCCTGAATGCATCTTTTACGCATGCATACCGTAATTTACAAGGTAGTCCATACTCACTCCCCAGACTGCACTGATTGGAGACTCGGTATTAGCTCAAACCAGTCATCCTGCCCCAAGTCGTCGAAGCTATGCTCGATCTGTCCCATATATGATATGACTCGACTACAATAGGAATTAATTACTCACCCAGAAAGATAGAATACCGGCAATCAAGTCCGCCGTAGGCTTCGCGACTGCTGGGAGGTCACCAGGAAGGCGACTGACCGAAAGATGCACTGTGACGGACCGCTTAAAGGTCCCTCCATTACCATCAGGATTGAGATGAAGTATCAAAAAGATCCACTGGTGCCCGTCCGTCAAAGCGCCACGCAAAAATTCTTTCCTAGATGAAATAAGTGATGAGTACAACGGACGGCGGTAGACATACTTCAATAGCCTTGCGCATCCATACATCTCCGCCACTGGTTGCGCTACATGGTCCCTGAGGGTACCGGGCTCGGCTACAGTCACAAAAAACCCGGTTGGCAAAACTCGACACATGGTCGACATTAACGGATCGTCCAAAATAACATCTGTATATTCAGAAATTAGGCTATTGATCCAAGTGGAGATATCTACTTGCCGGCAACAGTTTCTTCTGCTACGACAGCAGAATAGTCTATCTGTCCCGCCAGTGTCGTAAAGGTCGTTGGGTAGACTACCGTCGTCGGGATAGTGTGCTCCATGTTCAGCACCATGCGCATGCCTGTTGGTACCATAGCAGATGCGCGGAAGAAAAAGGCATCGATCCAAGAGCGAGCATTTGCCTCTGACTAAAAGGCGTAAGGAGACCAGTCAGAAGGTAAAAGGGATCTTACACACCGTCTGGGGAACGAGCATTTCTAACCCATTCAAATGTCGATGAAGGTTGTTCGATGACCAGAGATGATCTTTTCCAAGGTCTGTGGTCTTCTCTGCGCGCGCTGGATGATCGCTTTTGAGTCGAAGGTTTGCAGTCTGCTTGATACACAGATGACCCTCCAAATTGTCTAGAGTCACATTGGAGAAGCTAAATGACTGTAGAAGATGAGAACGAGGGAATTCGGTCAGTAGCCTGGGTTCCATCAAAGACAGCAGCTTGTCCAATTGTTCCTCGAACCGGTCTGCGTTCGCAGATTCAACATCTTCCGCCTGCTCGTCTACAACCTCATACTGAAACTTCTTCCGAAGTTCAATGAGCGAGTCATAAGCGCTCAAAAGTTTGGCACTGCTGAGTGCGGAGATTTTTCGCTTCTTGCTCATGGTGTGGTGGTATGTGGCAGGTACCGGCACTAGGTCCCAATGGTGAAGGTAATTGGTTAGGGGCTTCAATCGTCGCAATGGAGTGACCGGGCCGAATGCCGGCCAACATGAATTTTTGATGTAGATGCGCAAGCCGACTGCCGTGCTTGTTTGAAGCGAAAAAGTGCTTAAGACCAAGCATACGAATACGTTTCTTCCTCTTATTCTCCTCCTCACTAGTGCGTACTTTGAGATGGGCTGGCAGCGACAACAGGTCAGATTCACTGAGAACGCTTCCAAGTAAATACAAAGAGTACTTAACAAGAGCTCAGGTTCAGCTAAGTCAAATGGGACGCGAGCAATTCGTAGGCCTTTGCGAGGTGTGAAGGATAGAAAAACAGACAGGTGGGACCAACCTGAAGTCATGAATGCGGCACAGTACCTCTCCATTTATAATGGTGTACAAGACAACTTCGACAGCACAAAATGCCACTCATTCGAAGTATATAATAAACTACACCTTGTCCTTTCTCAATCTGCCTTTCGAAATGTCGTCCTCCAAACTTACCCTCAACTACAACCTCAAATCCCACCTCTCAAAACCACAGCCACTCCCCGATCTCTCGTCCGACGTCCCCAGAGTCCGCGTGCGATGCATGCACCCCGACTGCGACGTTGTATCGGACTCTCTCAACGCCACCATCGGCCACTTTGACAGGAACCACTGCGACCCTCTGCCACCTTTTGTTCGATGCCCTTACTTTGGATGCGGTGTGGTCAAACGCATGCCAGGATATTTGAGATCGCACTTTAACGAGACAAAACATCTCTTCGAGACGAGGATACGATGTAATGCGTGCGGGAGAGTTTTCGAGAGACGCGATCAGTTGAACAAGCATGCACAGGCGATGAAAGGGAGATGTAGAGATGATAAGGATTCGTTCGAGGAGGAAGAAGAGTTTTAGGGCTGTAGGTGTTTTGCCACTGGTCTGTTTTATTGTGTAAAGTGTTACCTTTCTCGGGTGGATGTCTAGACTCCAGAATAACATGAAGTAATCACCAGTCTCGCGAATATGAAACTATCTTGATGGACTATGGTCATCCAGGCTGTTCGACCGGGTGTTTCGACGGCCACGGTGGACATGTTGACCAGGAAAAGAGGGTTAGTCTGAATAGACATCGATCGCTATCAGCATGCGACGGTCCAGCTATAGAGAGAAGACATAGAGATCAGCAGAGCAGGAGTTGCTAGAACCAAGGTTAGTGGCAATGCACCTGCAAAGGAGGAAACAGACACACAGCATATTGGGTAGTTATTCAGACGATATCCGCCACTACCGGCGGCTATGGGTTGAAGTATTTTGGTGGAAGCACTCGTAGCCGTGCGCTCTCCGGCGAGTTTGACGACATTGCGATTAGTTCGACAATACAAATGACGTCGACAGGTGCAGGCGGCTTGCACTGTGCGAGTAGCTGCTGGAAATGTCAACACAAAAATCTAGCCGTAACAGAAAGTCTACGTACCGCATCGACAGCTAGAACTTCGCGCTGAACTTAATGGTGGGGTCTAACTCATTCTCCTTATCCTCGCGCAACTATGATTTGCTCCGGCTCATCGCTCTGACAGTCGGCTAACGTACGAAAGGGAAAAATATCGCTCGTTTTCTAGCGAAGGATTGAGTCATCTTGCTGTCCAATATCTTCTGCAAGTAACATGCTAGGACGAAGAATCTGTGCTGGCAAAGTCGTCCTGAAAAATGTCGGAAAAACTTTTACGGGCCTCCTGGCCATGGACGTGAAGGGAAGAGGTCAAGCACAGCCACAACAACGGACCACTACTCCGCTTGCCGCAATTATTCCTTTCATCTATTGTCGTTTGCGAAATCGTCCTCAAGTACGGAATATTTTCTGAACGGGTCCTCATTCCAGCCGTATGTCGCCCTTCTTAGTTAATGACTTACCTTGCTGCCAAATCTGCGACATCTCAGGAGTCTCAGTTGGAACATCACTGACCTATCCTTGTTTCCTTCTACCACTATGCCAGACGAAAAATTTCCAGAATTGTATGAATCTCGAACACGGAACGTAACACTCCTACAGACCGGAATGCAGCCGAACAAAGGCATACCTTCCCTCGAATTTTACAGGCGACTTGGTATAGGCAACTTCTCCTTGGTTGTATGGGATCCAGAGGACGACGACATGCTTTTGATACAACTATGGGACAATTGGGCTTCTCTAGGACATCATGTAGGCTTTCATCGCTACACCCGCTCGCAGTTTGGGAACCGCGAACTTTGGTCTCGGAATCCAATTGGTATGACGACATGGCCTTACAATGATATCGTTCATCAAGGTAATACATTCATTTTTCGCCGTAGTTCCCCTCTAACATTTACTACCATGCGCAGGAATTCGCATTACACACCGAGGCCTTCCGTACCGTGGCTCGACTTGGCATTTCATGTATCCTGACCACCAGAGCTTCGTGGAAGAACTCGCACGCACCATCACCACTTCAGAACCCCCAAGTCCTGGACCTTACATCCCGCTTGAGCTGACCAATGGGGGCGTAATCGAGGCGGATCCTAGTTGGGTCCCTGGCGTGCCCATATTTGGTGCATACCGCTTCACATCTTGTTCCCCCGTCCTTCGTGCTCATCGAAACATAGGGAAATCATATCGAAGTGGCAAACATGGGTTGAGCAAAGACTGGACTGGGGATTGTGTCGGCTTCTTCTCCATACCCGCGGGAAGGGGACGATCTAAAGGTGATCTACCATGCTACTCCAAGCGAAGAGTCAATTACCCAGAGTACGACTACCTTCATATCTCGCGAAATCTGGTCTGATTATTTGCGCGCAGTGACATCACTAAAGCGAAGCATGAGGTCGAAATGCCTAAACACCTGCAGTAAGACTTTCGACTCCTTGTTCCTCAGGTTCTAACGACAATCATCAGGGCGAAGATAAAGACATCGTGGTTCTGGTACGTGTTGAAACAGGTTCAAACCCAAATTTTGCATGAAGGAGGATTAAACGTATAAATCAGGGGCGATCCTGCCGCACACTCTCCTTATTGCTTCAGGGAGCCACTAACTTGCCAGCTAGTCTCAGCTGGCTTCCTCAAAGCCGATTCGGAAATGGTGCTTATACATATGCAGGCTTCGACAATCCGCCCATTGTGGATCGCACAAGAACACGAGACTGGACAGTGGGGCTTCGTTACGCGTGCGTACTGAGATGAACTTGGGATCACCTTATTGACACTGGATTGTAGCATACGCGGTACGTCGGATTGGGCCTGCTGATCCTGCGGACGAACATTAACTTCCCTGGACACTTGTATTTGTACCACTGCTCCGTGTATCACATGCTTTCTTCTCTGCTGGTCCCTCTGAAAGTAATGACCCAATGTTTACGGCGTGCCTGCCCACAAGTTTGCATGTGGCCTTCTTTTCCAACCCCGGCTCAGACACTATGACTTTGTTTGAGTCTGGCTATGCTCCTTACGGCTAATAAAACCAACTCCGTTCCTCCCTTACCATAGCAACTCCTACCGGTTATACAGTTTTAGCTGTCTCAACACCTACCATTAAAATCTACCTTGCAAGAACATGTTTTTGCTGACACGATGGTAAAGTTAAGTCTCCGCACCTGTCTTCTCTCGGACCTTGCCCAAAAAGCGCGATGAAGCAGGAGCGACGCATTCGAAGTTTATAAATTTAAGCTGAATCGCAGATACAGCTATAGGTCTCGCTACTGGTAAATGACGTCTATCTTCGACGTTGATGTAAGTGCATGTCTGGTGTACTGGCATTACAAAGGCTCACAAACCGTCGTGAATTCATTCTAATTACCGCCTGATGGGTCATGAAGACTCCACTCCGCCGTCACCTGTTCATCGGTCAGTGGGGCATCCATGAAATTCAAAGGTAAATTGTTCTATAGAAGTCATATTCCAGTTCAGAATCTACGACCTGTAAAAGAAAAACATGTACGCACCGCTTCGTTCGCTTCCATTGACAGGCGACCCTTTGCATGACTAGATTTATTACTCGGTTGAGGGGTCCGTGCGTTAAGCCTGGTGAAAGCTACAGCGGGTGGAGCACTAAGAAAGAAATTTATAGTTACATCGTCAAAAGAGAGATTATGTATACTAACATTAATGTTATCAGTAAGACTACAGTACTGAAGAAATGAAGAGCTTACGCCTTGGTAAGGGGAAAGCGATTGCGGCAAAAATCAAAGTGTCCGGAAGGGTGAGAAACTACGCCAGGGTAAGTATCCACTTTGTTTCACAGGATGGTCAAGACAGACCACTACTAGCAACAGAATCGAGGCTGCACTGTCTCATTCTAAATATTAGACGCTACAAGGATGCTAGTAAACAAAGTAGTGCTTACGTTGCAGCCAGCCCGGACATTAACACAAGCCACAGCAATATGAGCAGACGCCCGCTCAGTCTGTATATCTTAGATAGTTCAGGACTGTGATAACCAAAGAAACCAACCTAGAAGATACGGTAACCGTTCGGCTCTTTAATAGATAATAGCTCATTGAGAGACATATGGTCAAGTCGGAAATTGCTCCGACAATCAATACTCCGTCCATTATCCTCTATATATTGCCGTGAGCGAAAGGAGAGGACCAGGACATAATACGTACTGATATGTCACTGAATTGGAAGAAGGTTGAAATGGTGTACACCTCATAAATCGCGACTATGGTAGGGTTCATGAGCTATCAAGCAAGAATGTATTAACCAGGCTTACGGATCATAACAGCTGATCAGAACGAGTATTGGGTTATTCCTGATATGCTGATCTCGACAAAGAAGAACACTCACAGACGGCACCTGCGACGGCAAGACTCTATATCGCTTATTAGCACCCTACCTTCGAATCAACTGACAGGACTTACGAGGATCCAGGGAACGATTCGGTGAAAATAATGTCCGACTATGCAGGGTTTCGGTTACGGTGTGTTTGGACACGTCACAAGAGGCTACTTACGAATCCATAACCGTACGACGCAGATGCTAAGAAATGATTGAGTGTGCAATAAATTGCGTGGGATGATACACGTACAGGTTAACACCCACAACAATCACCAGCTGGAAGTCAAAATCAGAATAACATTAGCTCCAAGGTGAGTTCCCTACATGAGTGGAAAAGTCGAGCTGCGAGAGCATGGTTAAAAACAAGGTTTCTGGTCTATAAACATCTGCACCTTAAAACTCCTGGAAAGGTACTCGTCATGAGTATATCGACAATCCGAAAGGGAAACGACGCACCACACTATGTTCGGTAAAGTTATGACATCTCCGAAAGACTCTACCAAATAGAAGTACAAGATGTGAAGTGCCAAAACAAAATGTAGAGCGTCAAGGACCCTGAAACACACATGCAAAGGTAAGTTTACACCCCCACTACTATCTCGGGCCTAACGTACCAGAGTAGAGCGAGCTGTGTTACACTGAATCAGTGCGGAATCTATATTATAATTACGAGACACACGGAGTATCGATAAAACCAAGAATCCTGAGAGTAACGCCTATAATACACGAAGAATAGCATGGTAGACACGCCGAATAGACTGTGAAAGAAATCAGAAGGACTCAACAGAAGAAACGTCGTCGACACACGCTGAGGCCAATGTTGCTCCAATAAGCATTGCACCAAGTGTTGTGCCCAACGAGAAGAGAGGGAGAGGATTGGTGGACATCTTGGCGTATTGTTAACGATGTGTAGGCAGCAGGAGGCATTTATAGTTGGTCAGGGCGGCGAAATTTATGATCAGAAGGATAGGATTAGATCTGCATTTATCTGCACGCATCAGTTGGCTCATTTCTCAGGAACAGGGCATCGCTGTAACCCTCGGTAATGAATGTGAGCTATCTCTGCATTTGAGTTATCGAAGCGGGAGCAAGCTCCAACATCATTGGTGATAAGGAAGATCAGGGCAACAACGTGATGTGAAAATTTCCAATAATTATTAAAAGGTCTATTGAGTACGGATTCAGTGAGGAGTCGCGGTCTGAGGAAAAGGACAGCGAAATACCTAGAATCGTCGACTCTAAAAAGCTGCCAAACGAATGAAGATGGACTACGAACATGTCGATCAGAATTTGTCAAAGTTTCGTCGATATGTTAGGGCGCATGGGGTGCCGTGATTCGCAATAACCATCATTGTTTAGTCCTCATCATGATAAATGATGAAGAAAGCAGCTTGGGTGTTCCCTTACGGGCGCTTGAGAACTCCTTCCCTCAATCAAACTACCACTCTCGCGCGATCCTCGCTTCAAGAATTCATCCCTCTCTTTCTTCACCTCTCGGAGATCCGAGCTTTGAAGTATGTCATGGTGTGGAAGAGAGTAGAATTTAAATAAACACAGCCACTAGAACGCGCTACGTCACGCGTAGTCGCTATACCCGATGGGCCATCTTGTCCGACTTTACTCCGAGTCGGGCTACCTGTACTTGGAAAGCTCATAGATAGACCTATTAGCGGGAATACATTAACATCCCCTGCTCTATCAGGAGCATCACTGTAAGCCCATCTTCCCATTGTTACCTAGCCCATGGCCCATATGCATGATGACAGATAAGACTGGTTGAACATAAGTATGATGAAGATTTCGTCGTCTCATGGAACTGAATTATCAGTCTCACTATTCAATGTCTAATGTATAAGGTGACTTCCCGCAGGATTTAGAAAGACGGACTATATTCAAAATCTAAAGAAATTCAAATTCCGAACATTTAGAATCTATGTTTTCAAACCATAAGCCAACAATCCATCAAACGCGTTATAAGATGCTATGTGCCGTATTGCCGGGGAAATGAATATAAAAGGGAAGTGGACCTTCCCCTCCACTGATCCCTTAAAGACAAGAGATATGGCGTCGCGCGACAATTCGAAGGCTACTTCATAAGCCACAAGTTGATACGAGCCTAGCAGCAGGAGAGGATGGGCTGGAGGTTGCGAATCGAGATCAGCGGACTTTGAAATATCCTAGCAAAGAGATCTACAACAAGGATTTAGGTCTGGAAGGGAAGGTCGAGGGGTCGTCTAGATTAAAATTCAGGAAAGCTGAAATCACCATCAAAATCCATCAAAAGTTGATGTCGGCTGCTCGGCATCCTTCCATATGAGGTGGTTGCTATGCGTCTAGAATCTAGTTTAGGTTTCTAAATCCTGCGGGAAGTCACCCAATGATACCGGAGTAGATAGACGCTATCGGTACTTACCTTGATAACATAATGAAAACCTCCGATAATGAGACAGGGCAGTTACTTTGATCAAAGCTTGCCCTGCATTAATTGAGAAGTTGACCGAGAACAGCCGAGAACCCCTTTGGTCGTAGAAAAATAGATCCTTTCTCATGGATTGAAGCTCGAATCATTTAAGAAACCGACAGCGAAACAATAGAGCAGTACGAAAGATGATCATCCGAGGTGAGATGGTGAAGTAACGAGTGAAAACCAACATGAACTTGAAGCATGAGATAGGTACGGTATGCGGGATTCGCATGGCGCCGACTATCGTCCGTCCGAGAGGCAAAGACGAGAAGTCATCCATCCACTACAGTAAGATAGAGCTTCTTTAACAAGTTGGCAGCGGTGATAACCATATACCGGTTTTCTAAGCTCTAGAGACTTGGGTACCTGGGTAGTGAGCGGAGATATCACCGTTTGATGTGTACCCGCTGGCAGGAGACGTACTCACATATCGTTGCGGAGCATACGATAAAGGTATACGATAATTAAATTATTATATTGTAGCTTTCCGTTCGAAATAAAGGTACAAAAGGGATATCTCTCGTGAATATCGTGATTTCGCGTGTGGAGATTCGGACAGGAGTTCTCAACTCAACAGACAAGAGTCCAGTTGAATTGAGAGTGAATATCGAGTCGGCAGTTTGCGGAGCTAGCTACCACATATGTAGAAGCGAAACCCCACATCGAAGGCTCAGCCTCGGAAGGCTGGGACTTGGACATGGTGGCAGCTAAAAACAATACAATCAGAATCGGAGCGTTGATTTCTGTGTTGGCTGCGTTACAGCGAATCGTAGGCAGAATTTGTTTGGATGTTATAATTGTAGGGTCTGAAGGCGACTGCGTATATGCATTACGACAGTGTGTCTTTCAGACTTACAGAAGAGGCGCAGCTGAGGGGCCGAGGGAGAATCAGTCCACTATGAACAAACTTATAGCGTGTGCGAAGTACATCTGAACTTTCGGTCTTGAGGGATTTCACTTGAAGTAGCTCGTACTGTATAGTGAGTAGACGCTAGTTGATTATCTGATTTCATGAGCGAGCTAAGAGTATACATACCAGAGGCCGCATTCATGATCGGATGTACAGTGACTCATCTCTATCACAGAAGTATAGTCCTCATTCCTATGAGCAGCAACTGCGCACGGCGAACTATGACTACTCCGGGACTGTATAATTTACTAGGCTCCACTCCTGAAGCTAGTTCTTTGCAGAAGTGAACGTTCTGTCCCCCTCATGGTCTGACCAGACCACTTAGGATGCGTTCGATTTGTCTATCTTTCTTTGCTACTCCGGGAACGAAAATACACGAGGACAAATTAGCCCGCCAATAGCCAGTGGCTGTGTTACACATTCAGGCACGTATTCCTGTCAACCGACAGTCATCACGACCTTCTTCGTCTCACCTGCCATGGTATCCTTCAACTATCTCATCTCATCTCATCATTACACGGCACGGTACCTTCAGGCACTATACTTTCTTTCGAACGAGTGATAACATCTAATGTGATATTCTACCCCACACTGTACGATCTCGCGAGGAAGACTAGTCCACGTTCACTACAGACCCCGTCAAAGTTTTCATAACGGTTGGTATTCACGCCGTGACTCCTGGATAGGATAACGTATGGACATCCTGGTGTTATGCCCCACCCGACAGCCCCGTCGCTGGATGCTTCGACTTATGTAAAACTTGACGCGAACGTGCAGAGCGTCCAAGCTGATCCACGTACACACTGTATCGGCTACCTCAAGACCCATCTACTCCTCTCACACGCTGCCTATACCGTACGTCTAGTCGACGACCGATATTCGTTGCCCTCCTCTCCCGTACTTTCGTTCGACTACCCCTCCTCTCTGAAGAAGCAACGAGGAAATGTGGCAAGGAGTGCTTTGGTCTGGTGTAGGAGGTCGGATGACAGGGGTGCAGGTCCAAGCGGCGTAGGGTGTGTAATTGGTACAGAGAGAACACGGTGTCGCGATGGTACGAGACTTACTTTCTGTGTTACTTTGGAACTCTGATGAGCGTCTAGGTTCACCGCCCTCCAACCCGTACGATTATTAGCATGCTGAACGAACGGCGCTTCCTGTATACCGCCTGATCTCTTCTCAGTCACTTATGTGAGGTTCCTCGGCGAGCAGAACCTAATATCACTGTATGAAGTCACCTAGACCGTCACTCTCTCCCACCGATCGATGAGCAAGGGGTCCTCAAGTTTGACCCAATCCCAGGCGAGATGGTTTGTCCTTCGCTGGTATGGAGGCCCAGCATTCAAGATGCAGGACCCGTGTTACTGAAGACGTGGCATAAGAATTCTGGTACGGGACTTCTGCTTTTTGCGTGACTTCAGCGTGCTCATGAGCATGAGCATCTAGGCGCCAACGAATGGGTCCTTTGACCTGCTGTGATTAAACTTCGTCTGGTCGGCTTTGCATGCATCTTGCTCAATCATACACCAGGCTCCTACGAGGAAACCTCGTTGGACGTCCCACTCTCTCGCCGCGGGAACTTGACACAGATGATTGGCATTATTGTCCTTCCTACCAGCCCATCGTAACCTATTGGTATGCGTAATGCACCAGGTTCGAGTCCTGGACGTGTAATGATGATAACTGACCTACGTTTTGACAATTACGTTTCTGTGGCAGCTGAGCGAACGGACAGTACGGACGTATGTATGACTGGTATGTCGTGTCCCTCCTCCCACCCCCCGACCTTGACTCATCAACTTTTAGTGGATTGCTTGAGCTGGATGATACGGTCCGTAGCTCTTGTCCCGTCGAACATAAACGTCTAGCCTCACCGCGCTCTCGACCTGTACGTTACTTCATAAATTACTCGTTGGAAAGGTTCTGACCCGACTTTTTTGTCCTCTAGAATATCTAGTATCGAATTTCTGATATTGCCACGTGCTTCCCTTGGGATGGCAAGGGGGAGGTCACTGCTGGGCAAAGTGGATGCATGGGGCTTACAACAGATGGTGTGTTGCTGCCAGTTGTTCGCGTACAGCCTATCTCATAACCCCTTGTTTCTTTAGATTTGGTCTCCGTCTCTGTTTTTCTGGATCTATCAGCTTGAACAGCTTACAATCTACCTTTCGAGTTCGCGGCTCTCCCTGAATATGACGTCCTTCCGCTCGCGTGAATCGGGAGAACAATATTCTCCCCCTCCTCCTCTCTTCCCAGCTGAGACCGTCTTGATGGTCGTTCAACGTTTCAACGTCAATGTCACGCTCCTGTCTCCTCACCTCCGTTTCTTCCACCTGAATCGCATGTCCTCGACTCGCCGTACGTGCGTGCTCCATCACTCATCGCTAAAATTTGGCGCGTTCACCCACCACTACGACTACTCTCGTAGCCTAATGTGTCATGTACCAGGTTCGACTCCTGGAGGTGAAATACGATATCCGACAGGTCCTAGTCATGCCCCTTCTTTTTGGTGGATAAAACAAATCCTTATCCGAGTGATTTTCTGTGCTCTTCAGCCCTGGATGCGGGACAAGACGCATCTAGAGTTTTTGTTTGACACTCTCCGTACTGTATGCACGCCACGCTAAGTCTAGGGCTCCGAGAGGGTTCCTACTACGGTACATCGCATCCGTCGTCCACACTATTCCCATCCTACGAGTATTCTTACTCTTCCTGCCCACTCATGATGTTCTGCCTCTCTTGTCCTCTTCGCAGTCCTCCCTAGTTCGTTTCGGCAGTGAACACCCCCAGGCCATCCACGTTATAGTCAAACCACACAAGAGTCAGCACACGTTCGATTCGTTTGGTGGGCTTGGGAAGGCAAAACGTAGCTATTTTGTTGTGCTGTGCCTTTGTTTTGAACCCTTTCTTGTTCACAAGTTAGTATCTGTAAATCACATGATCGTAACCTAATGCGTCTGCACGCATGTGCCAGGTTCGAACGTTAACAACCCTGGAGGCGAAATAGAACGAAATAGATACTTGGAAGGGATGCTGAGTATTTTGATTTTAGCCAGTGGCTGTGCCTGGTATCTCTTACCTCCCGTACCTCATCATCAAGGAAATCGTTTGAATACCCTTCCTCTCTCTCCTCGAAGAAGCAACGAGCACCATGATTTGGTCCGAGGCTTGGCTGTGACGGATGGAAGGACGCGTGCAGGTCTAAGCATCATAGAACGTGAAAGTGGCGCAGAGAGAACACAGTGCCGTGATGGGATCTTTGGTACGAGACTTGGTTTCTGTGTCACTTTGGAACTCTGATGGGCATATAGGTTACGTTTGCACCTGGACGAGCTGAACTCGCTTCTCGCTTCCCGCACTGCCATTGGCCTCGTCTCAGTCCCTTACACACGTCTGTGCGATGTTCCCCCGTTGTCGCTGTATGAATTCGCCTAGACCATCCAGACCCGTCCGACTCATACGCGTGGACGACGTGAATGACATCCCCAGAGAGCCTACATCGCCGCAGAAGACTCTCGATTAGAACGCGCATCCTCCCAGCCATCATTCTCCTCTCGTGGGTTAGCAATTCACGGACTTCGACTCCTCAAGACACGGCACAGGTTTATTGCTTCGATTCCTCAGGGAATGGGCCAGAGAAGACAGTCTTAGGCGTTTATCTTCCTTGGATTCGATTACACGTCACGTCCGACTCTGACCGATGGCTATTCTCTACGATGTGGGAACTTCACCGATGTGCACTGAGATGATAGGTCTTGTTGTCTTTCCTGCTAGCATATGCAGTGTGAGTATTGCACCAGGTTCGAGTCCTGGAGGTGAAATGATCTGCTCCGAAAAAAATGTTTTTGACAACCGATGGCGGCTGAACATGCAGTGATATTGGCGGGAATGTATAGTCCAGGACAGAAGTTTGGTATGTCGTGTCATTCCTCCCGCTCTGCGGCTTTGACTCATCGAATTTTAGTGGTTAGTTTGAACGGAATGATATGGTCCGTACCTTGTCGCGTGTAACATCACCACACTCGCACGCGTTGATGCTTGGACTCGGAGAAAAAGGACCTTGAATGCAGACGCGCTCGAATTATTGGCACCTTTCCGACACTTCTGACCACCATACGGCCCCGACATGTTCGATTCGTGCAGGGGCTTATAGTGATGACTCCGAGCCTATTTTTCAAACTTCTTTCCTTCCTCTCGTACGACCGTCGTGTCATGCCAGACCCAGCTGAATTATCATTCTATTGGGTGGGCAGGAGGAAGAAGGAAGATGAGGACGTGGTTCTCGACGATGGGTTGTTCGTTCTTCAGCCCTTTTTTCTCCAGTTCTGAGATTGTCTTCTGCAGGGAGATCTATACGTTTATGGGCGGCGCGACTTTTGGGATGTTGTTCTTCGCATCTCTACTTGAAATACCCTTTTGGGGTGCAGCTCTCTCGAATACGATCCTTCCTTGGAAGTTGGGAATGACATCTTCCCGTCCTGCTTGCTTGCCTCTTCTCAGAGACCGTCTTGATGGACGTTCAAGCTCAAGTCTCGTCGCATCCTTCTTCTTTCTACCTTTGGCTTGGGGAAGAAGTTGCGAATCGCAGCAAGGAGCATTGAGAAGGGGCGGCGGGACGAGAATCGCATGCCTCTCGGCGCGCCCATACTGCATCACTCATCACTAAAGAACGACGCGCTCACCGGTTACTACGACTACCCCCGTAGTCTAGCGGAACTGTATAATGTACTAATGTACCAGGTTCGACTCCTGGAGTGAAATAACTGTTCATTATGTCCTTTCTTTTAATCGTGATTGGTGGATAAAACAAATGCGAGTGATTATCTGCGCTCTACCTTGGGTTTCTTATTCATCGGATGCTACACAAGCCACATATATTAAGTGCATGCCACATTAGGTCTAGGACTCAGGGGTTCGTCCACGCCATCCACACTTCCCCCGTCCTTCGGTTTTTCTCATTCTTACCGCACACTCATTATATTCTGACTCTCTCGTCTGTCTTGCCAATTTTCTCGCAGTCGAGCAGCCTTGCTATGGTATAGTTCCTTACAGGATTGGATGTTCTGTCCATTTCATAGTCTAACGAGACAAGAGTCACTGGCAGTGCACAATGCACATGTTCGATTCGTGTGATGAGCGCTGAGCCTTGATCAATATTGGGACATAACTTTTTTTTGTGCGCTGTACCTTTGTTTTGAGCCCATTCTTGTTCGCAAGTCGATATCTATAATTCTATAATTTACATGTACGTAGCCTGATGCGTTTGCACACATCTACTAGGTTCGAGGGTAACCCTGGAGGGAAATATACGTCTACAAACACTTTTAGGTGCTTTCACTGCGACCACCGCACCACGCTTGCACGATAAAGGTACGGGAAGAGACGCAAGCCTCTCACTAGCTAGATATGCAGTGGGATCAAGATCTCCTCCACTGCTGGCTGAGGGTTCGACCACGGTGCTCGAACGACTACGATAACAATGCTGACCAATAGAGAGGATTAGGCTGGATGAATATCGATCACCGGACCACCAAGCTATCGGGCTCTTCTTGAAGATACTAGAAAGGAAGAGATGATTCGCATTCTGCGAAAACATCTGCATGTATGCGCTTCGGCCGTTCGAGGCGGTCATGAGAGGGCAAAAGAAATGGAAGGAACAGAATATCAAAGCACTACTAGAACGAAGATTAATGACAATGCGCCTAGAAGGGAGAGAACGGACGCACTACATAGTAAATTTGGTGCAGTTAGTCGAACGATACCTGGGCTTGGGCAGCGATTCCTTCTTGAACATTTTGGTGGGATTCCGGCGAGGTTGGCAACGTTATTTGCCCGACGAGAAGATAGAGCCCGGTGGCGCTCTGGTTCTTCTCTCAGCTGGAAGGACTAGACAACGTATTGTCTGCAGCGGCCGAAGGTGAACCATGAAAGAGTCAGGCGGGATATCGATGTCGGTATAGGCGCATTGCAAATGAGGAACTATCTGGTCGTCATTCCGGCGAACGAAGCAGTAGGCCATGTATAAAGGCATCAGGGTTCGGGGTAGGGCATTCGAATTGACGTTGCCGGCACTATGCGAGCTGCTCAAAAAGTTCTGCCCCTCGATTGAGTATCCAGCATGTACGGCCATTCTTTGTGAGAACTGATGCATAGGACACATCGCCAAGAAGGCAAAGGGATTCGTTTCCGTTATTTCACGACCTAGGAACATGAAAAAGTCAAAACAAAAATCTAGTTCGAACTGAAAGTCGACGTACCGCAGGCGGCAGCCATGTCTCTCCAGTATTGACGACCAGGACGTGGCGCTAAACGCAATGGTGGTATCTCCAACTTATTCTTCTTATCCTCGTGCAACCATGATTTTGCTCCTGCCCATCGCTGTCGGCCAAACGTACGAAAGGAAAGATATCGCTCGCTTCCCAGCGAAGGCTTGAGGCACGGTTGTTGTCCAACATCCCTGCAAGTACCACGCCAGGACGATGAATCTGCGCTGGTAAGGTCGTCCTGAAAAATATCGGAAACTCCTGCAGGCCTCCTGGACGTGTAAAGGAAGAGGTGAAGCACAGCCACAACAACCGCTAGCTCGATGTTCTCGACCACCAAATTATTCCTTTCATCTATTATCGTTTGCAAAGACGTCCTCAAGTCCTGGATGTTCTTGGAGCTGTTCTCGTTTCAGGCATACGTCGCCCTCGTAGCCAGAGCGTAAATGACTTATTTGCTACCAAATATGCGACACATTCAATCTCAGTATTTGAACCATCCTTCAAATAGTTTCCTTTTACCACCATGCAGACAGAAATTTTATCAGAATTGTATGTATCTCGGAAACGGGACGCAACCCTCCTACAGACCGGAATGCAACCGGACAAAGACATACCGTCCCTTGGATCTTACAGGCGACTTGCTATAAGGCAACTTTTTCTTGGCTGTATAGTATCCAGAAGACGACGACATGCTTTTGGTACAACTTTGGGACAACTGGGCTTCTCCAGGACATCATGTAGGCTTTCATCGCTACACCCGCTCGCAGTTTGGGACCCGCGAACTTTGGTCTCGAGATACAACTGGTACGACATGGCCCTACAATGATATCGTTCATGGAGGCAAGAAGTTCATTCATCGCCGTTGTTTCCCCCCAACTTTTACTACTATGTGCAGGAATTCACATTACACACCGAGGCCTTCCGTACCGTGGCTCGACTTGGCATTTCCTATATTCTGACCATCAGAGTTTCGTTGAAGAACTCGCACGCACTATCACCACCTCCGATCCCCCAAGTCCTGGACCTTACATCCCGCTTGAGCTGACCAATGGGGGTGTAATCGAGGCGGATCCTAGCTGGGTCCCTGGCGTGCCCATCGAAACATGAGAAAATCATATCGAAACAAACGAGGGTTGAGCAAGGACTGGACTGGGGATTGTGTCGGCTTCTTCTCCATACCCGCGGGAAGGGGACGATCTAAAGGTGATCTACCATGCTACTCCAAGCGAAGAGTCAATTACCCAGAGTACGACTGCCTTCATATCTCGCGAAATCTAGTCTGATTGTTTGTGTGCAGTGACATCACCAAAGGGAAGCATGAGGTCGAAATGCCTAAACACCTGCAGTAAGACTTTCGACTCCTTGTTCCTCAGGTTCTAACGACAATTATCAAGGCGAAGATAAAGACACCGTGGTTCTGGTACGTGTTGAAACAAGTTCAAACCCAAATTTTGCATGAAGGAGGATTAAATGTATCAATCAGGGGCGATCCTGCCGCACACTCTCCTTATTGCTTCAGGGAGCCGCTAACTTGCCAGCTAGTCTCGACTGGCTTCCTCAAAGCCGATCCGGGAATGGTGCTTATACATATGCAGGCTTCGACGATCCGCCCATTGTGGATCGCACAAGAACACGAGACTGAACAGTGGGGCTTCGTTTTGCGTGCGTACTGAGATGAGCTTGGGATCACCTTATTGACACTGGATTGTAGCATACGCGGTACGTCGGATTGGGCTTGCTGATCCTGCGGATGAACATTAGCTTCGCTGAGACATGTATTTGTACCACTGTTCCGTGTATTACATGTTTTCTTCTCTGTTGGTCCTATTGAAAGTGATGATCCAATGTCTGCGGCATGCCTGCCCACAAGTTTGCGTAGGTGACCTTCTTTTTCAACGTCGGCTCGTGAACTATGACTTTACAGTTGTAGTTGATGATAACACCGACCATTACAACCTACCTTGCAAGAACGTGTTCGTGCCGAGATGACTTCAGATGAGGGGGACGCCATGTCTCCAAAATCTCCAATTGAGATGAGCGTATCGGCCATGCAATGAAACTCGCGCATTCGAAATTTATAACTTTAAACAGATTTGCAAATTTTGCTATACGTGCTACACCGGTCACGCTACTGGTAAACGGCATGTATCATCGACGCCGCAGCATACACTTTAGTGCTTGTCCAGTGCCTGCAATGGAACAAAACTCATGGACTGTCGGGAAGTCGTTCTAAGTGCTCGAACCACTGCCTAGTTGGTCGTGAAGACTCCATCAAACCGTCGACTCTCCATCAGTTACAGTGACATCCATAAAATTCAAATGTATGAAGTTCTATAGAAGTCATATTCCAGTTCAGAATCTACGACCTATGAAATAAAAACCAACACATACCGCTTCGTGCATTGGTAGGTGAGCCTTTCCCTGCTGGGATCCTTTGCTCGGCTGAGGGGTCCGAGCATTAAGCCTAGTGAAAGTTAGAGCGAGCGGAGAACCAAGAAATAGATTTGTAGTTGCATTGTCAAAAGAGAGATTATGTATACTAAATGAATATTATCAGTAAGACTACAGTATTGAGAAATCTGAACTTACGCCTTGGTATGGGGAAAGCAATTGCGACGAAAATCAAAGTGTCCGGAAGGGTGAGAAACTACACAGCGGTAAGTATCCGCTTCATTCCACAGGAAGAAGACAGACCACTACGAGCATCAGAACCGAGGCTGCGCTGTCTCATCTATAATTATTAGGCGCGACAAAGATGCGTGTAACCAAGGTAGTGCTTACGTTTCAGCCATCCCGGACATCAACACCAGCCGCATCAATACAAGCAGACGTCCGCTCGTTCTGTATATCTTAGATAGCTCGGGACTGCGATAGCCGACGAAACTAACCTAGGAGATATGGTAACCGCCCTGCTCTTGAATAAATAATAGCTCATTGAGAGACATATGGTCAAGTCGACAACTGCTCCAACAACCAATGCTCCGTCCATTATCTTCTATATATTGCCGTGAGCGAAAGGGAAGGAGCGAGCGAGGACATCAGACGTACTGATATGTCACTAAATTGAGAGAAGTTTGTAATGGTGTACACCTCATAAATCAGAACTAAGGTAGGATTCATGAGCTATCAAGCAAGAATGTATTAGCCCTTACGGATCACGACAGCTGATCAGAACGAGTATTGGGTTAATGCTGATATGCTGATCTCTGCAACAAAGAACACTCACAGACGGCACCTGCGACGGCAAGACTCTATATCGCTTATCAGCACCCTACCTTCGAATCAACTGACAGGACTTACGAGGATCCAGGGAACGATTCGGTGAAAATAATGTCCGACTATGCAGAGTTTCGGTTAGAATTTGGTTAGAATAATTTTGGACACGGTACAAGACGCTTCTTACGGATGCATAACCGTACAACACAGACACTAAGAGATACTTGAGTGTGTAATAAATTGCTTGAAATGATACACATACAGTTCAACACCCACAACGATCGCCAGCTGGAAGTCCAAGTCAGAACAATATCAGCTCCGAGGTGAGGTGAGTTCCCTACATGAGTGGAAAAGTCAAGCTGTGAGAGCACTTCGGTTAAAAAAAATTAAAGCTTCTGGTCGATAGATTGTCTGCACCTTGAAACTCCTGAAAAGAAAACCCGTCATGGATATATCGACAATCCGGAAGGCAAACGACGAACCACACCGTTTTCGATAGAGCCAGAGCATCTCCGAAGGAGTCTACCAAATAGAAGTGCAAGATGTGAAGAGCCAACACGAAATGTAGGGCATCAAGGACCCTGAAATAGACATGCCAATGTAAGTATGCACGTCCGCTACTATCTCGGGTCTAACATACCAGAGTATAGCGAGCTTGTTACAATGAATCAGCGTGGAATCGATATTTTGATTACGAGACATACGGAGAATCGATAAAGCCACCTGTCCTGAGAGTAGCGCCTATAATACACGAAGAATAGCATGGTGGTCACGCCGAATAGACTGTGTGAGATCAGAAGGGAGAAACGGAAGAAACGTCGACGACATACGCTGAGGCCAATGTTGCTCCAATGAGCACTGCACCAAACGTCGTGCTCATCGAGAAGGTAGGATTGGTGGACATCTTGGCACATTTCTAACGATGTGTGGGCATCAGCAGGCACTTATAGTTGAGAAAGTTTCTATAAAAAGAAGATTAGGTCTGCGCATACCGGCATGCATCGGCTGGCTCAGTTGCAGCAACAGGAGCCTCACAGGCAGCCGTCAATGTTGGATGTGACGTATCGTAAAATTAGGGCCATCGAAACGGTAGAGACTAACGCCATTGGGGATGAAGATTAGAAGAGTAGCACCCTCCTGGATGCAACAACGTGATGCGAAAACATCCAGTGGCTATGAAAAGGTTACGGAGCTGGAGAGAAGTTGAGGCCTAAGAAAGACAGTGAGCCGCTTGAGTCGCCTCTGAAAAACTCCCAAGAACAAATTAAGATGGACAATGACGTAAAGCTCCATATAGACATAAGGGTATATGAGGTGCGAGGCGATTCGCAAGAACCATCATAGTACATTCTCCATCATCTGTGGTGATGAAGAGAACAGACAACACCGGAACTGAAAAAAAACGGCACGTCTCTTTGAATATGCGCAGTCGACATTGAAATACGAATACGAGGGTACTAGGAAGATGGCTTGACCAAGAAAAGTGCTTACCAACAGATGATTGATGCAGCGTCTCTTTCGGAGTCTTGAAGGGAGATGTCTTCGCCATGATCGCATGATGGTTTGATGATGGTCGTCAAACATTGAGACGCAATGATCTTCAGTTCCTGGTTTTTATTTCGCGGCCTTTTCTGAGAGTCCCGGAATTGAGTAGACGTACCCTGAGTTATTTAAGTAGTCCAACGGAAATCTGCGTAGGAGGTAGATTCTGATTCCAATAAGTGCGGAAGGCGAGGATTCAGAGAAAGAAGAGCCGGCTCATTCATTCATGCAGCATGAAATGAAATAGGAAAAATACGAACAAGTGACCTCTTGATAAGATCGTATCCCATTGTTATTCCAGAATGTCATAGCCAGCATGTACTACCATGAAGCGAGAATACCTGTACCGAAGTCAGATAATGTAGACGCATAGCAGTGTTCCAGAAAATTGTCCTTTGAAATAGAAATCTCACCTAATTCTCCTTGAGAAAATCGCAAGATACGATAACGGGAAGAACCAAGGTGGGTAAACAATGGATGCCAAATCAGTGTCGACATTTTCGTATGCCGCAAAAACGTTCTTGGACCGCTGAGACTGGTGGTTGACATTTTATGATTTGCACCACATCCTAATGGGCACCTGGCCAGAATTTCGGGTCTTTGGTACGTTCAGCGCCGTGCCCTGCTAGCGAAAGTTCTGCCGGAGAGTTAATTGTAGATGAGGTTCTCATTATTGGCTTCGCGAGTGCGTCAAGAATAGGCATGGGCACAAAACATGAATTAAGATTGAAGACAGAACAAAGAATTCTGAGGGCCACACAACTATAGGGAAGAACAGAGTATTCTGGTTACCAGAAGGCCCGAGTAACGAAAAATCGAGCTCCAGATACGAAGATTTCCCGACACTCCATATAGCACTCACTCCCTTATTGACGGTCGAATTTTCGCGCGAACAAGTAATGAGATTAGGGGAAAGCATGTTCATGAATCATGGTGGGAAGGGGCAAGAGTTTGAGCACAGCCACCAGAACGCGCTGCGTCACGCGTAGTACCACTGTGACCATCATCGACCATCCGGGGCAGGGCAGGGCAGACCATCCGACTTTACTCCGAGTCTAACTCGATCCGGCTATCTATCCTTTGAAAACCCAAAAATAGTTCCATTAGCGTATACATCAAAACTCCATGGTCTATTAGGAGCATCACCGCAGGTCCCTCTTCCCGCTGTTACCTACACCACACACCTTCTAGCCCCCGTGTCATGATGACAGATAAAACTGGCTGAACATATGATGAAGATTTCGTCGTCTCATGGAACTGAATTATTACCATCCAGTCTCTGATGTATAAATGATACATGGAGTCGATAGATGCTATCAATACCTTGACGACATAATGAAAACCTCCGACCATGAGACAGGGCAGTTGTTTTGATCAATGTTTGCCCTGCATTGATAAGTTGACCTCGAACAGCCGAGAACCCCTTTGGCCGTAGAAAATCAGATCCTTTCATGGACTGAAGCTCGAAGCTTTGAGACACCGACAGCGAAGCAATGGTCAGGAGAACGAAAGATGATCATCCGAGGTGAGATGGTGAGGTAACGGATCAAAACCCACATGAACTTGAAGCATGAGAAAGGTACAATATGCGGGATTCGCATGGCGCCGACTGTCGTCCGTCCGAGAGGCAAAGATGAGAAGCCATCCAGCCACTGTAGTAAGATAGAGTTTCTTAACAAGTCAGCGGCGATAACCACATACCGGGTTTCTAAACTATAAAGACTTGGGTAGTGAGCGGAGATATCACCGTTTAAAATCTACCCACGGGAGTACTGCGCATATCCATAAATCTATTCACGTTTGATAAAAATATCACTTGAGCAGTAACCTCCTAGAAAGTCCTGCGGGTGATTCCCACCTGCGTCTGTGAGAGCGAGATCATTACCATGAATCTGATCTCTCGACCGCGAAAGTACCTTGAGAGCTATTGAAGCCATGACAGATAGGGAACGGACGATGACGACGTCCCATGGAATTGAATTATCACCGTCACTTAAATACACGGAGTCAATGGATAAAATTAATACTCACGAACCCCATAATGAAAGCCCCTGGATCAGCCTGAGGATGCAGTACATTAAACGAGAAATCGATCCATCGTTGGCTACTTTGACACTCCGAATCCTCGGCGGCACGAAGCGGTAGTCTCTTTGACTAGAACTAAAGAAGGTGTACGTGAGATTCGCAGGGTACCGACCGCCATCCGCCCGAGAGTCAAAGACGAATACCGCCCGATCAATTCATACAAACACTTTCTCAGCGGTGTAAGCGAGTCTTCTATTCAACAAATCAGTGTTGATATAAACAAGAGCGGGGATATCACCGCGGTATTCAGATTGCAGTTTGTGGCTCGGACAACATTGCGCATATCCACCCATAGATTCATCCAGCCTGATAGAAATTGGGCGGCGCCCGCAAGGAAGTACGATCCAGATATGGCTAACTGGCCGCGAGATCAAGATCATGTTGATTGCATTCGCGAGTTCCCAGCACCTACTCCAATCTGATCCCCTGACCGCGAATTATGTGTAAGCCGGAGGGGATTCGGACGGGAGTTCTCAGCTCTGATATCATGATTAAGCAGCTCGAACACCGGATCAACAAACGACCATGACAAGATGTAGATATCAGGAGCTCGAGTGCATCTGGTCTCACGCAGTCAGACAACCGATACGCGTCAATTGATGAACAGCAGAAAGGCGAACCTTAAATTTTAATTCCAGAGGGCTGGTCGTGTCGAAAAGTTGTGGCGTATCCCAGAAGCGAAGAACACAGCAATAGAGAACGCCCGTTCTCCCAAGGTTCCCAGATAGAGCATTTTCTATCTTTCAAACACGCGAATTCAACGTGTATGCAACGAGGCCAAGATCCGACAAAGAGCACGGCGCATAAGGCGGGGAATAGTTATCATGCATGTGGTAGGCGGCAAAAGACCTGGTCTTATTTCTTAGAAATTCCATAGCTGTGGTACCGAGAGGCATCACTACGTGGACATGAGGCCACAGTAACAGAATTGTTAACCTCTGGGAATTTTTCAATGCCGCCGGGGATGTGAACAGGAATTACCATTCGATTGCCGGAAGAGGTTCGCGCTGTGTTCGAGCACCTTCAAGCTTCCTGAGTCTCGTCCATCGCAAAAATTCCGAAGAAGCTCATTCGACGATTGGAATACGACATCTTTTTGGGTCACAAAGGATATTGCATCGAAGGGAGGTTTTGACTTTTCTGAACGGAGGGAAAGGCAAACGTGGCACACTGGCAACCATGCCTGACCCAAATTAGTGCTGCCGCAGCTTCGGCACGAATTGCCGAGCTCATCTCTCCCACCCAGTGACTTTGTACGGAGTGAGCATATTTTGGGGCTTCATCTACGACAACCTTGTCCAAATTTAGCATTTAGGCGGGGGCCGCAGTCAGAAAGGTTGGGATGGCCAAGGCCCTCCAAGTCCTACCGATCAACTAGAAGTGTAAATTTTTATGCCTTTTTTATATACCCCGAGCAGCCATCTAGCAGATGCAAAATTCTCCGATTTTACCTCTAAATTTCTCTGGGATACCTATTAATGTCCTTCACAGTTCCATCTACACATCTGGCGTGTCTTGCTCCCCAAAAGTAATCAGGTGTTTTGCGAAGGTGCTTGAAGTCTTGGACCTTCCCTGCTGCATATTGACCACTTGCAAGACGGTACCATTCCACGCTGTCCGAAAATTTTTGGCACAATAGCATTCTCTCAAATTTCCGACGTAAATTCTCAAAATTGAGGATATGAGTCACTTCGGACATTTGGATTGACTCTTCTCGTCGATCGAGCAGTATCGGTACAGATAGCCGGAAGTTGAGACAATAACCATAAGAATATTCCAATCCTTTCCGTAGAGCATCGAAGTTTGCAAAAAATTGAAAACCCGATTCTGTGGAATTGTCACGAACCTGCATATTTGAGTTTCCGCAATTTTGGCGGGACTTAGGGCACCTCCAACAGGCGAACCGAGTTGCTCAACCTCGGAATGGCTATTCATTGCATAGGACCGGAAATAAAGGGTAAATTATAGCGGAAGTATAAAAGCTCAGAGATATTAAGGGACACACTAATATCATAGCAGCACTTCCAGCAAGCAGAGAAGCAGAGTATATAGAAGCTCCCGAAAGAAAGCCAACGCGTGAACAAAGTTGAGTGTGACAGAACGTGACACGAATTTGTGTAGTTGAGACTGTCAGTCGGCATCTCGCCGATACTACCATCGTTGCTCATAATTCCCTTAAAATGGATACAGTGCTCCCAAGATGTTCTTCAATATTTTCCAAAGCACCGCAGAAATGTATTCCGACTTTTGCATTTTTGCCAGCAAAAGGAAGACGTTGGTTCTGTCCGGCATATCGGCTTTCCCCACTCTGCCGCGCGCTCACTTTTCGCGGGAACAGAAACGATACCTCTGAAAACTTTCCTGGGACGCTTCTGTTGAGGAGCACCGTCTGGTAATAAATTAAAATAAAGTACAGGAGGCTAAAAGTCCCGCTCTTTTTCGCATAGACAGGAGGGGGGAATAGAAAGCGGAAAGGGCCTGGGGCGGAAGGCGGATAAATTAGAGTTCACATGGGACACGCGCAGAGGCGCGTGCTCCCGCCCCGGCGCCACGGGGTCGATGAGAACGAGGTGCCGGCTGCTGTTGATAACACCGAGATATCTGTATTGTGATTCTATAGATAGCCTGTCCGTCGAGTTCGAGTTTCAAGGCGGCCATCAGCATCTTGATGCTGATATTGTTCAGAAGCTCAGGCAATTGAATAAGGGAAAACCGCTTTAAGCCCGAAAGTATACGTATGATTACAGTAATTTGGTAGTATGTGCATGTAACATTACAGCAGTGAGAGAGCAACGACATAGATAGTTAGATAGATACGGAACGTGAAGTGATGCATGAAAAATACAGATGAATATTCCAAGAAGCCTAAAACCCAGATAATTGCACGACGAAGAAGAGGGAGAACGAAATGCTTGGCGGTGGACGTAACGCGAAGAATGAATGGATTCCGAGGCCCTACGCGCCGCAGTGAATCATCTCCCAGTCGTCACTTCTCGACACGTTGACCCATGGTTCAGCTGTCGAGTCCCCCATGACAATATCGTCGTCAGTTCGCGATTCCATTCCCCCCTCGGTCACCATCCGCTCGAGCTCACGGGTGGCATTCGCGATGCTCATGGCAATCCGTGGCCCCATGTTAAGGACCTTCTGCCCCTCGGATGTGGACCGCATGCAGGTCGTAATAGCTATTCGGTGGAGATCAGGCTCCCCCTTTCCTTTCCGAGGACGAGAAAAGGGTGAAGAATATGAAGAGGGGCGCGAAGAGGGGGACAGAGGGGAGGAGACGCGAGGGGCCGAGGAGTAGACAGGGTGGGAAACAGTGGCGCAAGATGTCGACGCGACTGGAGCAGGCGGCGCTGGACGCGCTCGCTTCTGCTGAAAGTTGTAGGGATCTGTAATAGGCGCGAGGCTCAGGGCCATCGACGCCTCGAGACAGGCCCGGAAGTCGCCACCCGCTGGTGGGGCCATGCTGACCTTCCGTCCTCGACACCGTCCTCGTGTCGGTGCCATATACATCGACTGCTGCGGCTGGTTGGGCAAGTCCGTGAGAGAGAGGTAAGAATGAGTTCTCCTGAGGCTGGACATGTTTCGCTGCTTCTTGTGGGGTGGTTCGCCTTCAGAAATAGTGGAATAAGAAATAAGGCGCTTGTTATAGCTGGGAAGCGGAGCAGTGATGGTGGTCGAAGTGAAAGAAGTAAAAGACGTGGTCATCAGTGGGGAAGGGCCGTCCCGTCCAGTGACATTTATATCCCTTTCTATTTTTCCACGCTTGCTGTTATCCCGGCTGACATAACCCGGAAATTTCCCGTACGTGGCTGTGTAACAAGATCGATCTCCTAGATGGATCTCCTTTGTTCTCTTCCGTTCGTTTTGTTCCGTTTCTCTATTCGCTTAATGCTACCGCTTGTTCACCATATGGATACATGTTTGTGAAATGAATGATTCAAGACATCCGCTTGTCCTCATTTCTAGGCACTGCGTGGCACTTGACGATATTGCCACGATGGGGGGATATCTATAGAATCCGGTACCCATGGACTCGGTGAAGTAATACGAACGGATTCTGTGGGAGCGTGTCTCTTTAATCAGCACACGGCCCATGCGCAGCCCGGATCGACCGACCATTCCCGCCCTGCATATGCGATACTCCGGCTACTCTAACCCGGGACCATATGCCTCCGTATCCATGATGACGAAACCTGATTGCTAGCTCTACTCCATGATCTTTCGTCGTGATACTGTTATTGACGAAACATGCTGTTCATCTGGACGGATCCTATACACTCACAGCAAGCACTGCCACCATCCAGACGCTACATTGATTGGTCCGAGCTCAACTAAGTTCCAACAAATGATTCTCCATGTTCTTAACTCCCGCCGCACTATCTACTCTTGCGCTACTTTGTCCCAGGCACCTAACAGTAACTGGCATCAACAAATTGTTCTCGCTGAAACACGCCAATGACTCTTCACGGACTCCTGGCCCAAGTTCCAACCCGGGTTCCTGTATTCAATTTCTCATCGTGGTATCTACTCTGGCCACCGGCTACTTCGACCCAGGAACATAGAATAGGATATCAATGAACCGTTATCGAGGTTATGCATTCATTGCAAGATATGACTCCTTGATCATCGTAATGATTAGCGCCAGTAGCACGAGCTTGTTTTCATTCCGATCCATGATCATGCACGACGCGCTCGGTTAGGTTCTATTAGCAGCACATACTGCGAATATCTCACCTAGCTGCTATGGAAACCCCTTGACTGGTCCTTAAACTTCCTAGAAATGTATCTACTTCGATGGCTATGAAACGCGTGCTTGCATGCCAAGCCGGGACCCTCCCACCCACCACAACATCTACTCTGGCTACTGATCAACCACCCCAGCCCAGGAACATACAACAGGAAACTTTATCTAAAGCACGCCCAATCCTCGACGCGATTATCGGAATGATCTGCGCGAATCATGGAAAACCCTAGCGCCATCATTTACTTGTTTTCGCCGATAATCAATGCACGGCTAACCCTGTTAGGTTTTGTTGGAGGACTTACGCCCGGCAACCATGGAAACGTGTTTACATCGTGGCGTAGCTGGAGAAGCCCCACCGAGCCATTTGGGACCGTTACACTTTAGCTGAAGAACAAACTTTAGGTCCCTGGCGGTTTGACTCCAGGACCGAACGATGAAGTCGCCATATCCGGCTTTGTTGGTACCTACTACAAGCTCTAACTTGGAACTTCATCTGTTGTCTTCATAATCGTGAGTAGCTTTCTCTTCCTGACGTCTTGTACCTAATAGCACCCCCTTCATTTCCTTCAGTGACCGGGACCGTGAGCAGCGCCACTCTCGTGCTCACTGGCAACGTCGTCTCCATTTTCCTAATTCAGTTAGTAACTGTGTCCCTCTCTTATCGAACCGTTCTCCCCATAATAAATACACATCTTCTTGATACAGACGATTGGATTTCTCACGATTGCCTGCCTTCCTATGACGGGGCCGGCTTGTCGGGACTCGGGAAGACACCGCGGTCCCGTATACTTTCCTGATCCGGCCGTGTTGGCTCGGGTGTTCCCCACAGCGTACCTCGTTGCACGAGTTTGGTCTTGCGGGTCCGCATGTTTTCCTGTCAACGCTAAGGTTCTAGAACATCGCCCCGGATTCATCCCCCAAGTCCTCGAGACGGTGACAATAAATTGTTTCTTTTCAAATCTTTCTGGCTGGAACATGTCAGGACGCAGACAAATTACCCTCTAGTCCTCGAGACGGTGCGGATTATTCCTCTGTTACAGTGCTGGAACTTGTCAATGTCAGGCTACCGCTCTCGGTTGTACGTCCATTTCACCGTCGACGCGTTTCGTCGAGCTGATCTTCTCGAGGAACGAAAGTCCTGGAACAATCGAGGAACAACTGGACAGTTCATGTCGATTTCTCGCGCTACCTGCTCCGAGTCCACCACATTCGGCGATGTCTTGATTATTCTTGTGGGCGTACCGTACCTTGTTGTCCAGTGTACATTCTCCACGGCGTCAATTCCCTCATCTGGCCCTCTTAGTGCTTTTCCTCTCCTAGCATTGTACCACGCCAGTCAAGGCTTGTTCACATATCATCATCGCTCCTCTGGATTCCATTTGACTTGGTTCTAGAATAATATCGTGCCATAATTTGGGTTCGGAGCTCAAAGACAGCTCAGACTTCATTTTTCTAGTTTCAGTAAAATTTCCCGTGGCTGGATCCCATGCCCCGCCACACACTTGTTCTCTTTTGTTGAGTCGAATCATCCTTGTACCTGACTTTAGGATCCGGATGGCTTTCTTACGGATCCGCATGTCCAGTCCTTCTGGACGGTTCCGCGTCTAATTTATCCTGATAAAAACAAAACAGCCTTCTCTTCATCCACATGACAATTCTCGAGAAAATAACTGGTTAATCGGAACGGTAAGACCAGGGTGGCCTCGACATTTCGACAGTTCGCTCCAAGGGCCCCGACACTGGTTCGACACTCCGTCGTTGCCATAATACTCGTTTCCCGCCTTTCCTCACTCCTCCGAGAATGCCCGACAACCTCAATTTATTCAGCCCTGACCTAAATAAGACCCGGCGAAAGGTGTTCATCGGAATCTGCCGGATTGAAGGAACAATTAACAAAACCCTTCATGACGCTCGGGGCGTATTGATGCGCCACCGTTTCTCTTACCCCGCGCTCCTCCCCATCCCTGATCTTCGACTCACGCCGATTCCTACTTCTTTTCTTGATCCGGGACTAAAACAAGCGCATGGACGCAGATGGACGCTGAGGAAGAGAAACTGCGTCTTCTTAATTTTCTTTCAGCGTGGTTCGAAGATTCTTGACGTCCAAAATGCATGTTGGATGCCCATTTGCTTTATTTCCCCGGATTCGCATAGCAATATGCCTTGGCTTGACGTCCGATACGGTCGATCATAAGGTTTATTCCATGTCTTATGGACGACCAGCAGCGTTGCTAACGAGGGAGTTGGTTACTCCCTTTCGCCAGGTGATGACTCCTTTGATATCATGATAACGGAGGGGTGAGCTAAAAAGTGGTTATTAGATGCCTTCGAATTTCCGTCAGATGGCACCGGAACTTGCGGACTTGGTGTGCTGCTCGATGTCTCCGCAGCTACTTTTATGATGCTTCATCCGATTCTCGACTTCTGTTAATTGTCGTTCGGAAGATGCCATCTTTTTTCATCCTCTTTCAACTCTCCTGAATTAGACTTGACCGTGACTAATATCTCTGAGTCTTTGTGTCCTTGCTCGTCTTTCATTGGAACGCGTGTTTAATATTAATACGAGACCCTATCCGGCAATCCCCATCTGCTTTGACGTGTGTCTTAATAACGACATGATTTACTTGGGCGCTTATCACGTCTCCACTTATCTACACGACCCTCGTAACCACTGTCATGATCGTTGACAATAATCTATGCACAGTGAATCCTTGACACTCGTCTTTATGTACGTCACTTCCGAGTCCTGATGTGTTCATGCCAAGTCCATACTTAAGCACTGTAAGTCGGGACCGCAACACAAACCTCCGACGGATTACTTAATTCAGCTTACCTCGAGACAGTTCATGCACATGCTTGGCCACGAGCACGAATTGCTTCGCATCTGAAATTATGACGCATAGCAAGCTTCGAAATGACGTCGAGTGGCTATGTCCCGTTCTTCTTTTTTTCTCCGCGATGGTTCTTCTCAAAAATTATGGACATCCACGTGAAGATTGAAATCTTCGACACTATTTTAATGTCCTCTCTAGAAGCAGAACTGCGACCACACTCAGAGCGCCCACTGTTATGCCGAGTCTTATCATTCGCCACATGCTTTTGTAAGAACTGCTCTCTTCCTTTCTTGCGATCACATTCGACCATATTACGCTGCTTCTCCAACAAGTGGAAGTGTATGGAGCTACCTGGAGCTACGTCCTACCCCCGCAGAACAAGACGCCACGAAGGAGAGAGCCCCATATCGACGCCGAACTGGATTCACTCCCAGTCGCTATTAGATCTTGAATATCTCATCATTATTGGTGATGAAGGCCGACCTGGAATTATCGAGAACTGTTACAGCACCGTGATTACAGCACAAGACACATCTAGGCTACCGATCCCTGGTTTCGTCCACCTAATTGGAACATTACCCCCACTTACTTGACAGCGAATTATACTGTTACGGAGATATCGAGACTAGGTCCGAGTCGCGTCACCTCATTCCAAATTCAATGTCTGGCTCGCGTCGGCAAAGCCCTCAACATCATTCCTCAGTCTTTTGCCATATGTACTTACAAGCGCCTAGTGATCAACATCTCGTCGTGGACATTTGTTCCATCCGACTCGGAGTTGCTTCAAGTTGGTCCCTACGTATGGGCTGACGGTCTTACGAGTACGACCCCCAGTCAGCTGAGAACGTCAGTGCTTTCTTCCTTCGAATTTCTGGTGTATCGCTTCCGAAGGGCATCCACTGTGCTATTCCTTCTGGACTTGTCCGGATGAATACAATACACCACGCTCTTTATTGGTACCTTTTCGCGTGGAACTGCGAATCTGTCAATGCAGAGTAGTGTACGGTGATATCTCCGTACGGTCCCGGAGATATCAACGCTGATCTGGCGAATAGAAGTTTGCGCCGCTGAAGACTTCTGGTCTTGCTATATATCCTGCGTGATTGGCTGACTCATTTAGTTGATCAATCTTTCGTTTGTGATTGAGAACCCAGTCATTGGCACATGCATGCGGGCATCAGTACTTTTTACTTGTGTATACACAAGCCCGTGTGCAGTTGATTCGTTACCATGCTTCATCTCTTAGGCGATCATCGATTCATCTCTCATTCTGATTTCCATCCTTGCGCCATATTCGTACACACACATATTACGTTCAGCGCCATGTAACCGGTCGAGGTGAGTCCGTTTCTCAACTTTGGAGGAGCTTACCATCCAGCCACTGGAGGAGGCAGGGTTAATACTACTAAGCGGTAATATCAGTATTACCGTGGGATTGCAGCTCCACTGCCGTCATATTCCAGGAAGGTCCTCAGCCAAAGAGTTAGGTACGGTAAAACTTGTATAATCGTGATATATCTTTGTCAGGTGGTAGCGGTGAATTATTATTACATAGGCGCGTCTCTAAAGTGGCATCGAGCACTCGCATCAAGCGATGGTGAGCTATTTACTGAACGAAACTGATTTTCTTTATTCTGGCTATTCCAGGCTCCATAGGCACTAGTCAGTCATGTGTGGACTTTAGCGTGGAGGAATGCCTAGCTTGGTCCATATGGAAGTCTTAGATCCAGAATAGGGTCGAAGAGTCGCAGAGCTCAGCGTCAATTGAGGAGGGATCTGGAATGCGTGGCTATGGTCCATTGTGATGCGAGGCTCGTCAAGGGGTCATTCAGGGAATCTTGTGGGTGGGGCAACAAAAGGTGTAAGGGGCGTTACTAAGAAATTCGGGTTTCAGGGAAGGAAGGATATTAGGCCGACAGAAATCTCAATCTCGCTATGCCGAAAGTTAGAGGTTGTCGCACTGCAAGAAGTATAGACATTGTTTTGTATGGGGAACTTCCCTTAGAAAGCTTAGAGCGGCGGTCATCTTTTGAGCAATATATATATTGAGATCAAACGGAAGTACTCCGAGCCAGATTAGAGTCTCCTCCAAGAAATTTCCAATGAGCGAAGTCAAAGCCTCTTCAATGTCACGCCAATATATAACAAAGCTTTTTGAAGTCGGGCTGCCATGTTTCATCCTTGAAGAAGAGATTACTACCTCCTAGATCCGACAAGCATAATTAGGTCCTATTTTTAACGTTACAATTGCTTTTGAGCCGTCCATTTTCTATGTGGAATTGGGGTGGCCGGTTGAAGCCGTTCGTTCCGCGCCTGGGAACGAAAGGCAATCAGGTAATCGAAATCCAGTCTGAGTCACATCGTTTCCGGAAAACCTCGTCGGAACATAATGTGCAGATGATTCTACGTCGAAAGAATTGGAATCTCTGACCAGCTAGACGATCAAAAAGGCTTAATAAGAGATGTGGTTGCCTTTCCAAAATTATTAAATCATATCCAAAGGCATGACATCGTTCGCACGGATATACGGCAGAAAGGAGTCCCTGATCAGCGTAGATCATCTTAACTTCGAACAACAGCAGATGGCATAGGTAGACAAGAAAAATGGGACATCTCCTACATTTGACGAAGTCAATACCAGTCAATACCTATCGGACTTTACACCGTGAGCTAAGTAGTGCCGGATGGTCGGCATACTGTTTGGTGACTAAGGACGTAGCGAGACAGCGCGCCAAGACTGTCAGCAATATAGCGTCGATCTGAGTGACGGCGGCAACTGCCGAGACCTCTCTTCCCACCACCACCATACACCTCCTTGCTCTGCAACTTGCTCAAATTTATATCCTTAAATTACTGCGTCCTCCTAGGTATACCTTTCAGTTTGAATATTTTTGTTGCAACCTATTGAGGTACAATTTGTAGGATGCACTCGTGCACGCATTGTGGAAACATTTGTCCATCCATTTACCCCTATACCGATACACAAGACGCAGAAATCTTCGACCGTCTACGACTCAATATATTCCCCTCACAAATAGACATTGCTCGTCTAAAATCCGATATCGCTTCTCTGGAAGGGGAAATACAAGATTTAACATCACTTCTCGATAAACTCTGGCACGAAAAGCAGATGCGGGAGAGAGCGAAAGAAATTCGGGAATCCTTGCTCTCGCCCATACGTCGTGTTCCTCTCGAAATATGGGCTGAGATCTTCCTTTACGCCATCCCAGAGCCGCTTCCTTTTCTCGATTTCAAAGGAAACTTGATCTCTCAGGTGGACACAGACATCACGACAATGGAATCACCGTGGCTCCTTACGCACGTATCCAGCTACTGGCGAAAACTTGCAATCTCTATCCCGTCTTTATGGGCAACTGTATCGCTCACACCAGACCTAACGTTCCAGCAGGAGTCGCTTGTGCGACTTCAGCTTGCTCGTTCGCAAGACTTCCCATTACACCTTCAACTCCGAATTGAGGATTACGATTCTGGGGACATTGGGAAGCTCAGGACGCTCCTCTTTCCACTTTTCCACCGTTGTGCTACCCTCGAGTTGGCCACACCCAGCGCGGCGATCATTGAGACCGTGTGTTGTCACCCTGCAGGTTTACCCTCGTTACGTACTTTAACGATTCGCCGAGTGTCTGGAGCTCAACCTGACAATTCAAAGATGCACAATGAGCATGTCACCGTGTTCATGAAATCCCCCCACCTTTGCGCCGTCAACTCAGACTTCTCCCTCGCCGAACTCTCCCTTCCTCTAACGAAACTCAAGTCGCTCGTCCGAGTCCCTCTTGCGACGTTTGAACAAATACAGGATATCGTGAACGCAGCGCCGGAGTTGGAGCATTTCGATTTTTCATTCGCCGAGATGGGTTCGGGGCTGCGTATACCACGGTGTGAAGGCTTGCCGATGATTACGCATAACAAGCTGCGTCGACTACATCTGTCGACAACGCCCTCCGAAATTCTATCATCCCTAAAGCTTCCTGCCCTTCGGCGTTTGGCGCTTGAAGAAGGCGGGTTCATGAACGGTCGGATGGAGACGTTACTCGAGTTCCTTTACAGATCGGAATGTGTCCTGGACGATCTCTCCATCTTGCATACAAAGGATATATCTCCCCTTCTGCCCGCCGTCCTCGAGTATTCGTCATACACATTGACACGGCTAGCAATCGTTGTAACGTGGAGCACTGCTCAGGACATATATCGCCTCCTTACAATGACTCCCGAATCGGAGCTCATGCCCAATCTACAGAGACTATCCATACAAGATTGGCCCGATCATGTCCCCACCGGTATGACGACCTTTTTTGGGTCGGGACCGAACTCCCTTTCATTTTACGAGATGGTTTGGTCGCGGGGGTCAAAGCTAAATTTTGTTTCCCTCTTTTCACGGGAAGTTCACGAAATGACTCCTGATCTAGAGCCATATATATCGCGACTTCAGCAAAGAGGCATTACCGTTGAGCTCTTTGGTGTCAATTTCTCCACGCGTCGTCGTATATTTCCGTGAATACCTTGCTATTTCTTACGCTATAAGCCTCCATTTTATGTATCTTACGCCCAATATGGCATTGCTCGGTATTCATCATGTCGTTTAAAGTATGTTGGAAACCGTTTGGGTATGTGTGTCAATTATATTAGCCGGTCGCACATACTTTAGAGCGTTGTGATTGTCCATCGAGAATAAAAACTCCTGAACAATTCAAACGGATGTCTAAGCCTCGAAGCCTCGCGTCCGAAATGATAGCATCATAGGAATAAAAATCCACCATCTTTCGAACTGCCTTTACCCTTGCATTACTGATTTCCAAGCAGAGATAGCGGAGGCGGGATCCCGGCGCCTTGTCCCATCTCGATCGAATCATTGTAAACACTTCGTTATGGGTGTCCATGAAAACAGAGAATCTTTGTGAGGAACAATGCTCCTCGATGATCTCCAAACGCATCAGCACGGGCAGAAAGCCGGAAGCTGTGAAGGCGATAAATATGTCCCTGGCATTTGCCAGGTTGACAGTAATGTGAAGCTCGGTCAGGGATGACTGGGACCGGAGGATATGAATGAGAGTCGATGCAGGAAGAGCGGCTCTCAGAACGAACTTCTGGAGTTTGCACATGGAGCGCTCTACCAGGGCGGATAATTCGCTGACACTGGCCTCGGCCATCCGGCAATCTGGGCAATGCTGGAAGATCTCCAATTCTTCCAGACGTGGAAAACTGAATGTCTCCATCCATGCCAACTCAGATTGGAGGACTACGAGTCGACGGAGATTGTTGTGAGTGAGGGGCTGCACGAGTGGATCTGAAGCTGGGTAGTGAAAGGACACTTCCAGGGTACTGAGGTGGCACGCTTTAGATACAAACCGGTGCAATTCCTCAGCGGTGTAAAAGTCGCCATGAAACTCCTGTATTTGTGAAGCAGGGAGGGAGATGTTCCCCACGGTGTACAGGCCGAACAAGCTGACGCCTGTAAGTTTTGGTGCAGTAGAGAAAATGCTGAACGTGTCCTCCTCTGCGAAATCGTCTTCATCATCGGACGAAGGAATGAAAATATCCAGAAACCGCAGCTCGGGAAGGTTCTGCGCAAGTTCCATCAGCTCCCAGACTCCTTTCTGCGGAATAAGGATGCTAAGGCCTGCACAGCGATGTAGGTGGGAAGATAGTACCCGAAAAACGCTCCGGATAGCTTTTCTGGAGGCCTCTTCGTTGAATGTAAGATCAATTTTGAAAAGAGACTGATCGGAGCGGCGGAGGAAATGTTTCAGAACACGGAGGACTCTTCGGTCATAGCTGTGCACAGGTAAAATAACCATGGACCAGAGCCATTTGACGGATTTTATTATGTCTCTCCACGACCTGCAAACATGACCGAGAACCCATGGTGCTTGGGTGATATCGGCGTGGTTGTCTGCACTCCACGACAACCAGATAAAAATATCGAGGAGGATATCGCGAGGAAGCAGAGAAATGAAAGACATTGCGGCCTTTGCAATTGGTACAGTATTGCCGACGACTGGGTGGTCTGCGCTGCAGCAAAAGCTCTCAATGCTAGTTCCCACTTGTACGGCTGTCATGATGGGAAAGGAAAACAAAGGTACCTGTGGTGGCTGTGCGTCGCCGTCGGCGCAGTCGGCCGACGCTACTACCGCATCATCGTCCTTTTCTTTGAAAACTTGAGGGGTCGACTTTTATTGGGAAATTATTTCATTCTCAAATGTGTCGCTTCTACCCGACGTAAGTACCCCTTGAGCATGATCTTGATTCTAATAGTCATATATTAATTTTAACAGCCCTTCAAGGAACCCTTCCCAGCTGAGTAAATAACCCCAAGATCAGCCCGGCTCGGTGTACCAAGTCCTGGAGCTATATGATCACTGATGCTGATGTGATCAGTGATCCGAATCATTCATACCTTTCCTATTGACGACCGTCTCTCACACGTTTAGTGCCGATTTCAACGAACCGGGCATATATACACCGCCCCTAACACGGTGCATCTGCAGCTGGTTGTGTCACTGCTTTCTGTTAACTCCGACTCCAGCTTTCCTACCTTCCCGTGTGCCATGGAACCGTATACGGACGCACATGAACTCCAAATCTACACTTATCTACGATCCAACTACATACCCACAGATGAAGAAGGGGCACAGATCCTTTCTGATGTCGCTTTCTTAACGAGGGAGCTGGCCCACATCAACTGCCTAGACCGAGAGAAGAAGAAGAAAGCCTTGCACATTAGACAATCACTCATGGCACCCATCCGCCGACTCCCTGTCGAGATCTTGCTCGAAATATTTTCTCTCCTCCCCCCGGAATGTCCTCCTAGCGACCGCGAATTTTTTTACACCCTACCCTCTCGTCCATCCAACACCCTAGAAACGCCATGGGCGCTGAGCCACGTATCTGGCTTCTGGCGTGCCACGTCTCTTGCTTCTCCCTCACTGTGGGCGCATATATACATTGCGTCGAAGTACGTGAAACATGAGCAGTTTCTCGTGCACGCCGCTCTTTCCCGCTCGCAAGATCGCCCATTGCATCTCTGTATCCATATAGATGCGGATGATTCAGAATGTGAAGAGATTGTCATGGGCATCCTTTCACTGGCGGCGCCTCGCTGTATATCGCTGAGACTCGACATTCCCGTTCCAACATTGATACGGCTATCATGCCCATTCCTCCGCCTTCAACAGCTGGAATTGCATGTCGACACTCACTCCATCGATTTACCTACGAGCGTCGAAGTGTTTATGCAATCGACGCAGCTACGAAGCGTGCACTTCATGGAAGTCCGGGTACCAGAGGAGATCCAGCTCCCGTTCACGGAACTACATGACCTGTCGCAGGTGTTCGTAGACAGTTACGATCAGCTCGCAGCCATACTGAAAGGGGCGAATGGTCTGGTTTCGTTGGAGGCATGGCCTTCGGGCATTTATAGTTCAAATTCGCCTTTTGGGTTTGCAGTCGAGAAGATCACCCACAGCAAACTGCGCTACCTCGATACAGGGTTCTCAGGTCTAGAACACCTCACTCTTCCTGCTCTGGAAGGACTGACATTGGATGAAGACGACCCGCACTACGACTCCGAGCCTGACATGGAGGAGAAGATGCTGGTCCTGCCAGACTTCTTGGAGCGATCTAAATGCCGCCTCCGTCGTCTGAGTCTGATGGGCTATGGTCGTGTCGCAAAGATTCTACCATTGGTCTTCGGTTCGCCTTCGTTTATAACCCTGACGCAGCTGGAGATATACGTGGAATTTGTGGAAGTCTACGGACTCCTAGGGGACACTAGGTTGATGCCGTATCTTCGCGAGTTGTCAATCCGCGATGAGTTTGAGACTGAGAATGGGGAGACATCATTCTTCGGTGTGGGCGAGGAAGCGTTTAGTGCGATGGTTGCGGCGCGGAGCGACAGATTAAGCCGGTTGACGCTTACTTCGCTTGAAGTGGAGAGGATGACCCAAGAGCTGGTGGAACAAATAAGGCAAATCGCAGATGAGGGTATTGATGTGATCTTCCTAGGATGTGGATTAGACCAACTCTACCCTCCCTAGATGAGCAAGCAGAATTCCTTCAAGGACTTCGCACGTCGTTATATCGTTCACGTTCTTCATAGACATGATTACAGCAGGTGTATATCTAATATCATAGACCATCGGCAGGACTGTGTATGTACTGGATCCTGTGTGAATTACCACCGGTGGCCACCCTGAGCACGCTAAAGCTAAGGTTTGATTCGACGGGCTGTTTACTGTGACTTTTGACCGAAAAATCTTCATCCATTATGATTTTTAAGGCCGCTTACAATACTGAACAATGACTACCGACCACCGCTCCAGAGAAGAGCACACTCGGGGTCAACGTACTGCACATTGCACTCTCATGGCTCAATGCTCATGCAACAGAGCCGATCCGACGCAAAAGAGTCAAGAGTTATGAGTCATGAGTCGTGAGTCGTGAGTCGTGAATCATCCCAATGATCCCATTCTAGGTTTTGATACACTATGGTTTCGGACCGGTAAGTTACCGGTTAGTTACTGGTAATTTACCTCTGCCCGCTGGACTCTGGAGGGGTTTTCGTCGAGGTAACTTACCTGTCATGTGATGACATTTGAACAGCAATATCAGTACTATATTCAATCCCATTGTAGTTATATTTTATTTACAGCCAAAAACATATCTCTGTAGCAATTTTTGATGAATCGCACTTCAGGAGAAAGAAATTTGTGTAAAAGAATACGACGATGAAGATGCTGCAAAATTTTGCAAATGACGCGTGTCGGGCATGTGATTATACACGTGATAGGGTAAGTAACGGTAATTTCAAAACACCCCCCTTGGAGAGGGCTCGGTAAAAAACGGTATGTTACCCCACCTGGAGGTTTCGTGCGCAACCCTATCCCATTCTATATCCCGTTAAGGACAAAAACCAAACATAGGATTAAACAGTGACCACCGCAGGACTCGAACCTGCAACCTTTTGGTAACATTTAGCAATCGAAGCCAAACGCGCTACCATTGCGCCAGGAAGCCATATATGACATAATCGTCCGACATAATTAAGATACGTAATGTTGGCATCGTTCAGTAAAACAATTAGAAAACACTCTATGTAGTATAGTACAGTACAGACATATACAATCAAGATCTAAGCATGCGCATACAATATGGCTAGTATATAGAAGTGTTTTTGTCCTTTGATATGTGAAGTATCAGAAAAACATTTTTAGTCTCCTCTTCAATGGGGAGGACTCATGTTTTGGTGTTGAAGGCGCGGACTCAGGTATCACGGACAAGGGTCGAGTGGGAGAAGCCGACCCGCCTTGCTTGAAAAAACCGAAGGAGAACGGCCGGCGAATGCGCTTAGTAAAGATGTCTGGCGTGAGGATGGGCTCGCCTATTGATAGGCGAGACCTTGCTAAGCGTCGAGGAACGGGTGAGGGGATGTTATCTGCGTCTGAGAGAGTCTTGACAGAATGCCGAGGAGGAGGGGTAGGTGAGGGAGGCTCGTGGATTGGATCTGTGGCGGAGGGAGGGGACTTGATTGGTCGAGGAGGCGTGCAAGGAGAAGGACCGGAGTCGATGGATGACTCAATCACGGGAGGAAGAGGTTTTGATAGCGGACGAGGGGTAGACGGTGCGATATATGAGGATGAGGATGTTGAAAAGGGATCTACAACGGTGGATGAAGTCGTCGAAAGAACTTCCCATTCTGAAAACGCCAGCGACGGCCGCGGCGCAGTATCCCTTGACCGCCGACTCTCTCTGGACATTCGCATCACTTGATCTCTCGATAATTTCAAAGTGGGTGTTCTCTGCTCGTCAAAATCTCCAAGGAGGTCGACAGCGTACACAGGGAGTGCCACCGGAGGAAGGTCGGCCAAGATGTCGGCCGTAGGGCGTACTTTAACAGCAACTGGCGTATGGATAGTTGCTGTACCACATGTCTCCCTGACGGAGGATTTGAGTCTTCGTGATAGCGGCGAAAGCGACGGTGAGTGGCGAGGTGTCACTGGGGCAGCTGTCGAAGATTTTTTGATTTTGTACCACGCATGGGAGTCCTCATCTTCAGTCAGCACGTCTAATGACAGGGAATCTACGGTCGAGACGGGCTTCTTCAGCATTTTCGGCTCGAAATTAAACGGCGAAGTTGGATGCGGTTTCTGATCCATGGACAAGGATCGAGCGTGCCTCGACCCGATGGACATACGGAGGCGCGCCGGCGAAGCTTCGCAAAGCGTGATCCGTCTGGTAGCACGTTCCCCAACAGTGGTGGCCTCAGTATGTGTTGGATGGATAGGCCGTCTGGTATTTGAGGATTGCAGGTATCGGAGAAGATTTGCCTGGTGTCTCGACGAAGTAACAGGGCTTTCACAGACAGCATCATTGCCCCTGGTCAGGGAAGCCAGCTGCGCACGTATAGCCCGGGATTCTTCCTCCGCCAAAGCCTTCCGACGTTCTTCCATCCACCGTTCCCGCTTGAGTGATTCGAACGTTGCAGGATCTGTCTCCCGGTCGTTCAGCAGTGAACGAAGTTTGGCTGAGCGTTCTCGTGCGTCTTCCAAGCGGGAGTTGAGCAGGGAAGCAGCTTGTTCAAGAGTCCGGATTTGCAACTCCGTCTGGGAAGTTTCCTGAAGCGTGAGCTGTGCGGTCAGGGCGAGAGCCTCTTCAGCCTGGGAGTACCGGCGCTGACGAGCTATTTCGTCTCGCGTTCGGCGTAGAGGGGACGTCAATGGTGGAGTAGGAAGGGCTACCTGGACAGTGGTTGGGTTCGGTACGCCAAATGTATAGCTAGTATCTGGGTCGGGAGTACTGTACAACGGTCAGCCAGCTCTGTAGAAGGAAAAGGACGACTCACTAGATGAAGGACGAACTTGAGGCAGATGTCCAGCTGCTCGAATTCGTGCTCTCCTTCATTGGGGAAGTCAGGCTTTCGATTACCTCGGATTGAATACTCTGCTCACCTGTAGCACCTGCGATCCTCCCCATTTCGCCTGGGATACATTTATCGTCAACGGAGCCATTTTTTCCTGCAAGCACCGTCGCTTCGGAGGCTTTTCTGCTCGTTCCAGATCAAGTGTCGGGTCCATCATCCGCGTTGATATCAGATATCGCAAATCAGATGGAGGTAAAAGAAGAAATATAGCTGTCAAGGCATGAATCGCTCCACGAATGAGAATGTCCGTTTAGCTGTGTGTCGCTTTGACTGTCGCTGCGAAAGGTTGGAGAACATCAAAAAGGCAATTCGACGGTTGCCGAGGCTGCCGTAATATGGTAATGGCGACGTAATAGTCATGTGACCGCGGACATTACGCGTTCCATCCACTTCCGATTTGGGAACAAAGGGCTATTGTTCGACGTTCGACCCTCGCGGTATTGTTCCCAGCTTTTTTGTATATAAAGGCAGTCGAAGATATTACTGTTTTTTTTTTTACTTTCTTTGCCCTGGTGGCCTGTTCAAGTTCTTGACGATATTCTACGTTGATGATGACCCTCTTCACGTTCTTTTCAATCATCGCTACACTATGTAGCGCAGGGAAATTTGCAGCCGGTCATGCAGGTTAGTTTTGTTCTCAATATGTGGCGTTGTACTGATTTCTCCTCTAGCTTTATTTCATCCGAGCATGTAGTACGCCGACGCATACATCAAGCTATATCCTTTCTAATTTCTATCTCAGCGGCTTTAATGTGACAGGCGATACATTCCCTTATGACAACCGACCCGTCGCTCCTCTTATGGACATGACTTTTGACCAGTGGTGGTTCCATGGTCACCTCGATTATCCCCCCAACGACGGAGATATGTTCGACCTCCCCGCAGGCCAAACCGCAACAGCTGAGATAGCCTGTAACAAAGGCGCCACAAGCTACTTCGCCTCGTCCGATGGAGGTGACATACGGGAACCAGATAACCCGAACAACGTATGTCCGGGAGCCGGCATGGATGAGTACCATACGACTGGTATTGACGACCTCACGGGATGCGCACTGGCTATCGCATACAAGAACGATGCCCGTTCCGTTGCTCCGGAAGACTTTACAGTTTTCAGTGTGAACCAAACTTGTGTGTGGACTCGGTTCACAGATTTCCAAGTGCCGGCTCGAATGCCGGCTTGTCCTGATGGTGGATGTATCTGTGCTTTCTTTTGGATTCATTCAGTACGTTCTCTTCCCACCGTTACGTTTAGGTGGTATCTAACCATTGCGACCATTTGATTGCTTAGCCTGATAGCGGAGGCGAGCAGAGTAAGTATACCTTGTCGAACGCTCTTGTAGTGCTACAATTGACTTCGTCGATGGGTAGATTATATGAACGGCTTCAAGTGCAACATCACGGAATCGACGTCAACGGCCGCCCTCGCCAAGCCACAGGTTCCTAGGCGTTGTGGATCGGATCTCGTCAACAACAAGCAGTTCGCATTCCCCGCGAATTGTACTCATGGGGCCAAACAACCTTTCTACTGGTTTAATCAAGAACAAAATAATGTCTGTTTCATCTCTTTCGTTCTTCTTTCCGAGGCACTTATTCTATGGGGCTTTAGATGTTCGAGGGCACCTACTCGCCACCCATCTATACCGATCTGTATAACTTTTTGGACGGTTCTCAGGACGATATCTTTGAAGACTCTTATGATTCTCTTCCAACGCCCTCGCCAACTGCACAGATGCCAGTCCTCAAAGTGGTTGACAACTCACGTTCTAAATCCAAACGCTCTTGGTTCGTAGCCTTCTTTTGTTCAGGTCCAAGCCTCCCGCTGATAATAGACTTACCCCTCTCAGGCGACGCAAAAGGTCACATCCCCGACGTATTGTGAACAATGAACATCAGTGACCCTCATGCCACCTGTATTTATGTTTAATGTAATTGCCATCTCGCTGAAATTTAGGCTTCAGTGCCATCGAGCAATGGTCTTGACTTTCGCATCCTCTTCAAAGTACGGATCTTGAAATTGTCTTGTCCAAAGACAACAGAGACATGTAATTCAAGGGTATAACAAGGGCCATCCTTTGTGCTATCGCTATTTAAAAGCCGCCTCGTTCTTGTTCCGCTAACATCGTCCAATGTTGACCTCCCTGAACAGTATTAGGACCTATTACACCCCTTCCTATGGACTGAACGCCGAAAGGTTTGCCAAGGGAGCCCCCAGGCCCGACGTAGGCGACCTTTTACCCCATGGTCACCGTATAATCACTGACCTGTTATCCCTAGATGTCTTTGAAGGACAAGGCGATTTTTGGTTTGAGGGCTCCCTGTGTGGCCCGGGAGGACGTTTTCGACTACTGTGTTGCCAACGGGCTCATGAAGAAAACAAATTCCAAGGTATCAGATATCTAAGCGATTCATAATATCCACGATGCTAACATTACTCCTCGTTTTCAGAAAGTGGCAGAAGTGGAACTTGAAGATCTCATTGAGGAAGAAGAAGTATTGTCCAATCGCTCATGTCAAACAGAAAAGCCAACTAACCTTTCTTTCGCGTATAGCTCTTCGTGAAAACTCACATCCGGCGCGACACCTTTGGACAATGGTCGTACCTACCCCCTCCCTCTCCGACAATCTCGGACGTCTCTTCGAAGAGCGACTTGGAAGACCCAGAATCAGACGTACGATTCACAAAACACTTGAACATGAACATCTCAACTGATTCCTTACACTAAGTTTGACATGCATGACTACCTACGAAGGTGCTGGGAAAAGCGCCCAGATAGCAGGCGACCAGCATCGCTATCGAGCGATGGCCATCTCGCGCCTGGAGCGGCGTATGAGACCTGGCGCCAACAAGTGCGACGGTCGGTAAGGACTGCTTCCCTGCTGATTATCGACGCTTCGAATTGACACTGTTGTAGTTTGATGGAGGCGAGGACAGTCCACCTCATGACTGGTCCCCCTCCAGCGATGCAGACTCTCTGGAAAGCAGCAACCGGTCCCCTTCTCGTGGAGACTACAGTTCTACTGAATCCACGAGGTCTAGCGACCCCACCGGCAGTACTACCAATTCCGCTGCCCCGGCTGGCGCCAGCTCTTTGGTTGTCCCGGAAGCTTTTTATATGTGGGCTGCACCTGACCAGGAGAGATTTCTTGGTATCAAAGCTCCCAGAGCTCCAGATGGGAGCTATGTATGCTGCGGCGAGAGGTTCGAATTCAAGGCCTTTGTCGAACATAGGCGGGCTTCGGATGAGCATGGAGGTTTTGGACAGGGTTCGAGGAGGAGGTCCTAGGAGGAGGTCCTAGGAGAGTTCCCTCTTACTCGCTCCGAGTAGTCGAAATTCTTCCATAAGTAGTTGTAGATAATGATGGACCCGATACAAATACATGTTTATTATCACGCATACCAACTCAAGTACTCACGTCTGCAGTTCTGGTAAACCCGCCGCCTTCAGATCCGTATTGATTTCGTCGAGATGGTTCAAGAATCTCGCCTGTAGCCCATCCCACATCTTCACGTCGTGCTCTACCCAACCGTATCAGCTCAATTTTATTTTAAAAGTATATACACAGTGCTTACCATGAATTTTACCAGTGCCGGTCATGGCGTAATCCGTGAGCGTCAATGTCATTGCGGTTTCGAACATGATAGCTTCTCGAAAAATCAGTACATGAAGCGAATGGACATCCGTTCCAACGTACCCATAGTCCCTTTATGAACTTTGACTGGCTTGAGTTCTCCTTCGCTTGCTGCTTTTTGCGTATCATACGACACTAATCATCATTAAATTAACTTTGAGGTCGTCTCTATTTCGAAGTGTTCCGACTCACCTCCATGCGGACAAAACACCGTCTCGTGGCTCAAACTCCCGGGCATGAACTGATCGCTTCGTCCTTCATAACTACCATAGATCAGACCCATGACCTCAGAAGCGTTGTTACGGTGGTAGTACTATATCGAAATAGATCAACGATGGAAAGGATTGAGTAAAAATAAAAAACTCGTACTGGAGGCCGGAAGGTGTCTGAAGCGACGTCCCACCGTTCGTAGAAGAGCAGCACATCCGTGAGTGGAACTCCGGGACACTTTGACTTGGCAGTGAGTATGATGAAGATGGAAGGATCGATGTGGTCCTTGGAGATACTTCCGACGAAGATGAATTTCTCCATGTTGTATTTGTACGGCACGTAACTGGGGAAGAAGATGATGGAAATAAAGTATAATATAAACACTCAATGGTGTACGTACTTTCCATGCCATGCGACAACATCGAATGGGGTGTGTTGCTGGGAGCAGGAAAATAGCTTTCCGCCAACTCTGTTTGTACATATCTTGATTAGTAGGATGATGCAGAAGAAAGCCGAACGACGGACTTGTAGGCAACTAGAACGTGAATGCCAAGTGAATCAGCAGGGATAGAGATGGAAGAATTGGAATGGTCATACTTTCCCATGGGGACTGATCCAGGTCGAAACTTGCTACTGGGAATTCGAAGTCGCGAGGATTGGCTAGACCGTGCCCTCCGACCGGGCCCAGCTCGGGGAGCTCATAATGAGAACCATAAATTTCTTCGATGTCTATTTATGTATCAATAACCGTTCACCTGGATACGTCCATTGTTTACTTACATCCGCGGGAAGGTCCATCAGGGAGTAACACTTTGAACTTTATTCCACGTTGAATTACTACCAGCTCGCCGGGCCTCACCATCATCCTGGCAGAAGCGTGAGTAAAGCAAATACTTAAAAGACGTAACGAGTGACCTACTTCCCAAACTCAGTCTGTATATCCAGACGCCCTTGTTGGGGCATAAACAGCATGTCACCATCGTTATTACAGAACGCCCTTTTCTTCATGGATGCATTGGCGACATATATATGCACGGCTAGGCCTTCGTGCAGTGTAGGGTCGCCATTCCCCGCCATGGTCTTGATACCGTCGACGAAATCCACTTCGGTGGTGTTGGGCGGGATATCGAGCGGGCGCCATGCGAGCTGGGTAGGGCTTACGTGCACGCGGGGGTTGATTGGGAGGAAATTCGATTCCAGCTAGCGAGTACATCTGTAAGATGATGACTAGAATAATCAGAAGCGTAGACTCACATCGAGGTTTGGAGGCAGCGGCTTGAATCCTTGGTGTGCAACGGAAGGGCGGATGCGGTACAGAAATCTGACATACAAAACCTTAATTCTGGCTGATAATACCCGGGACAAGAACTTTACGCATTGAGAACGTTCGGTCGAGTGCCAACGAAGGGGTTGCCAGTTATCTGTAGAAATGTAACTTACGAAGTTCAGCATGAATCGTGACCAACACACCCCTTCATTATATAGCTCGTATTTGCATTTCTGCGGGTGATTTTGTGCATATGGGAGGGTTCCTGGACTGGCGATACGACGTTTAGTGGGACGCCTAGTGTAGTGTTGAAGACACCTACATAGCTTCACTGGCAAAGCGATTGCCGAAGCCGACCTGATATTTATACGGGTCCGCTTGGCTAGGGGTGGTAGAGAAGGTCGCTGAAGCGGTAGCCATTGATTTCTCGGAGGGGAGCAGACGGTGGGTGATAGAGGATCATTGAGTGCTAGTCCACTTATATATGGGTACGAAATGCCGAGCCAGTTATAATGTTCCAGTCCTGACAAGGAGTGCCCGCGGGAAAATCAATCTCTTTCGAGCTGTAGAGATAGCCGTTCGACGGGGCCCGCCCACGCCCAAGTATAACAGCTTCAAAAGTTCAGCTGTGGAGAAGCGTGGCCTTGTCAGATGACGGGGATACATACCGGCAACCAAATGGGGCAGTATTGTAACACACCAGTATATTGGAATTAGGGAATTTTTGAGAGGTAGCCTTTTTATAGGACCAAGCAGCGCACAAGACGCACTGTATTAGCATATTATTGGGCCATCAAGTAACGTTTTCTGTTTTTTTTCGCGGAGACTTGGACGCCGATATAGCGCACCGACTGCCAATGTACGGCTGAACGGAGAGCCCTAAATTTCTGATGAACAAGCAAGAGACAGAAGCCTACGGGTCATTATACCTAGCGTGGACGTTTTGTCGCACAACTCGTTCAAATCTAGATTTGCTAAACCATAAGACGGAAGTAATCCCCGCTGTCCGACCGTCTGCTGGATGATATATCATGCAAATTTGAACCGCTGTACCGCTCGCTTTGAGATCCGGTTGAAACACCATGCAGATAGTTCGGACTTGTCATTGTGATTAGATTGCCGGAGCTCCTACTAAGGTAAGGCGAAAGTAAAACTATTTCCAAGCATTAGAAGCAGACCTTTATCAAAAAGTGTTCTCTGAGAATTGCTGTGCCTCAAACGGTCGTTTCCCAATCGACCCGGACAAGGGAGCGAGTTCTGTTTTCAGTTGCATATTGCTGGAGATAGATTCAAAAGAAAGGTCGATTATATGACAATAGTGGCAAAACGACAGGAGGAGCCTACTACAATGATGTCCTCGAGGTAATAGAGAGCGTCCGGTATTCGGAGTAAGGACAACTGTTGAACTGCGGGGGGAGTGGAAAAGAAAGAGGGTATGAATTTGGGCCTTGACAAATAAATACAATGTCTGCAAAGACCGTAAGCGAGAGATGATGCGTCTCTGAGGCCTAAACCAATAACTTTTTTGTTGCTCCACGAGGAAGCGACTCGATCGACGATGACTTCAAAAATAACGAAGGGACGGCAAGGGGGTGCCGGGATGTCAAAAAAACACCTGGGGTCGATTAAATATTTTCGTGCATCGGTGCTGGACCTACCTACCTCCACGTGACCTGTATGATGTCATTCTACCTAATTTAGGCTTATTTTGACGCTTTTTGGCCCATTTTCGTCCCAAAAGTACCTGTTTGATAGATATCCTGACATTTTTGCACATAGTCTGTATTCTATTGGACGTATATTGCAAAATTAGTTTATTAAGGTGTGTGACATCATCATCATGCAGTAAGCATTGATGCCAAAGAGTGCTGGTGAAGATGTGCGACGCCTACTACTACTAAAACCCGTTATCATATTCTCAGAGGTAAATATTCTATACCGTGGTATGTATTACATTGAAATTTATCCATAACATCCCAAAAGGTCATTTTTAGGCCCCAATAAGGGAGGTCAACTTTTTTTTTTCGGGCCTGCTGGCCCACTACCTACCCGGTGTGCCGGGCCGACATTCCGGTACCCCCTTGAGGGACGGATCCTTCCGTCATTGAGTCGGAGTGTTAATCGGAATTTCAAAGTAGTCCTTTTTGTAAATTTTTTTTCTTCGATTGCACGGTCACTTCGTTCCCCCCCCCCCCACGTTCTTCGTGAATTTTATGGTGAGTTTCTTCTTTTCTTTTCTTTTCTTTTCTTTTGTTACTACTATGATACGCATGATGATTCAAACCGAATGCAATTAGGAAGTGCCGTCTGAATCTCTCCCTCTGGGAGTTGGATTTGTCGAGTCCCGGTTCTCTGATACTTTTTTTTTACTTCACCTCTCTGTACCGTTACTTTCAGACACTTTTCTGACAAATTTGTTGCAGATCATTGTATAGACGCCTCCAAGAGAAGTGTCCTGAGAATCGGACCTCATCGACATCACTGGTGGTTTTCGAACATTCAAAGTTCTGGTTTCGTGCAAGGTTATCACAGTCGAGTCTGCCGCCTGTCATCGTTCGAATTGCATCAGACTTGCCTTGCCGCTAGCTAGTTCTCTATACATCCTCTTGTTCCCTTAAGTTGGTTATCTCAATGAAATCTCCATGTGAACGATTACCCAAATCGTCCAGATCATCCATTCAACAAGTCACGTTCATTCGGACGCGAGCAATTTCCAAGCAGAAATCGGACCGGTTAAGGTTAAAAGAGCCGCTATTTCCAATCTGATTCCCACTTTTCCCCTTCCTAATCATCACCATCATCATGGCCAGCTCCTTTCCCATCGACCTCACTAAATTTAAGAAGTAATTCAGTGTCGGCTTTGTTGTGCACTGTCGCTAAGCCGCTTTTACAGACTCGCCTTGGACCCATCCAAGCCCCAGCTTTCTGAAGAGGAAAAGGCGGCATTGAAGTTCAATATTCAATTACTACGCGATGCTATTGTACTCTTCACAGCTACTGGCGCCGCTCGTGGGGTCAGTGGACATACAGGCGCGTTAAGAACGTTCATTGAATACTGATCAGCACTGATGATAACGAACAGGTGGCGCCTACGATACCGTCCCAGAAGTCTGCATTCTCCTTGCGTTGTTCAACCACTCGGAATCTTTTGTCCCTATAGTATTCGATGAGGCTGGTTCGTATACAACCGTTCAGCATTTGCTGTTACTGATCTTCCACCAATAAGGCCACCGTGTTGCTACTCAGTACATTCTCTCAGTCTTGGAGGGTGCATTGCCTGCAGAGCAGCTTCTACATTACCGAGAAGCCAACTCCAAGCTTCCCGGTCATCCTGAGCTCGGTCTCACCCCGGGAGTAAAGTTCTCCTCGGGACGTCTAGGCCACATGTGGTGAGTAACGGTAGTCTGTGCTTCGCCATCATTGTTGACGAACGTTTGTCCAGGCCTCTCGTTAACGGTGTTGCCCTCGCGAACAAGGAAAAGACTGTCTTCTGTTTGGGATCCGACGGTTCGCAGCAAGAAGGTAACGACGCCGAAGCTGCCCGACTTGCCGTTGCTCAAGGTTTGAATGTCAAGTTACTCATCGACGACAACGACGTCACCATTGCCGGCCACCCCTCTGATTACCTCAAGGGCTACGACGTTACCAAGGTGCTCGAGGGGCACGGTCTCAAGGTGATTGCCGTTCAAGGAGAAGATATCGACTCTTTGTGGGGTGCTATCAGTTCCATCGTCACGACTCCTGGACCCGCCGCTGTCATCTCAAAACGCGTCATGGCTCCAGGTATCGCTGACATTGAAGGGAGCACCCATGGGCACGACGTCATTCCCGTGAAAAGCGCTATCAAGTACCTCGAGTCCAGGGGATACAGCACCTTTGGTGACATCCTGCTCAACATCAAGGGTGTTCCTCAGCCGTTTTCTTACATTGGTTCTACAAAGGAGACTGGTGCCAACCGGGCCATTTTTGGTGATGCTGTCAACCTCGTTCTAGATGGTCTCAGCAAGGAAGAAGCAGCGAAGAAAGTCATGGTCATCGACAGTATGTTTCGTTCGACTTTCTATTCGGTCTTGGACTCATGTTCCTACAGGCGACTTGGAGGGGTCAACGGGTTTGAAAGTCATCCACCAAAAGCATCCCGAGGTCTTCGTCCCATCTGGTATCATGGAACGCGGAAACTTCTCCGCTGCTGCCGGATTTGGATTCGAGCATGACAAGTTTGGTGTCTTCTCGACCTTCTCAGCATTCCTCGAGATGCTGGTTTCCGAAATTACCATGGCTCGGCTTAACCACTGCAATGTGCTGTGTCATTTCTCCCATTCTGGCGTTGACGAAATGGTAAATATCCGCTTGCAGATTGTTCTATGAACTGTTTGCTCACTGAAATTAAAGGCGGACAACACGTGCCACTTTGGAATCAACTCCCTCTTCGCTGACAACGGCCTATCAGATGTCGAGTCCTTCCTGTACTTCCCCGCAGACCCAGCCCAGATGATTGCTGTCGTGAAGCGTGTCTTCTTCGAGCGTGGACTTCGATTCATCTTCTCTACCCGGTCCAAGGTCCCATATATTCTCAAAGAGGACGGCAAGACCAAATACTTTGGCGATGGGTACGAGTTTGTTCCGGGGAAGGACGAAGTCATCGTCGAAGGTAAAACCGGATACGTGGTCTCGTTCGGTGAAATGCTCTACCGGTCCTACGACGCTGTGCTACGTTGCCGGCAGCAGGGTGTTGATGTAGGTTTGATCAATAAGCCCACGCTCAGCTCAGTGGATGAGGAGGTGAGTAAGAGAAGATTTCCACTTGATGTTTATTTATAGCGTTACCCAGGTCATCAGGAAGATTGGATCAAGCCCATTCGTCCTCGTCGTGGAGTCATTCAACCAGAAGACTGGGGTGAGACCCATTCTCTCTTGGGTTTCTACCTCCGTGACTGACTCGAAATTAGCTTGGGTCTAAGTTTGGGACGTGGCTTCTCGAACGTGGGCTCACTCCCAAGTACGCCTACTTGGGAACGACTAAAGAGGGTGAGTTTCCATGTTCAAGTGAGTGTTCTGCGGCTGACGATGTCTAGGCTGCGGCGGTCTTTGGGAGCAAATTCCTTACCAGGGTCTTGATTCGGAGTGTACGTGACTGAAGTTTCTCGAAAATCGCTCGTCAGACTGACCTCGAACTTTAGCGATTGCCGCGAAGATTGCCCTGTTGGCTCATTAGACGGTATTTTAGATCATGAGAGTGTAAGATTCAAGAAGAAAAGTGCCGACCAGGATTCATGTATGTGTACAAGCAATATTAGATCTTCTTCGCTGTGCGTTTTCTCCATTGAAATGTATTCGTGATAACGGGAGGTCAGAGGTCTGGCGCGCGTTTACTGACGAGGTTCTGGTGACTGGGAGATATTTATAGGTTGCGCAATGTCTGCCTTTTCATCGTCGTGCCTATTCTGATGGATACGGCTGACCTATGGCCATTACACCTCTTCCCCACAGAATTTGGTCCTGAGGCTCAAATCAATGACAAAAAACTGACGGTGAGGAACAGTTTGCACCTAATGGTGCTGAGTTTTCGCCAACAAGGTGTGCAGTAGGACATTTATTCCCACTGAAATGGTTTCAGACTCGACATGATTATCAAGGACAGAGGCCATTGGGTAACCTGAGTAAGACTGACGAGCACTCAGTGATGAGTTTCATCTAAACCGAGGTTTACGGTCGAGGTCGATGAAGGGAATAAAAGGCCTGGCCTGGCACCAGCGCTTCCCACAGACAGATAATGCAGTCCCACACATACAGTGCAACAACGAGCTTTGTCTCTGCGCCATCTGGGGATGCATACAAGTACCAGGTAGGCTTCGGAAATCGGTTTGCAAGCGAGGCTATGTGAGTCGTTTGTTGTACGTTTTGGCCTTGAGTTGGGTTCATGACGGGCGCATAGACCAGGTACCCTTCCCCAAGGGCAGAACCACCCCCAGAAGAATAAGTATGGATTGTACATGGAAGCGGTAAGTGCGCATGAGAATATTAGACATTTATGTTCACGTCGCGTCGTAGATGACAGGGTCCCCATTTATCGCGCGCCGACCCCAGAATCTCCAAGCGTGCGTTCGCTCTATGTTCCATAGCACCGCATCAACGCTGACCCCATTATGTGCAGGTTCCTGTATCGCATCCGGCCTTCATTGGATCACAAGAAATTCGTCAGGCTACCTGACAACCCAGATGTGCGCGCGCACCCCAACAGCTATACTGAAGGCTGATGGATGTTTTTCAAGATGGAATCCAATTTCCTCCCTATCAATCCGAAGGTGCACATCAGTCCCACGCAGCTGAGTTTTGGCCCCCCTCCCTTTCCCTTGTCTTCGGATGAAGTGGACTTTATCGTGGGCCTGAAGACGATTGGAGGGAACGACGAACCTACGGCCAGAGAGGGCCTGGCGCTGCATTTCTACGTGGCGAATGCGGATATGAAGAATAAAGCTTTTTGTAACAGCGATGGAGACATGCTGGTGGCGCCACAGCAGGGGCGGCTGGATGTGCAGACTGAGTTTGGAAGGTGCGTAGTTTCGACTGAGGGCTCCACTAGTTCTCAATCTGGATAGAATGATGGTACGACCAGGGGAGTTCATGGTTATCCAAAAGGGTATGAAGTTTGCGGTGTTGTTACCCGACGGACCGTCCAGAGGATGTGAGCCAAGGCCAACTCTGTTCAAGTGTGTCACTGAAACTTGCCGACTCAGATGTACAGGAAATATTCGGATCCCACTTTGAGCTTCCAGATCTCGGGGCTATCGGTGGACATGGAATGGCCAATCCGAGGGATTTCGAGGTACCTTTGGCGAGTTTCGAGATTGACGAAATGCACTGGGAAGGTAAGTGAAGCCGTAGCTCCGCAGGTTACTTGTACTGATGTCTTTCGAGTTGTTTACAAGTGAGTCTTTCCATAACCGACAAATTGGCAGGATCGGAGGTCAACTTTTCTCAGCTGCGCAAGATCACACACCTTTTGATGTGGTAGCATGGCAAGGGAAGTGAGTAACATCAAGTTTCCAATTGCAGCCACTAGAGTTTGACTGTCGCTTCAGCTACGTCCCGTACAAATACGCGATGGAGAGGTTCATCTTTGTGGGGAGAGTGTCCAAGGACCATATTGACCCTTCGGTGTTCACGGTCCTGACAGCCAAGTCCAAGGCCACTGGGATTCCACTCGTTGACGTTCTTACCTTATCTGAGAGATGGGATGTTGCGTCTGACACATTCCGGCCGCCTGTGCGTATTCCCATCGTGAAGTTTCGCCTGAGCCCTCATTCACTGATATCTTATAGTACTATCATCGGAACAATGCCACTGAAATTGTTGGTTTAATATATGGTGAATGGCTTCCTCCATACGTGCGTGGAGGTATCAGCCTACAGACAGTGTTCTGCCCTCACGGACGTGAGTTGATCATATGCACTGTGGAGAAGTGGCAATGAATCATCGTCTTCTAGCACCTCCTGAAGTGTACAAGGGTGCGAGTATTCAAAGACACGCTGCGTGAGTACACACACAGGCACAGTATCAGTAACGATCGCAATTGCTCACCATGCCATAGTCATTGCGTTTGAGACTCCGATGTTGACGATGACTGATTACGCCTTGAATCGAGCTGGAACGGTTACTGGTCTGTGCTTGCGCTTCATGGCTATTCAGGACATGACACTCATTCAAACTTTTAGAATCCGAACCACTCTCTTTCCCCCCAGAATTTATTGCTCGTCTCGAGGAGATCAATGCGGACCTTAAAGCCGCTGGTTACGACGAATTGAAGAAGAAATCCGGCTAAGGGAGATGTATAGCTCATTAGACGGTATTCTATATCATGCGAGGGTAGGATACAGGAAGAAACGTGCCGACCAGTATTTTTGTACACAACCAATATGAGATCTTCTTTTCTGTGCGTTTCCCCCGCTGAACCTTATTCGTGATAATGGAAAACAGAAGTCTGGTGTATCTCTACATTTTGCTCAGGACGAGGTTCATGTTGCCTAGCGGAGGTTAATCTGCGCTTATGTCCACCTTTCGATCATCGCACCTGCTATAAACATTGAATCTATCAGCGTGGCCGCCGTACGCCCATGACAAGACAGATGATTTCTACACTTCTTTCTCACAGAGCTGGTCCCGAGGCTCAATTTGATGACAAAGAACAGATGGCGAGGTGAGTTTGCACTTGATGCTGACGAGATTGTACTGACGAGACGCGTAGCATGACCACTTGAATAGTCCCAAGACTCAATTCGATTACCAAGAAAGTGACTATAGGTTCCGGCTAACGAACACCCAGTGACGAGGTTCACCTGGTCAACCGTTAAGGTCGAAGTCGATGAAGGGAATATAAGGCCTGGCCTGGTACCAGCGCTTCCCACAGACAGATAATGCAGTCCCACACATACAGTGCGTCAGCGAGCTTTGTCTCTGCGCCATCTGGGGATCCATATAAGTATCAGGTAGGCTTTGGGAATCGGTTTGCAAGCGAGGCTATGTGAGTCGTTTGTTGTACGTTTTGGCCCTGAATTGAGTTCATGACGAGCTCCTAGACCAGGTACCCTTCCCCAAGGGCAGAACCACCCTCAGAAGAATAAGTATGGATTGTACATGGAAGGGGTATGCGCGACTGAGAGAAGATTTAGCATCTATGTTCACGTCGCGTCGTAGATGACAGGGTCCCCATTTGTCGCGCCCCGACCCCAGAATCTCCATGCGTGCGTTCGCTGTATTTTCCTAGCACCGTGTCAAGGTTGAGCCCATTATGCACAGGTTCCTGTATCGCATTCGACCTTCTTTGGATCACAAGAAATTCGTTAGGCTGCCTGACAGCCTAGATGTGTGTGCCCATGCTTGTAGCTGAACTGAAGACTGATGGATGTCTTTTCAAGATGGAGTCCAATTTCCTCCCTATCAATCCGAAGGTGCACATCAGTCCCACGCAGCTGAAATGGGCCCCACCTCCCTTTCCCTCGTCTTCGGATGAAGTGGACTTTATTGCGGGTTTGAAGACGATTGGAGGGAACGGAGAGCCCACAGCCAGGGAGGGCTTAGCGTTGCATATCTATTTGGCGAATGCGGATATGAAGAACAAGGCGTTTTGTAACAGCGATGGGGACATGTTGGTGGTCCCGCAGCAGGGGAGGTTGGATGTACAGACAGAGTTTGGGCGGTGAGTCATTTCGTCTCTTAATGTCGACGGTCGTTGGTTCTTAAAAACTTCCTTCCTTCCTGAATGTTCTTGATAGAATGATGGTGCGACCAGGGGAGTTGATGGTTATCCAAAAGGGTATGAAGTTTATTGTGTCGTTACCCGATGGACCGTCCAGAGGATGTGAGTGACGGATAACCGCTAAGGGCGTGTCGTCACTGAAATTCGCACACAGATGTACAGGAAATATTCGGATCCCACTTTGAGCTTCCAGATCTCGGGCCCATTGGTGGACATGGAATGGCTAATCCGAGAGACTTTGAGGTACCTTTGGCGAGTTTCGAGATTGACGAAACGCACTGGGAAGGTAAGTGATGTCGTAGCTCCGCAGATTGCTTGTACTGACGTCTTTCAAGTTGTTTACAAGTGAGTATTTCCACGACTAATGTCCATTCATGACCGACAAATTGGCAGGATCGGAGGTCAACTTTTCTCGGCTGCGCAAGATCATACACCTTTTGACGTTGTGGCATGGCAAGGGAAGTGAGTAACATCAATTTTCCAATCATAGCCGCTAGAGTTTAGATGTGGCTTCAGCTACGTCCCGTACAAATACGCGATGGAGAAGTTCGTCTTTGTGGGGAGCGTGTCCAAGGACCATATTGACCCTTCGGTGTTCACGGTCCTGACAGCCAAGTCCAAGGCCACTGGGATTCCGCTCGTTGAGGTTCTTACTGTTTCTGAGAGATGGAATGTTGCATCTGACACATTCCGTCCACCGGTATGAACTCCCGTCGTGTATAACCGCCTCGCTCACTGACGTCTTATAGTATTATCATCGGAACAATGCCACTGAAATTCTGTGTTTCATATCTGGTGAACGTGGTGGCCGATACGTGCCTGGAGGCATCGCCCTACAGACAGTATTCTGTCCTCATGGCCGTGAGTTGGTCACCTTATTGTGTGGGGATGTGTTCTGATGTTTGCCTTCTAGCATCTCCCGAAGTGCACAAGGCTGCAATCGTGGAAGAGCTCAGACCGGAGCGAATCTCGAAAGGCTCGATGGGTGCGTACATATACAGGTACAACGACGACCGTATCGCTTACACGCAGTAGCTATTGCAATCGAGACTCCCATGATATTGTCGATGACCGATTACGCCATGAATCGAGCCGGAACGGTCGTTGGTACGTGTCTGCGCTTCCTGACTATTGATGACACTCATTTAAACTTTTAGAATCTGAACCGCTGTCTTTCCCACCAGACTTTATTGCTCATCTCGATGAGATCAATGCGGACCTTAAGGCTGCTGGATACGAAGGATTGAAGAAGAAATCCGACTAAGGGACATGTATCACAACCTGTTAGGCTATTATACGAGTTCTGTGGTAGTTGCTTTGTATCAGTTTGTATATAAACAATGCATGTACATTAACATTGCAGCGATGCGAATGCTAAGATTTGCGTAGGGAACTGACCGTGTCGCTATTGACGATACTAGTTGGCCAGCGTCGTCTCCTCCGCGCAGATCCCTTCCTCCTTGTACCGTAGATCACAAGATTTTTCTTCTTCATGATTAATTCATGAGAGAAAGAGCGATGCTGCCCGCTGGAACCGTATCGCAGGGTTCGCTACGCAAATGGATGCAATAGTGCGAGTCTAAACAAGACTAAATTGGACAGCCGAGGTCCCGGAGAGACCTGCCCTAGAGCGCACGTGGTTACGGAGGGACCGGACCGGGACCAATGCGCGTACAACGCAGTTGGGTAAGTAACCTTTTCTGCGTCCAGATTCTCGGACTTCTTTGCCTCCGCAGGCTCCCGGAAAGCATGTGTCTCGTCATCAACCTCGACCATCTCCATTCTTCCATGAGCAGTCTGAACACAAAGCCAGCACCGGCAATCCCAATTCCCGACTAGTATGGTCTGCCTTACAAGCTTCATGCTTTCAGCGAAGGCGACCCTTGCCTCTGTGTACGGGGGCTCGGCTATAGAAGGTGTGTTGGGGATGGCTGCATATGCGATATCTTAGCCAGCGGGAAGCGTAACGAGGCAGACAGCAGGAGGATTGATATTAACATTGTTCTACAGTGATGACGAGTTAGCAAAACGGCTAACAGAGTCTGTGATAGGCAGTTACCTGGACAATGGTGCTTCCGATAGCTATACCCCAGGTCTGGGTAAATGGACAGGCGAATGCGCAAAAGTGTCTCCTTGCGTTAGCTGAGCAGTCCGGACCGCAGTTCGAACTCGGATCGCAAAATGGTTGGGGGTTGAGGGGGGACAACAAATGCGGATTAGAAGAATACCAGGAAGGCTGTTAAAGGAGAGACAATATGGTGGTGGGGTAGGCAATAGCTAAAGCACTGCACGCTATTCCTCATACTAGTATCCTCCTGTCTATGACGGCCTCGTCTTGCAGTGCCGCGATTCGAAACTTGTCTTCTTGGCGGCTTGTCTTGTCTTTTACTCGTTGCCGCTGGCGCTCTTTACAGCACCGGACGCTGCACCGGACCTCACTCCGTCTATTTCCTGGAAAGTCCCCCTCCTCTCGATTATATCCTCAAGTTCCGTGTAGGGACAAGGGAGGTACGTTATCTACCGACGATCGTTTCTTTCATTCATTCTACTCATTTGTGAATTCTGTACGTCGTAGTTGACATTTTTGTGTCCATACGCAAGTAATAGATATGACCGTTACGAGAGCCGTCGTGATAAATATTGTCAAGAAATCTGAATAGAACTTCCGAGACGCATGAAAAGTGAATAAACAGTTGATAGAAAGCCGCAGCGAATTTGTAGGGCAATTTTGGGACCGTTAGACGGGCAGTCACGACTTGTTTCCTCTACTTCCTCAAGGCACGTCTATTGTCGTATGACCAAAGCCTAAACATTATCCTATGAGGGTATTGGTCGTTCTTTAGAAACGAAAAGTATGAAGAAAGAAGTCCCGTACCGCTGGACAATTAAACTTCGCAGGCGAGAACTCTCTTTGATTGATCCAGCTCATCAGATGAATGAACGCGTTGCATCTCCTTGAGCGGGATGTTGATATTCTCAAATAATTGCGATGAAACACCAGTACAAACACTGCACCATTACTAGGACACATACCGTTTCTTCAACGCTGTTTTCGGTGGTTTGGGTAATCCGGACCACAGGAGGATTTAAATGACCTTCGTACTGCGTGGGCGACTTGTTTGCTTGATGTTCCTGCCGGCGGTTAAGCCTAGCTAAACTTGAGCTTCAAGTCGTAAACACGAGAAGGCAACATACATAGCGAGGAACGAGTTAATGTAGACTGTGAAATACCGTGCCATCAGCTTTGACGGTGCAGACAGAATATGATATACTTACGTTTTGGTAGGATGAAATCGATGGCTAGGTAGAACAGAGCATCTCGTGCGGCAGCATACTGTAGTCCGCAATCAGTATCGTGACCATAATCAAAGTTGGATAATGAAAACCGTAATAAGAACCAGTAGCGAGCATACACTTGTTTAATCATTGAGTTTTGCTAACGGTAAATTTTCATGAGACGATGCTTACCTAGTAGCTAGTCCCGATACAAGAATGAGGCGCATTAGACCAAGAAGCATACTAGCCATGCTACATCATGATTCGGCGTCAACGTTGAAATATTTTCCGAGAGGAAATGACCTACGTAAAGAAATTCGCAGCTGCTTTGCTCTGGTAAAGGTAATAACACATCCAGATAGCTATGATTAAATCCGATAGAGCAAGCGTCGTGAAGAACGCAAAAGTCGATCTCTAAATATACGTGTGAGAATTTATGGCTGTCCACAAATCTGACCACAGCATACTTCTGTGACAAATGACCCTGTGTAAAATAAATCTTGGCCATATCTAAAGAGATCGAGTCGATCCGCTGATGCAGGGATGAATCATTGCTCACAAGTCATAAACAAAAACTACAGCCAGGTGGTCAATGCTCAGGTTGATATGACTGGCAATTCAGCACCTGAGTCAAATGTCATTAAACAAGACACTCGAAATGTAAAGAAAAACGGCCTCACCAAGCGAGGCAGCGACAGCCAGAAACTGGGTGTTAGTAAGTAAGTAACAGAATCAACCCTTGAGCATCGAACAATGAAAGGAGTACTCACAGTAAACCACGGGACAAATCTGTGAAAATGACGCCCAACTATGAAATAGTTAAGTTCTGCTAATGCTCACGATTGTTATTGAAATGGACGGACATTTCCATAGCCGTACTGTATATAGACTGAGGTCCAATCCAAGTGACAGATGAGTTCATGAAAAATCACCATCTGAATGAGTCTTACTATTGAACTCCAACAGAAATGAATACCTGAAAAGACACGGATGAGAAACTATTGTGATTTCGACTGGATTATGTCGGATGCATACACTGATGGCCATTTGTAGCTAAATGCATCGGAAACTATTAGCGAACTTAACGGACAGCGGTAGATATAATCGACCTGGAAGCTCCTGCCACAATCTCTGGATAAAATGATTATCACATATCCGGTCAGAAACATACCACTGAGTAGAAACGAAGGCCACCAGGTTTTCGTAGGTCAGTTCTTCATAGCTTCCAACTCGAATAAGAATAAAGTATAGTGACTGCGTGCTCAGAGCGACATCAAGGGCATCAAGGGCCCTGTCAAATGGTCCAGTGACTACACGCTATGATTCATGAGATGAACCAACCAAAGTAATGCTACCTATCTCCCATAAGCATGATATTAATCGAAGGAATAATTAACGTACTGTGCACTTGTAAACCCACCAGTCATTTCGGTACTTCTTGTAGTAGATGACTGCTTGAAGGTTTGTGATGCCAAATAATCTACAATTGTCATGCCTTGTGTCAAAAGAAAGGAAAATATGATGAAGGGGCGCACATAGCAGCCAATGTAGCTCCAATATGGATAACGCCAAAAGTCTTCGAGACTCTTGTATAGTATATGGCAGTGGACATCACAGCTCAGAACAAGGTGCGGAGAAACTAGGAAGTTCGGGTTTCGTATCAACTTTATACATGTACATGGTGCAACGATTAGCGCCATAGACCCACCTCAGGCCATACCTTTATGATGGCAACCAGACCCTTGTAAGTACGATGAAACCTTGCCAAAATTTGGTGCTGTTTAGGTCTGGAAGATGTAAGTATCAACGGGCATCTATCGGGGGCATTAGAAGTGGTCACTGCTTACATTTAAATTGCTTCGCAGCTTAAGTGCACCGGCGCTAGATATCATGATGAAGCATACATTGTACTGAAGATGACACATTCGAAGAATACTAGGGCGGGAACGGACCACAAGACAAGTTTGATGGCCTTGCCTCGAGAAGTGCTGATAGATTCATGAGCGTCTCGTCGTTTCTCTGTCAACAGCTCGATCAGTGATGTTTTGATGATTCCGCGGGCTGTTCGAACACGGTTGGGCACCGGTAGCCAATAGTCTTCTCCAAGGAGTATCTATATGTCCATACGACTGGAGTTATGTTGAAGTAGCACTTGTGACTTTCAATGAGTGTGGGACGCAAGAGAGTTATACCAGGAGGATGCTTGTGGGGTCGAATAACCTACAAATGTAAGTTAGAAGATCCATATCTACGATAGAAAGATCATACCCGTCCATTTCCGAAGGCGCCTCTGCGATGGTCTTTGCGATCAAATAAGACGGAAGTAGTTCACACTTTGGCTAAGTCGAGATGAACAGGGATTACAAAGGTATCAGCCAAGAAGAGATATGGGAAGATAGTCCACGTATTACTTTCCCTACGCAACTATCAGGTTACAGCAGTGTGAGGGAATCAACACAGCTTGTACGTCTTGGGCTTCGCGTATTGCCACAAACTCTTTGATTGTCTGGATATACGTCAGAATCACAGCAATTGTGATAATACCGTAAGATGCATCCTATACTCAATATGACCATCTACGTTGTCGACGCCGCACTGCAACCGGACAATCCATAAGGTCCAATTTATGAAGATTATACCCACTCGTGATCGACCATGATGCGTGAGGAATGGACTGGCCAACTAAAAGAAAGAAAAAGATGATGATAGTGGCAGTTCCTCCAATGGGATTGGTTTGTACGGAGAGGATGACTTGAATGCTGGAGTTGACCTACGAGTCGCCTATATCATCGAGGAAAGCGCGCTCGTCAGCCTTCCAGCCGTAGCTCAGTGTCTGGGAAACATTGTCGCTGAGGGCTATGGCATCGCCAGTCAGGTTGACCGGGCGTAGTTTGATTTCGATGGAATGAATGTTTTTTCAGGTCCCCTCGTCGTCTAAACGCGACAGTGCGATTCTTCTTGGCTTGAGAGGGTCGGTAAGTGTGTATTTAACAGGATCAACAAGTGCTTATCCATCCAACGGCACTGCAATGCTCGTTTCAGTTCCAGTAAATACCATGCCTCTTGGCAACCACATATCAAGCTTGAATATGTTTGTCCATACGATGCGTAGCCTGGCTAGTGCATAAAACCGTTGATATACTGTCTGCAAATTGAGTAACCAGGATCGTGGATTGAAGAGATACTCACCTGGCGGAGCAGAAGGATATCGGGTACAGATGGATCACGACATCATCAGGAAAGAGCGTGTTTGTGGACGTTCATCATCAATGAAGTACATGAACGATGAAGGGTAACGTCTCTACGGGCCGATTCAGCCGGCGACTAAACGGGATGGGTTCCCACGGCATTCCCCCGTTTCCCAGATCCGTTTCGATTTGTGCCGATTTCTTGAATTTGGGTTGAATCGTCAAATGGCAAAGCAATGAACGGGTATTTCATCATCATAGAAACGACAAACCTGCGATTTCCCTCGCAGGCTGCAACTCTCCTTGAGGCTTGAAACGACAAAACAATCTTGGGCGAGTAATAGGTCCGAGGTTAAGGGAGTATGAGCACCTAGGTCGAACAGCGCATCAGGATGATGTGATTATTACATTGAGAACGCTGTTAAATGGAATGACCGAGATTCGGTGGCCCAGACATGAATCATGCCGATCGAACGAAGACCACAAAGTACGGCAAACGACAAACAGCACCAGGATAAACTGCAACTTTGCTGAAACAATTGAAGTAAAGTATCTGCAGTAGAATGTAGGGAATACCACATAGCCCGACCTTCGTGATAATCTGGCGGTAGATCATCATTCCGTCCGCCCGGCTGCAGTCGTTCACTGAGCAACCTCAGCAGCTCATCCATAGGCATATCATCTCTTCTTTCAGTGTACAAGGGATTTGGCGGACTTGCTCCAACCCCGAGTGAAGCCGTAGATTCAATCCACACATCCATCCTTCTTCCCGCCACATTTTGCTCCAACCCCGAGGGCGAGGAGGACTCCCATCTACTCGGAGCCACAGGGTATCTAGCTTGGTTCGTCTTCAGATGCTGTCTTGATATCTGCGGAGACACTTTAGTGAATTGTCAATAAGAATAGGAATAAGCGAACGATAAAACCACAACGTCATGAAGGATCTTTCCGTTTCTTCTATGGTGTCGCTGACTGCAGAAAGTAGCCGCCCTCAAGGAAGATGTCATTGAAAGACACAGGGAGTTGTGATGAAACCGCGATCGTCTCCGCGATGAAGGGGTACCGAGAAATCAAGCTCGAGCTTAAGGTTCCAGGCTCATGCATCATGTGCCAGGTATGGACTGGTTGACCGCAAGAAAGAAACACGCTACCATAAATTTCGGAAGTGTTTCGAATTCCGTCCGTACGCCACGAAGTGCAGATATTATGAGCTACAGCTCGAAAACAGTAACATTTTCAAACGACGACCCGAGGGTGATTCTCCGGAATTCTTTGTCGTAATTGAAAGCAGTCGTAGAGCAATTTTTGACCACACTTCGCGAACACTGGCTTGTGCTATGAGGGTGAGCGGCCCGGGGAAGACGGCTGCAATGGGTACTGCGCAGCCATCCTTCCTGGTGGGAGGCCATGGCACGGTCGGCGCTGAGGACTGTGTCATCGACGGTGAGGTTGACTGGGCAGAGGTCGCTGTCAAAGGAGTGATTTCTACGCAGGGTTCCAAAGTCGCGTAAATGGAAGGGTGCGATTCTCTTGTGACCTCCATAAGTCAGCCATTGTTCACCAGAATGACAAATGCTTACCCATCCAACGACACTGCTATACTCGCTTCAGACTCCGGTTCCGTGTACAATTTCACTCCAGTGAATACCGCGACCGTTGGCGACCACTCCGAGCACTTGGTCGCACACGCGACACCTCAGATCGTCAGCACCGACCAGATTCCCTTAGATGCTGTCAACGGCCACCTATGTTGTTAGTCTGCTATGAATTTGATTCGGATACAGGCGCCAGTGAGGCTCGTCTCAGTCGCTGGCATCAGAGGAGAGTCGGTAAGCTTGATGCATGGCAGTGCATGCAATGCTCAAGATTTCTATCGTCGAAGAGACAACTTACAAGAGTAGTCATTGGAGGGTATCGAGTTTGAATACGTTTGTCTGCTACTGGCATAGGATGAGCGTGGAATCGTTTGCATGTCTGGGATCTCAATATGAGACAACTAGTGGGGAAACTCTCACCTGGCATAGACTGTTGGTGGTCGTCTGGGGCAACATCGTTACGGGCCGATCGAGCCGATGACTAAGGGTCATCTGGTTCTGATTCCGATTTTGCCTATTTTTCTTCATCTGAATCTTCTTGAAACAGAGCACTTCCTGGCTGTTCATGGCACTCATCTATTGCTCGTCTTGATGAGACCAAAGCGGACCTTAAAGCCGCCGGAATTAAAGAAGAAATCCGACTAAGGGAGATGTATAGCTTATTAGACGGTGTTACAATGTTACAATTAAAGAACCGCCAACGCTATCTAAAGCTAAGAGTAAACTCTCGACGGGCCAAATTAAGAAGAAAGTACTAGGTGAAAGTATGACATGCAATTAGGTGTAAGGGCGACGCAGGCCAGCGCATTAAAACCTTCCGGAGAAAACCTCTTTGAGGACAAAACAACCGGCGAGGAAAGCTACATGGCTGTCGGTTCGAAAGTGAATGATTGGACAAGCGATAAACTAAGAAAGGAATGAATGAAAGGAATGAATGAAAAGGAAAAGGAAAATGAGTAGGTATATCAACGGTGGATTCTCGCAGCGAATGGTCCCTTGATGGAAATTCGTCGCAAGAAGTCGCCATAGATTCGACCTGTTAATCTCACGGCTGCCACATGCCATGCCGAGTGTATATTGCGCAAAACTCGGTCGCGGATTAGCATGCTAGGGAAGGAGGCTCGATGAATGTAGCGTTCCAGTGGTGGTATGTGGCCTAGATAAAACTGCGTGATGGTGAGAGGCCAGGTGATATTACAGTCAGTAAGAAAGGACGCAGCTGCATCTTTTAGGCCCGGAAACTCCTTCAGCTCTTTCTTAGCCGACTCCAGAGCCTTCTCTGTAACCCTAAGTATTTCCTTCGCTGTTTCATCTCGGAAGTTCTGGAAACTAGGGCAGTCAACAAATATGTGATGAGGGCTCTCTATTGCCCGGCATCCCAATCGACAGAGTTCATGTGCGAGCATTGCCTTTTGACATAATCCGCTAGCTGTTGCTAGTTGACCTGACCTTGCGTAAAGTTGGACGGCTGCTGAATATGCTGCGACTGCATGAGTGTAGATGAAGCTAGGTGGTGGACGTTGGTCATATAGCCATGTGGCCATTCGATGATGTCGCCCAACGCCTAATTCCCGCACTTTAGTCCTTATCAGCGAAGAATTAATAAAGGACTTAATATCGGATTCAATCCATCCATCTTCTGGTGTAACGAATGTGTACTCGTCCATAAAGAAGGTGGGGATTGGTGCCACGGGGAGTTGACTTGCGTGTTTCTGAGCATTTGAGGCATGATGATCTGCCTCTGAGTTGAGAATCGCTGGTATCGTCTTCTCATGGCTATGACCCGGGGTAAACTCAAGTGTGATGTTAGGTGATAGCTTCTGGATATGAATGATCCATCGGTAGTACGAACGTCCAGGTAATCGTCGCAAACGAGCTTCAATGCCCCCAGCAGATTTAGCATCTTGAGTGATGCGAACCGAATTGAGGTGATCAGAGAACAGATTCTGAGGTCCTTTCCGAGACTGCGCGAGTACATGATCCATGATTAAACCCATGAGCTCACCGTGCAATATAGAATTATTCCTGCCAGTCACTATCACCGCAACTGATACAGGGCCTGATATCGCCGCCGTGATTGTTTTATTCTCGAGGGGGTTTGCCGTCGCCGGTATCATAGATCCGTCTGATCCCCAGAAAGTCTCCTTTTCACTGGCAGGGTCATGTGTTGTTCGAGAGGGAGGGAGTTGGGTGACAAGTCCGAAGACACGAATTCTTCTCTCGGCCTCAAGACGTCGAGTTTCTCGATCCATTAGCAAGTCACTGTCACCAGTTAAGAACCACGAGATTTGTGCTTCATGTAACAATTGACGCATGTTGTTCCATGCGTTAACGGCAGCTTGATCCACTTTGCGCTGTGATGGAAACGGCAGTATTTGTTGGACTTTGAAGGTTGGACCGTACCACCTACCAACTTGATATAACCATTGAATTCCCCGTGCCCGAAGGGAAATCCAGATTCGCCCATGTGGTAAGTTCTTGCCATACCTTGCACATATTTTGGCTGCATGAGTGAGACTCATTTCGCTCCTGGAGATAAAGCTTTGGTCTGTGGGACGCAGGGAGAGTGGGGAAGGCATCTTTCCCATCCCTTTCTGTGCAACAATCCAAGCTGTAGGTATCCGGCCATAGTGGTGTGTAAAGTTTCGTTTGAGTCCTGCTGAATCAACCGGATTTACACACCCATTGATCGAACAGGTCCAATCAGCAAGAGTTATGTGCGCCATGAGCCTATATGCGGGTACATGATGATTCAGATCACGAGCTAGACCGTCGATTGCAATTCCCAGATTTATTCGAGCAATGGAAGGGAATTCAAAGCCCATCGATGCCACAGGAAGACTAAGAATATCTGATAGTGGCCGGAATGGGAATCCCAATAAGTCATGTACCTTAGTCGCTATCAAGTGGTCTAGATGTTCAGCTTCCGTTTGAGTAATTGGCTGTAGCGAGAGGAGAGCCCGAGCTCGAGAGGCTAGGTTTTGCATAGCGATTTTCCTCAGTATCGTTATTGGAAGTCGAAGAGAGAATTTCGGTACAGTGAAATCATTGATGGTATCACGAAGTCCTTGATATCTTTGCACCGAGTTATTAACCTGAGTACGTAGCATCTCCATCTGATTGACTAGCACGGGGACTGGGTGGTAGGTTATATTCCACGGATTCTTACCTGGTTTAGTTGTAATCGAGGGCATTGTGACTGTCTCCGGAACCTCCCCTCGTGGTTGTAACGCATAGACCGATGTTTTAAGCCATTGAGTGAGCCAGCCGTAAGCAAATTGGAATCTCTCCATTGACAGGCAGAAGTACTGAAGACCAGTAAGCGTCTTTGCAAAGATGAAGGAGTCATCTGTAGCCTCCACCATAGTCACCGTTAGCTGTTTGAGGTCAACTGCAAGGTGTGGATCATTCCGAGATGCTGACTCAGTCCTTAGCACCAGAGTATGTTCACTCTCAGATGCTAGATCATCTAGCCATCGGTGCCCGAGACTTGTAGTCATGGTAGACTTTAAGGGGGAGAGAGGACCTCCTTGCTTCGTTACGCCATCTATGATGATGGGTGCTGTCATTCCATGGGCAGTGCGAATAGTACATGAGACCCTGGATTGCGCCGCAGTATCGAGTTTGATGATCTCAGATGGAAGGCCATATGCCCGGATCGCGTCATGAAATCCCTGCGGAGACAGATAGTCGAAGCCTTTCATCTGGTCACGTTTGATGCACCAGACAGGTTGCTTATGACGATTAGCCCACGTTTCTACACCTGCCAGGTAGCTCATTAGATCTCGAGTCTGTACTCCTTGTTGTGTGGCAACCTGAGTATCCGGAATGATACCAAGCTTCGAGACATAAGGTGCGAGACAGAAGTTCAGCCAGGTCATGGGGGAGTTCGCCATAAAATTTGAGATCTGTAGCCCTCGGTAGTTAGAGAGATCTGTACGTAGACCCCTTTTGTATAGTGCCGTTGCCCACACGTCCTTGACATTTCCAGGGAAAGTTGAATGGTCGACCATATAGTTATGCAACCGCAGAACAAGTTCCAAAGTAAGATCGTTCAAGGCTTTGACGCACCATTTCTCCCATCCATCTGGCCCTGGACTAGGTTTGTTATTTCCCTTTCGAAGCATTGAGCAATAATCAGAAATTGAAGCACGTTTTGGCCATTGAAAGGGTTCTTCTTTGACTCTGTTCCGGATTTTAGTGACTGATGGTGTATCCATCCAAGGCTTTGGCACATTCGGAGGGGGAGGTCGGTCATATAGTTTCGTAAAGTAGTTCCTTGTCTCTTCCTTAACCATCTCAGGATCTGCAATCAGTTCATCAGACCCGACTCTATTGATCACCAACGGGAGCCCAGCGAATTCTGTGACAACGTTAATGAGTTTCTTGGTTGACCCAGAGTTCAAAGACATTCGAATCCTCTGTCTGTCTGATTTCCGACTTTGTTCATAAGCCTCCCGTGAACGTTCGTTGTATAGTTCTTTCGCAAGGGTTTTCCGTCTAGCAATGAGCCAGGTTTCCGTACTATCCATTGAGCCATGGGGAATTTGTCGCATGAATCTCTGCAGATACGCGATAGTGCTAGGCGAGACTCGTGCCCTCTCAGGATTCCGAAGCAAATACAGTGACCCTCCAATATGTCTGCGTTCAGCTAGAAGAGCCTGGATCATCGGAGACGTCAGCGCGGCCATTTTCGATGATTTAGAATATGGCCGGTTACGTCCAAAGTGTCGATCCGCGCATTCAGTTACTATTCGCGTCAAGCCCTGGTACAGACTAATCCACGACTCCTCGTTGTTGACCTCTATTTCAAACAAGCCTAGTTCCCTAGCCATGTTTTCAGCATCAGCCTCATAAGCTTTGAACAGGGCCTTCTCAGAACTTTTGGGATAGCGGATGCGTGACACTTTAGGTTCAGGATTAAGTGTTTCTCGAGTAATAAACATTCCCGTTCTTGGTGTCGGAATGATATATGCAAACACAGGTCGGTGATCCGTGACAGGTATGTAGTCCTGAGAAGTGTTAGCCGCATGAATATGACCGTCAAGAATCCCGTGATTTGATGTGACTACGCGATCGATGATGTTGCCTCCTCTACTTCGGTCCTTAGCCTGACAAGTCCAATCATCGCGAGCTGACCGATCCGGGTTCTTCTGCCAAAGATCTTGGGCACCTGTTCTTTCTAGGAACTCTCGGAAGTACTGCCTATTATCGTCCCCAGAAGATCCACGTTCAATTGAGGAGACTGTTGCATTCAGATCACCAGCTAGGGACCAACCGTGAGGTGTGGAATTGCATAGGTCGGCGAGTGAAGCCCAGAAGTTAGCACTATTACCACCCGGGTTCCAAGGCGCATATACTGCAAATACCCGATGCAGAAAGGCTCGTCCATTGCTATCAGACAGCGCGATATCGAGCGCTAAAACCCGAGACTTGAGAATAGCATCCGATATGCTCAACCGTTGAACTATCTGGATGTCGCTTCGTACTCCTAGGATGACTCCCCACTTCCATGTTCCAGTGGTAGGCTGTGAGCGTTCCTCAAATATATTGTATTTCCCAGCTGAGATTCGTCCAGCAACTGAGGTCGATGATTTCAACTCGGAGATAACGAAGACGGAAGGATTTCGGTATCCAATGGCATTATTAATATGAACAATCTTCAGAGCATGGTGCATTCCATTGGCATTGAGTGCGTAGATGGATAATGCAGCAGACGGATAGACAGGACCCGTAGTGACAGCTGCTGCAAAGGGGAAGACGATGAACAGAGCTACTAAACAGATTAGTGTACGAGGAGAGGTCCTCGACATGGAGCACGTAAGCATCAGGATAAGGCAAGCAATAAGCGAGACACATGAAAGAGAGAGCGATACGAATGACGTGAAGAACGAATGGATAAGAGACCGAAGATCTTTAAGCCAGAATGCAATTAGATTAGTATACGTATACATTTTAAGGAGTCGGAAACGCGTAGAATATAATTTCAGGCAGCAATCCTTGTTATCGAACACGAGAGGATGAGACCAGTATTTTGCGTCTGACGCCTTTCGAAACGGCCATGTTTGTCCGATCTGCGGTCGCTTTGTAGGGATTTGATATTTGAGAGTGGTTGTAAATGACCCAGGGCGAGTAGGGGGAGAGGTTGCCGGTGTTATGACGTGGAGTACGGGAAGGGTTTGAGATGGAGCGGTGATTAATCCAGTAATGGACCTGTCGAGGTCAGTGAGCTTGTCGTCGGCTTCATCGATCCTCTTGGCAAGCTCGTCCAGTTCACATTCAATCCTAACCTCTTCACTGGAATCGTCAGCTTCGTATAGTTTTGATAGGAGATAGTCGTTCTGTTGATAGAGTGACAAGCGAAGGTCAGCAAGTTGAGCTCTGTGATGCAGTGCTAGTAACGCAGTCTGAGTGTTCCTCATAACTTGTCCCATCAGAGCTACAGTTTCTGCCGCTTGCTTTAATCCGTCCTCTACGATGCCGAGCCTCTTCTCTATAGCGTCAAAGTTGCTGTCTGTCTCTCGACAAAACTCGTGAATCGCGATCTCGAGCTGCTTTAGCCTTGCGGTAGATGCTGAATTGGCCATGTCTGATTTTCGGTTGGTTGGTTTTGAAAGGGGGTGTTTCCACGGATTATTAACGCAAGAATCAAATAAAGATTAGAATAGAGATGTTCGAAACGATAGCGAACGCTAGTCGGGCCGGGTTGGGGTTGTTGTTGTTGTTGTTGTTGTTGTTGTTCCGAGTCCTATGTATATAGGATTACTCGGTTATAATGCTGTCCTGAACGACCCGTGGGAAAATTCTATTCGACCTATCTTATCTTTATGGAGATTGCCGAGCTTATCGTATTCGATGCCGATTTTTCCAACTCTGCTTCTTCTCTTATTTTCCTCTCGTATTCTGCCTTACTCCCCTGATTACGATTTCTCCACATTCTTGAATGTCTTTCTTTTCTCTCTGCAATATTCCTTCTCTTTCAATCATTCTTTCTGGCTTATTTTCCTTTTCAATCCTGATCAGTTCACCATCCGTGTTTCTCTTCTAGCTAGCGGGCACTCTCCATCATCCATCTGACGCTGCTTCTTTTGCTCTTCCTCACTAAATTCTAAGCTTACGTTGGCACTCTACAAATTTTGTCAGTGCTTTCCTCAATGTAGGCGATGCCATCCGGGTGGATGTCTTAGGTGCGTCTTGGCTGAATAGGTCGCTTGTTTCATACTTAACTCTGGCGCGAGGTCTGACGTATTGGTTTGACGACTCGATAGATTCGTCGCGTTGAAATTTCTCCGGCTGCCCCCTCTGGCGAAGCCCCATCAACGTTTCTTCTGATGCCGTGGTCGATGTCAGTGATGGTAACGGTTTCACTAAAAAATCTCAATTCATCTCGCCTGCCCCCTATGATTGGCTTGCGAATGTACTGTTTTAAGTATGCTTTGCGAAGTAATTTTGGAATCGGAGACACGTTTATGTGCTCCAAGGTGACCGCCGTCGTGAACATCATCTCATCAATACTTTAACTTTTGTTGCGGCCATAGGTCGACTCCCATACTTGCCATTCGTCGTTGAATGCTGTCCGCCCGTGTGTAAGGGAATACATCGACTTTAGAAGACGATATGTCAGTATCATACTATTCTATCTTCTGTGTCGACCCTCATATCGATGTATTTGGCGCTTGTATCATTGGTGGTACAGGAATCTGAGCGGGTGCCGGATTCGCGTCTGAGCATAGTTCTCCATTTTTGTAATTCTAGATCTCATTTTCCCCCTTGGATGTTCGGAATGTGCTTTTCCATATGATTTTACGACATGGTTGACATCTCAACATAGGACTCGGCACTGCCACGCATATGCGATGGCCCTCACCTGACTGGTTGTTCTATATCCAGTGAGTCTAGAAGAAACGTGCCGACCAGGATTCATTGATGTACAACCAATATTAGATCTTCTTTGCTGAAACATATTCTTGATAATGGGCCTTCATTTTGCTGACGAGGACTAGGTGATTAGTGAATATTAATCTGCGCATATACCCACCTTTCGATCATCGCACCTGTTATGAACATTGAATCTATCAGCGTGGCTGACTTACGCCTATGAAAGTGCAGGTGATTTCTACACATCTTTCCCACAGAGCTGGTCCCGAGGCTCAACTTGATGACAAAGAACGTTCTGGATAGATGGCGAAGTGCGTTTACCCTCGATGCTGACGAGGTTGTACTGACGAGACACGTAGTATGACCACTGGAATAGTCCCAAGACTCAATTCGATTACCAAGAAAGTGGCTATAGGTTACGGCTGACGAGCACCCAGTGACGAGGTTCACTTGAAGCAGGGTCGAAGTCGATGAAGGGAATAAAAGGCCGTCGCGGCGCCAACGATTCTCACTGAAAGACAATGCAATCCCACACATACAGTGCATCAGCGAGCTTTGTCTCTTCGCCATCTGGGGACCCGTACAAGTATCAGGTAGGCTTTGGGAATCGTTTTGCCAGTGAGGCTATGTGAGTTATTCATTGACGCTTTTGCTCTTGAATTGGGTTAATGATAAGTCCTTAGACCAGGTACCCTTCCCCAAGGGCAGAATCACCCTCAGAAGAATAAGTATGGATTGTACATGGAAGGGGTATGTGCGACGGGAGAAGATTTGGCATTTATGTTCACGTCGCGTCGTAGATGACGGGCTCCCCATTCATCGCGCCCCGACCCCAGAATCTCCATGCGTGCGTTCGCTGTATGTTCCCTAGCACTCCGTCAAGGCTGACCTCATTATGCACAGGTTCCTGTATCGCATTCGGCCTTCGCTGGATCACAAGAAATTTGTCAGGCTGCCTGACAGCCCAGATGTGTGTGCCCATCCTGGTAGCTGAACTGAAGACTGATGGATGTCTTTTCAAGATGGAGTCCAATTTCCTCCCCATCAATCCGAAGGTGCATATCAGTCCCACGCAGTTAAATTGGAGTCCTCCTCCCTTCCCCTCGTCATCGGATGAAGTGGACTTTATCGCGGGTCTGAAGACGATTGGAGGGAATGGCGAGCCCACGGCCAGGGAAGGTTTAGCGTTGCATTTCTACGTGGCGAATGCGGATATGAAGAATAAAGCGTTTTGTAACAGCGATGGGGACATGTTGGTGGTCCCACAGCAGGGGAGGTTGGATGTGCAGACCGAGTTTGGGCGGTAAGTGATTTCGTCTACCAATGTCGACGTTCGTCGGGGCCTAAATATTCTTGATAGAATGATGGTGCGACCAGGGGAGCTGATGGTTATCCAAAAGGGTATGAAGTTCAAGGTGTCGTTACCCGATGGACCGTCCAGAGGATGTGAGTGACGGGTCACCGTTAAGAGCGTGTCGTTACTGAAATTCGCGCGCAGATGTACAGGAAATATTCGGATCCCACTTCGAGCTTCCAGATCTCGGGCCCATCGGTGGACATGGAATGGCCAATCCGAGGGATTTCGAAGTACCTTTGGCGAGTTTCGAGATTGACGAAACGCGCTGGGAAGGTAAGTTATGCCGTAGCTCCGCAGTTTTCTTGTACTGACGTCTTTCAAGTTGTTTACAAGTGAGTTGTTCAATGACATAGGTTTACCCATGACCGACAAATTGGCAGGATCGGAGGACAACTTTTCTCGGCTGCGCAAGATCATACGCCTTTTGACGTGGTGGCATGGCAGGGGAAGTGAGTAATATTAAGTTTCAGACTTCGACCACTCTTGTTTATCTGTGGCCTTAGCTATGTCCCGTACAAGTACGCGATGGAGAAGTTCATCTTTGTGGGGAGTCTTTCTAAGGACCACCTCGATCCTTCGGTTTTCACAGTCCTGACAGCCAAGTCCAAGGCTACCGGTATTCCGCTCGTCGAGGTCCTTACCGTCTCTGAGAGGTGGGACGTTGCAACTGACACTTTCCGGCCTCCAGTATGAATTCCCATCGTGCATCTCTGCCTCGCTCACTGACATCTTATAGTATTATCATCGGAACAACGCCACTGAAATTGCGGCTTTGATATATGGTGAATTTGGTGATCGATTTACGCCTGGAGGGCTCACCCTACAGACGGTATTCTGCCCTCACGGACGTGAGTTGATCATCTACACTGTGGAGAAGTCATAATGAACCTTCATCTTCTAGCGCCTCCTGAAGCGCACAAGGCTGCGACGGCGGCGGAGCTCAAACCGGAGCGAACAACAAAAGACGCAATGCGTGAGTACACACGCAGACACAGTGACGGTCGCAATACTCACCATGCCATAGTCATTGTGCTTGAGACTCCGATGGTATTGTCGATGACCGATTACGCCATGAATCCGGCTGGGACGGTCACTGGTCCGTCCTTGCCCTTCCTGGCTATTCATGACACTCATTTAAGCTTTTAGAATCCGAACCGCTATCTTTTTCCCCCGACTTTATTGCTCATCTCGATGAGATCAATGCGGACCTTAAGGCCGCTGGAAAAGATGAATTGAAGAAGAAATCTGGCTAAGGATATGTATACCAACGTGTTCGGCCATTATGGGAGTGGTGTCGCAATTGCTTTATGTCACTTGGAATCTCTCAATTCGCGTAATGTCTAACCTAACCCAAGAAATGTCAATGCCTTTGGTTTCAAGGAACCCCTGCGAGTTCAATGGCCTGACGAGACCGTCATTTGTCTAATGTCTCGCGATACGCTGATACGCCGATGCGTTGGTTGATCAGCTACACTATCAACTTTTGCCAAGCCTTCTTGAAGTGTCTTCTGAATGTCTTTCCCCTTTTCATTCAGACAGTCGTTGCAGGATCTATGTCAATGTGTATGGTTCCTGCTACGCAATAAGCAAGCAAGTCTCGTATTCCTCCGTGACAGGTTGTTGGTTCTGCGTCATTAATCTAGGAGTGATGTTTAGCCGGCTTCTGCCTTGGTACGCGCACCAATAACTCTGTTTTCGTCATTAACCGGGCTGGTCACTTTCCCGGAGCTGACTTATTATTTCGCCCTGGCCCCATCCTGCAGGTCCGTGTTCATAGTCCCTTTATCCCCTGCTTGCGCCATTGTCCCTGGCCTTACTTGCTTCCTTCATTGATCCTGTGATATGTATTGAGACCGTAGTCGAATCTCAGCCGACGTCGCCTTGGCGAGAGTCGGCGCTTCGTTATGGGCGCATTATTGCAGTTATTTTCTGTAGAACACAGGCACTATAATGCACTGATAAAGACTAGTTCTTTTTGTGGGACGCCAGCCCTTTTCCGAAGCCTCATGCCATGCCATCCGAGTCGGAAATTAAGCATCCTGAGCACGTTGCACAATTACATGTGCATTTTGACCGCTCTAGCAGTACTTTCTGAAAATTCATCATGTCGTGCACTTAAGAATTCAATATTCAGCTCCGCGAATAAGGCTAATAATAGAAATAACGATTTTTGAGGGATGGGAATGGCACGAGGTGTTAACATGAATTATTTTGTCTAATTTTGGGGTTATTGTGTCTCAAGAAGGAAGGACTAGATTCTCACGCCATAAATCCCACATAATCACGCCCTCAACGACTACCTTCAAACAACCTCTCCCTATTTCCCAGCAGATTCTCTGTGTCTATTTGACGGACGGCAGAGAGCTGTATTCATTTATCTACATTTTATCTCCGGTATTGGTGCGCCTCGAGACGAATAAGTAAGCCATCAGTTTCCAGCAGTTTTTCAATCAATTTTACCTCCTATTTCCCTATTTTCCTCGGCTGTTCTTGAGGATATCTTAATGATTTACTTTCGAGATTTACCTCGGAATATATTCGTTCCCATCTATACGTCCTGGTTACCACGCATGCTCACCATGAGATCGCAGGCAGTAGTCGATGGATTCGGTGGCAGGCTCCTCTGGTCACCAGCAGGTCATCTTTCAGAACGAGAACATCACTGCGGCGGCGGCAGAAAACCAAGGGCAAGGAGGAGCGTCGGCGCCTGTGCAGGAGAAGCGTAGGCCCGGACGTCCAAAGGGTAGTGGCAAGAAGTATCCGGACGGCGCTCCTCCAAAGATCAAGCGTCCTGTAGGACGGCCCCGTAAAGACGGCTTTCCGGCGGGCTCAGTGAATCCACCACGGCCGTCTCGCAAGCCTACACAGAATGATTCTGCGGTCCTGGCGCTCATTGCCAGCGGGGTGCGTACGGTGCTCTGTTTTTGTATGCACGGACCTTGACTGTGTTTCTTAGAACCCTTACTTGGATGTAAAACGACCCATGTTCCCAAGTCTTCAAGATCCAAACTTTGATGGCGAAGATTGGATGGAACTTTCTCGCACCAAACCCGGCGTGTTCATCAACACTCTTATCGGATTTCTCGCTGAGCCGAACCCCGTCTCGCCAGCCGGTACTGTGGAGGATGCGTTCAAGACGCACCTGGGTTCCCTTGTATCTCCGAGGAACCAGAGCCAGAGCTTGCCTTCCTTGTATTCGGTGCTGAGGACCTTCTGGCTCCCCATGTCCCCCACGTACTTTTGTTTGACTGGTGCTAATACCAGTCGGCCCCTGCTGGAGTTCAGATTCTTGTACTGGGATCCGCAGCCCCTCGTATTTAACGGGATATCCTGCCCCAGTTGTACAACTCCACTCATCAATAAGGGCCGTATCACTTCTGGTCCGGTTAAGATATACGACTTGGAGCGACCGTTCTTCGTCATCGGGTGCGAATATGTTTGTAATAGCCCGGCTTGCATGTCGGCTTGCCCTGAAGGCCGGAAATTTGCCAGCACCGATCCTGCCATCTTTCGGTCCCTCCCCAATACTCTGGCGGAAGAGTTCCCGGCTCGGTTGCGACAGTTCGAGGGCGATTTGGGAAGCGGTCCCGAGGTGTGGAATTGGCAAGCCATAGGCGTGTCCAAGGCACTCTGGAATATGGTCCAGGGATCTTTACGATCTGGTGTCAGGAAAGAAGTTATTATGCAGATCATCTCTTCTATTCAGCACGGTGTTGCGGAACCAACGGCTCTTGTGGCAGAGGAGGAGGAAGAGGAGGAACCTCAAGAACAAAATCAGATGATTGAAGACACTGTGCAGCACCCGCCGATGGCACAGGGGGTGAGTGCCTTACCCTAGTTTTCATGCCAATCTTAGAGATGATGATGGACGCTAGACCCCTGCGGAATACGCTGAGGCCTGGAAAGCTCATGCAGGGCACTCTGCCTCTGCTGAACCCGATACGCCTTCAGTAGCAGGTTCATCAGCGGGCCCAGGACAAGCTTATATGTATCCTCAACCTCAACCTCAACCACAGCCCCAGCCCCAAGGAGGACATTTCTCCTCTGCCTTCCGCGTACCGCCATATTTCGCACCCAGCGCGAAAGTAGGTCAATCTTCATCCTCCGCGGTTGCGAACTCTGTCACTACTACTGGCCCCAGTAATCCGAATCCAATATCGCCGCCGCCGCCGTTGGGGAATGAACCGCCCAATCCCCCAGCCAAGCGAGCGTATCCTTTCTTGGACGAAGAATCAGGCTCCGTTGACGGTCCACGGAAACGGAACCCGAGACACTGTTCAAAATGCGGTTCGGCGGATTGTAAAGGCAAAGGCGGCAGATCCTTTTGTATGAATGCGTGCAGAGACTGCGGAAAGGTTGATTGTTATGGAAGAACGAATCGGCGGAATGTGTGCGCAAACAGAGGGTGGGGTACGTGATTTAAAATATGTTTCTTTTTGAGATTATTTTTCTAGGTGTACTATGTAGGGAGATGTAGGGACGTTAAATATTGTATGAGTATACTATAGTTACGCCTTAATTAATTGGAAATCCAATATCTGCAAGGCGGTGCAACAGTCTGACGTCACCTTTGTTGTTCTCTTATCACTTTCCACATTGTTCGATTATTTACGAAGTAAAAAAAACCCTCATGGTAACTAGCTGAATCGGGTCAGGCAAAATCCGGCGAAAATAGGTGGATAACATATAGCACGTGAACTCCGTCGTTCCACAGCAGAGGCCAGTGCATCTTAGCTGGTCTAGGCAAAAAACGAAACCTTTCTCGGTCTTGAAAAGGCTGACAGTAAAACGGTATGAAAATTTTCTCCCTCTATGGAACAACGGGCTTACAGTACCTTCTCGATTTACAGTGCCAACACGAGAGAGTAAAAACTGAAGCTGAAATCGTAACCTTTAAGTAAGGTCCCGTTGTGGGCTATCAATCACCAGCCTCAGCAGTGTTCCTTTGGGACTACGAACCGGTTTTAACCTCTCTTCAATACGATGAAACACGATGGCCTCTTCATCCACATCCCAACTGGCCACGGCTCTGTCAAGAACGTGCGCTAACGGCCGTAGATTCCATTCAATAAATTTCAGAGATCTCGCTATGGCACAGCAGATTCCTTGATGGAAGCGCGGCATCCTCTCTTTTGAACCTTCACGAGCTCTTCTACAACAGACATTACCTCACATTATGTTACATGCCGGCAATGAAGTCCTTCGTGGCACTTTGGCGCGCGCTTCATAGTGACAACGCTTTCACCGCATCTCGTGTCATACGGACGTCTTTCATTCCTCGCCGGCACCTCACGAATATGCCACCTTACCTGGGAGGATCAGCCCGTTCGTGACAGTACGTCTTGTGTTCCCGTGGCGTGGGATGTGAGGATATGTGGTATTGGTTGAGCAACGACAGCTCATCGATAACTATACTGCGACTACAATTTCCGCGTTGAAGCTGTAACGGTCCCCGGATTGTATACCTTAGCGCCAGGACATTGTTTTGGATCTTCTTCTGTGAAAAGAGATCAAGTAGCGCCTACGTGTGACGAGACAGTGCAATGCGCCACGTTGAAGCTGTGGTCACATTAGTTTTCGGAAGAAAACTATAAGTATCTTCACGGAATGTCTTCTTGCGTACTTCCTTGGTCGCTTTCTTTGCCTCTGGTCTTGTCGCCGCCAGCAAAGGCTACGTTCGTACTTCCAAAAATCACCGCTTTTGTCACTTGGCGCCTTCGGAGCTTCACTGTAAGTCTCGTAAAATGGCCTGGCATGTCATATACTAATTCATTGAAAGGTGCTGAAGCTCGACGGTCAACGTTTCATCTTTAAAGGATCTTTGTTATTTCGCAGAAAGGTACACATAACGTGTCAAAAATAACAAAATATCTCACTGATGCTGCCTTCATCGAAGTATGGGGAATAGCGGATCTCGTAGGCGCCGTAGGGAAGAACACAATCGGGCGATGGCGGCTATCGAGGAACAGCACAGACAAGAGGCACAGAGAGCTGAAGCTCAACGACGTGTTGAGCAATTGGAGCGAGAGAAGCAAGCACTTGCTGAAAGATTGAGGGTTGAGCAAGAGGCAGCCAAGAGAGTAGCAGAACTTTCTGAGCAGCTGAGGCAGGCTCAGGCCGACAGAATTGGGGCCCTTGAAGCGGAGGCGCGAACGGCGGATCAATACGCACGAATGGAGAGGGAGAAACAGGAACAGGCGGAGAATGCCAGAAGGGAGCGAGAGGCAGCTGAGAGGGCGGCACAAGCTGTCAATGAGCTGCAAGAACAGATGCGGAAGAAGGAGGCTGAGACTCAGGAAGCTTTGAAGGCCCAGAAGGAAACAGAATCTAAGTGGCATTCAGGTATCCGTCCAGTCGAGTGGCCTTCCAAGGAGAAGTACGAGGAAACCAAACGTCGTTATTACACGGAGGGAAAGTTCCATATAGCCATCACTGGGAATTCGGGAACCGGCAAGTCGTCGCTCATCAACGCTTTTCGAGGCATATGGGATGATGAGCAGGGCGCTGCTATGACCGATGTCGTTGAAAGCACCTCGGTTGTTACTCCCTACCCAGATCCGAATCCCGATAACCCCTTCATCTGGTTCGATGTGCCGGGCTCGGGAACGCTCGCGTGCTCTGATTGGACCTATTTCAACGACCAAGGCCTCTACATCTTCGACGTCATCATCATCCTATTCAATGACCGCTTTACCGCATCCGACATCGCTATCTTGAAGAACTCTGAGCGATACAACATCCCGACCTATATCGTTCGCTCCAAATCCGACGTTCACGTTAATAATATCTTCGAGAGGAAGAAGCGAAGAGCTGGCGCGGGAAGAGACCCTGCCAGTATTCTTCACGAGGCTTGCAAGGAATATCTTACGAAGACGCAGGGGAGTGTTCGGTCAAATCTGATGAGGAACGATCCTCCTATCCGGTCGAAGAAGTTTTATGCGGTTTCCAGGAATACCTTAACGATGGTTGTCCGGGAGGAACCGCTCGAGCATACTCTCGTTCTCAACGAATCAGACCTGTTGAAGGATCTCCTTCAGGATGCGCACTCACAGCACTGCCAGTGAGAAGCCGTGGGGCGCGATGGCGGATCTCATGAAGAAGATTGGCGTGGATATTGTTGGATTCTTCACAAACTAGTTTCTCCTCACGAATTTCTCCTTTTTCCATATGCCAGTGTTTTTCTTGAATCTGTCTATGATTTTAGTTCGACTTGAGTCTGGGTCTGTACGTCGTAGTTCAAATTCACTTCACCTTGTTATTTAATTTGCCAGCACGCATTGACTGACTTCTCAATTTCAGACCCTGTATTTCAGTTACGTCTCCAATGCTTTCTGAGGAACTGGGGAGGGAGTAGAGGGAGCAGAACTTCGAGGGAAGAGCAGTAAGTGGCGTGGGAATAAGCGTTCTGTACACCGACGTCTACCACGATTTCGAGGATTATCTCAAAGGTGCAAACAGATACTCGACTCCGACCACGAAATGGATATCTATAACTACCAGAACTACTGCAGTTCCTTGCAATTGAAGAAGGATGTCGGTTTGGGCTTAGGTCGGCGCACAGCAGCGCACAGTTGCACGACGAGACATCACTGAGGTGCATCGATGTACACGTCGGGTTTTGGTGTTTTGGTTTGGATTCCGTGAAACGTAGAATGAATGTAAGGATCGTCACCGTTCTTATTCTGTTTGTGATGTACTTTCATTCTAGGCATACAATATCCTGCGAACATTTGAATCGATTTTCAGAAGCACACCTTCACCGATTTCACTTTCGATGACATGGTGCGCGGCACCTTTCATTGTTATGTGGCCCTAAGCAGGCCTCTATCATTCTCATGACGGTTTCATCACACTAGTGTGTACTCGTCTCTAACACCCAAAATTGTGCCGCGATGCGGTATCCTACAATCCTATGGCTTTGGCGCAGTTCCCCGCCGTCATTCTCAGCACACCTAACGCGGTCAGAAAGGAGCATGAAGCAGCTCAGAGGGCAACTCAGATGGCCGATGAAATGAAGGAGCAACTACGGGCAAAGGACGAAGAGATAAGGAGGATTGTGGAGGAGTTCGAGGCCAAGTAGAAGAAAGGGATTCACCCGGTGGAGTGGCCGTCTCGAGAACAGCACGAGGCAAACAAACGACGATTCTACAATGAGGAGAAATTTCATCTCGCCATCAATGAGACATCAGGAAGCGACAAGTCTTCCTCGGTGAACGCGATCCGAGGTCTCTGGGATGACGACGAAGATGCTGGCTTCTACCGATGTCGTTTAAATCGCCTCAGTTCTGACCCCCTACCCTGATCCTGATACCAACCCATTCATTTGGTTCGATGTCCCAGGCTCGGGAACGCTCGCTTGTCCCGATTGGGCTTACTTTAAAGATCAAAGCCTCTATATCTTCGACGCCATCATCATCCTATTCAACGTCTGCTTTACGGTCACCGACCTTGCAATCCTTCAGAACTGTGCATGCTATATGGTCCCCGCCTACATTGTCCGCTCCAATTTGACGTCGTCACCCTCGTCGGTAATTAAAAAAAGGCGGAATACTGGTCGGAAGGCTGGGATATGCTCCTGGACGCCTTGCTGTATAACGATTGCCGAACCTGTTCCCCTTTGAACATCTGCCGTAATTTCCAATAACACACTTTCACATTACTCCCTGGGTTCAAGTGAGTTTAAGACATACTCGGTCAATGATCATCAAAGTGCATCTTGAGGGTATAGTTGCCTTGCCTTCGCCATGTCGGCGTTTACCAGTGATGAACTCGTCACATTATATCGATAGAAAGATGGTCGGATGATGTCTTCATCCGGAAGGCTAGCATGAAGCGTGAAAGGAAGAATTCACACAGAGCGGGCATGTTCGGTATGTTCCTTGTAACAATTACAGCTTGAATTGACCACGTAAGACAAATAGGACCCCATGTGAATTAAAGGGCCTCAAGTTCCGAGGCAACTATTAGCTTTCCTTTCACACCACCCATCCTACCTAACAGCGTCAATAAGCCTCTCGAAGTCCCTAAAATTGCCAAGATCACTACTGTGATAACGCACCGTTCTATGATATTTCAAGTTCGCCGTGCGCAGTTGCTGCTCATAGGAATGAGGACTATACTTCTGTGATAGAGATGAGTCACTGTACATCCGATCATGAATGCGGCCTCTGGTATGTATATTCTTAGCTCGCTCATGAAATCAGATAATCAACTAGCGTCTACTCACTATACAGTACGAGCTACTACAAGTGCAATCCTTCAAGTTGGAAACTCCGGATGAGGTACTTCGCACACGCTACAAGTATCTTCATAGTGAACTAATTCTCCCTCGGTCCCTCAGCTGTGCCTCCATCCATCACTGTAACGCCTTTCATCGTATCACGAAGACTCTTCTGTAAGTCTGAAAGACACACTGTCGTAATGCATATACTCAGTCGCCTTTAGACACTACGATTATAACATCCGAAAGAATTCTGCCTAGGACAGTCCCCGGATTGTATACCTTAGCGCCAGGACATTGTTTTGGATCTTCTTCTGTGAAAGGAGATCAAGTAGCGCCTACGTGTGACGAGACGGTGCAATGTGCCGCGTTGAAGCTGTGGTCACATTAGTTTTCGGAAGAAAACTATAAGTATCTTCATGGAATGTCTTGCGTCGGAGACTTCCTTGGTCGCTTTCTTTGTCTTTGATCTTGTCGCCGCCAGCAAAGGCTACATTCGTATTTCCAATAATCACCGCTTTTGTCACTGTAAGCCTCGTAAAATGGCTTGGCATGTCACATACTAATTCATTGAAAGGTGCTGAAGCTCGACGGTCAACGTTTCATCTTTAAAGGATCTTTGTTATATCGCAGAAAGGTACACATAACGTGTCAAAAATAACAAAATATCTCACTCATGTTACCTTCATCGAAGTATGGGGAATAGCGGATCTCGTAGGCGCCGTAGGGAAGAACACAACCGGGCGATGGCGGCTATCGAGGAACAGCACAGACAAGAGGCACAGAGAGCTGAAGCTCAACGACGTGCTGAGCAATTGGAGCGAGAGAGGCAAGCACTTGCTGAAAGATTGAGGATCGAGCAAGAGGCGGCCAGGAGAGCTGCAGAACTTGCTCAGCAGCAGGAAAGAGAGAGGCAGGCCAGGCTGAGAGAATCAAGGCCCATCAGGCGGAGGCGCAAAGGGCGGCTCAACGCGTACAACAATTGGAGAGGGAGAAACAGGAACAGGCGGAGAATGCCAGAAGGGAGCGAGAGGCAGCTGAGAGGGCGGCACAGGCTGTCAACGAGTTGCAAGAGCAGATGCAGAAGAAGGAGGCCGAGATGAAGGAGGTTTTGGAGGCCCAGAAGGAGACGGAGTCGAAGTGGCACTCGGGTGTCCGTCCAGTTGAATGGCCTTCCAAGGAGAAGTACGAGGAAACCAAACGTCGTTATTACACGGAGGGAAAGTTCCATCTAGCCATCACTGGGAATTCGGGATCCGGTAAGTCGTCGCTTATCAACGCCTTTCGCGGCATATGGGACGACGACGAGGGTGCTGCTATGACCGATGTCGTTGAAAGCACCTCGGTTGTTACTCGCTACCCAGATCCGAATCCCGATAACCCCTTCATCTGGTTCGACGTGCCGGGCTCTGGAACGCTCGCGTGCCCTGATTGGACCTACTTCAACGACCAAGGCCTCTACATCTTCGACGCCATTATCATCCTATTCAATGACCGCTTTACCGCATCCGACATCGCTATCTTGAAGAACTCTGAGCGATACAATATCCCGACCTATATCGTTCGCTCCAAATCCGACGTTCACATAGAGAATATCATGAAGAGGAAGAAGCGAGGAGCTGGCGCGAGGAGAGACCCTGCCAGTATTCTTCACGAGGCTTGCAAGGAATACCTTACGAGGACGCAGGAGAGTGTTCGGTCAAATTTGATGAAGAACGATCCTCCTATCCGGTCGAAGAAGTTGTATGCTGTTTCCCGGGATACCTTAACTATGGTTGTCCGAGGGGAACCGCTCGAGGATATTCTCGTTCTCAACGAATCAGACCTGTTGAAGGATCTCCTTCAGGATGCGCACTCACGAAACTGAGAAGTCGTGGGGTACGATGGTGGATCTCATGAAGATTGGCGTGGATATTGTTGGATTCTTTACAAACTAGCTTCTCCTCACGGATTTCTCCTTTTTCCATATGCCGCAATGTTTTCTTGAATCTGTCTTTGATTTTAGTTCAGCTTGAAAGTTGAGTCTGGGTCTGTAATAATTCTGTATGTCGCAGTTCAAATTCACTTATTTAATTTGCCATACGCATGGACTGACTTTTCAATTTCAGACCCCGTATCTCAGTTACGCGTCCAATGCTTTCTGAGGGTCTGGGGCAGGTCTAGGGAAGGAGTAGAACTTCGAGGGAAGACTGGTAGGTGGCGTGGGAACAAGTGGGCTCAACTCTTCTGCACACCGACGTCCACCACGATTTCGAGGATTATCTCAAAGGTGCGACCAGATACTTGATCCCGACCACGGAAAGTATATTTATGGCTACAAGAATTACTGCAGTTCCTTGCAATTGAGGAAGGATGTCGATCTGGGCTTAGTTCGGTTACGCCTGTGTGACTTGCAATTGATTCGCTCTTTCTCATTTGGTATTCGCACAGGCGATGCATTTTACCGAAGCGTCCCAAAGGAACTGCGAGGTGCTCATCAATAGAATCTTCTCAATAAAGGTCCTCACGGTTCGCACCATCGCGCATTGCCCGTACTTCCTGACTGTGTATGCCTTGCGCTTCTACTACTGCTACAATTTGTCACTCGACATGAGGACATTTGAGGCCTGTCAATGTGTACCTCTAACATCGTGTTCATCGTTACCCAGAAGGACGGATGAAAGTGAGGAAACAATATCGATTTTCGATCTTGGCTAATCAAACCTTCACTGCAGATAGTACTGCAGAGCTGCACGACGAGACGTCATTAAGGTGTATCGATGTACACGCTGGGTTCAGGTTTTTTGCACTCCGTGAAATGTAGAATGAATGTAAGGACCGTCTCTGTTCTTATTCTGTTTGTGACGTACTTTCATTCTAGGCATAGAACATCCTGCGAACATTTGAATCAATTTTCAGAGGCACAATGGCATGGCATGTTAGGGCTGTGGGCACGGCCGTTCCTTATTGGGACCTTGTGCCGTTTCCAACACCAACCAACCTTCACCGATTTCACTTTCGATGACATGATGTGCAACCCCTTTCATTGTTATGTGGCCCTAAGCAGGCGTCTATCATCTTCACGACGGTTTCATCACACTAGTGAAGTGTACTCGTCGCTAACACCCAAAATTGTGCCGCAATACGGTATCCCACAATTCTATGGCTTTGGCGCAGTTCCCCGCCGTCATTCTCAGCATACCTAGCGCGGTCAGAAAGGAGCATGAAGCAGCTCAGAGGGCAACTCAGATGGCCGATGAAATGAAGGAGCAACTACGGGCAAAGGACGAAGAGATAAGGAGGATTGTGGAGGAGTTCGAGGCCAAGTAGAAGAAAGGGATTCACCCGGTGGAGTGGCCGTCTCGAGAACAGCACGAGGCAAACAAACGACGATTCTACAATGAGGAGAAATTTCATCTCGCCATCAATGAGACATCAGGAAGCGACAAGTCTTCCTCGGTGAACGCAATCCGAGGTCTCTGGAATGACGACGAAGGCGCTGGCTTCCACCGATGTTGTTGAAATCACCTCAGTTCTGACCCTCTACCCTGATCCTGACATTGCCAGCCCATTCATTTGGTTCGATGTCCCGAGCCTGAGAACGCTTGCTTTTCCCGATTGGACTTAATTTAATGATCAAGGCCTCTATGTTTTCGACGCCATCATTCAACGACTGCTTTACCGGCACCGACCTTGCAATCCTCCAGAACTGTGCACGCTATATCATTGCCTACATTGTCCGCTCTAAATCTGACGTACACGTTACCAACCTCGTCAGTACAAAAGGCGGAAAACTGATCGGAAGGCTGGGATCTTTGACTCACAAAATTGCTCCTGGACGCCCTGCTGTATAACGATTGCCGAACCTGTTCCTCCTTGAACATCCGCCGTAATTTCCAATAACACACTTTCACATTACTCCCTGGGTTCAAGTGAGTTTAAGACATAGCCGGCCAATGATCATCAAAGTGCATCTTGAGAGTATACTTGCCTTGCTTCCGCCATGTCGGCGTTCACCAGCGTTGAACTCGTCACATTGTATCGATAGAAAGATGGTCGCATGCTGTCTTCACTCGGAAGGCTAGCATGAAGCGTGAAAGGAAGAATTCACACAGAGCGGGCATGTTCGGTGTGTTCCTCGTAACAATTACAACTCGAATTGACTACGTAAAACAAATAGGATCTCATGTGAATCAAGGCGCTTCAACTTCAGAGCTATCAGCTTTCCTTTCACACCGCCTACCTGACAGTGTCAATAAGCCTCTCGAAGTCCCTAAAATTGTCAAGATCGCTACTGTGATAACGCACCGTTGTATGTCATTTTAAGTTCGCTGTGCGCAGTTGCTGCTCATAGGAATGAGGACTATACTTCTGTGATAGAGATGAGTCACTGTACATCCGATCATGAATGCGGCCTCTGGTATGTATATTCTTAGCTCGCTCATGAAATCAGATAATCAACTGACGTCTACTCACTATACAGTACGAGCTACTACAAGTGAAATCCCTCAAGTTGGAAACTCCGGATGAGGTACTTCGCCCACACTACAAGTATCTTCATAGTGAACTAATTCTCCCTCGGTCCCTCAGCTGTGCCTCCATCCATCGCTGTAATGTCTTTCATTGTACCACGAAGATTCTTCTGTAAGTCTTAAAGACACACTGTCGTAATGCATATATTCAGTCGCCCTCAGACCCTACAATTATAACACCTGAGCAAATTCTGCCTACGAGTCGCTGTAACGTAGCAAACACTGAAATGAATGCTCCGTGTCTAATTATATTGTTTTCAGCTGTCACCATGTTCCAAGTCCCAGCCTTCCAAAGCCGAGCCTTCGATGCCATAGGGTTTCGCTTCTACACTTGCGGTAGCTGCCATTCCAGCCGCCCTCGGATTGATTCGGGGTCGACTCAGCTAAAAGGGCGAGGCTGGAGGCCGAGAGGATCCAGCAGCTCCAGAACGAGGCGAACCAAGCTCATATCAAACAGCTTCAGAAGGAGAATCAGGAGCAAGCGGACATAGCCAGCAGGGCGAAACTGGATGCCGAGAAGGCCGCTAAAATCGTCGGTGAGCTGCAAGACCAGGCAAAAATGAAGGATGAGGAGGTGAAGAATATGCAGGCGACTCGGGACGAAATGGAGGCAAACTGGAAGAAGGGGATTCGTCCTGTTGAGTGGCCATCTCAGGAGCAGTATGAGAAGATCAAGTAGCAGTACTATAAGGAGGGGAAATTTCATCTCGCTATCGCCGATATCTCTGGGACCGGTAAGTCGACTCTCATCAATGCATTTCGAGGTATTTGGGATGGTGAGGAGAAAGCCGCTGCAACCGATGTTGTCGAAATCACTTCCACCGTGACTGCGTACCCTGATCTAAATCCCTCTAACCCTTTCCTTTGGTTTGACGTCCCCGGGTCAGGAACACTCTCGTGTTCCGATCGGACATACTTCCAGGACTCTTTATCTTTGACGCGCCACGGACGCCGCCATATTGAAGAATGCTGAGCGGTACAATATCCCCACCTATATTTTTCGCTCCAAATCCGACATACACGTCGGAAACCTCGTTCAGAAGACACGCCTGGCGCTAGGCGCGATCTCGACGCCAAGGTTCTTGACGACGCCCGGAGGGAGTAAACGGCGCAGAGTGTTCGCACTAATCCGATGAAGAACGATCCACCACTTCGATCGCAGAGGGTGTATGCGGTCTCTCGAAATACGCTTACCCTGATGATTCGGGAGGAGCCGTTTGAAGACAGCCTCGTACTCGATGAGCACGAGTTATGGAAGAACATTCTTCGGGATGCATTCTCGCGACGATCCGAGAAGTCGTACGACTCGATGGCGGAGCTGATGAAGAAGGCTGGTTCTGGGCTCTCAGGGTTGTTCTCGTAATAGTGTGGCAAGTCTCGGTCATAACCTTCATCCGCTTGTTGATTTACTTTGTTCATGTTTTTTTTGTAGTTTGGTTTCGGGTGCAACCTGGTTCTTACCCTGTGGTATATTCGAACTGTGATTGATTCCCTCTTCCTTGTTCCTTGTATTTCAAGCGTATCCTTCTCACTGGACGAAAAGCACGAGTTAGATTTTGTTTGAATATTGTGCTCTTCCATGCTCTTGAGTAAGTAGTAGTTGTTGTCGCACTGGCAAACAGTCCCTATTCTCTCCCGGCCACCCTTTACCACTAGACTGTCGTACGGAAGCCGGAACGCTTCTGTTGAAGAGCACCGTCGGGTAATAAAACATCCTTCCTTCTCATCACGATTCTCATTATTTTCCTGAAGCACTGTAAATATTGTATTGAATATACTACAATATGGTAACCCCTTAATTAATTACAATTGGAAATACATGATCCGCAAAGCAGTGCAAAGCAATGCCGGACTTCCTGACGCGGTCTGACGTCATAACCTCTTTTGTTCTTCAATCACTTCCATTCGCCTGACCACCCTTCACTGCTCCCACCATCCACGATGGCAACCAAACTGTTCGAGAAAACTGGAAAGAAGCTGTTTGCGAAGCACCTCGAACAGTACTCGCCCGCGGATCCCCTGTACGAGGTTTATACGGATGACCGGGGCAAGCAGCGCAGGAAAAAGGTGCGAATTTACGTATTTTGGAGCATGGAGCGACGCTGAGCAGCACGTTTAGCGCGAGCTGCCCCCAGGCCTATCGAAACGCGACATGAAGATACTACGATCCATAAAGAAACGAGCTCATTACCTCGACAAGGGCTTCCACATCTGCGGCTTCAGGTTTGGTTGGACATTCGTCATAGGAATCATCCCAGGAGCTGGTGACGTGGCCAATGTCGTGCTAAACTATCTCCTCGTCGTGCGGAAAGCGCGTCAAGCAGAAATACCCAGCTGGTTACTGCAACGAATGCTGATGAACAACGCCGTCAGTGCTGCTGTCGGTTTCGTTCCCATTGTCGGCGATGTCGTTCTCGCCATGTGGAAGGCAAACTCACGAAACGCAGCTCTCTTGGAAGAGTTTCTGCGTATCAGGGGAGATGAGCTTTTGAAAATGGAGGCGGAAGCGAAGGAGGGCTCAGGCTCGGGCCCGCTGAAGAAGGAGATTCTTGCATCTGGGGTGAAGAAGTCTGATGCTGAACAGGTCAAGCCCGGTGCCGGCAAGGCTGAGGGGGAGGCGATACGAACCGGTAGAAGCACCACTCCACTCGCTCTGGACCCCGGTTCGGCTGGTGGAGAGTCCTCAGGTCTTCCGAGCGCCGGATCGTCAGGGAACAATACCACGGGTAGTGCCATGACTGGAAGGAAGAGCTTCAAGTCTTGGATGAAGCGAAAGGCACCCGCAGCTGGAGAGAAAGGTCGATTTGTGGAGAACGTCGACAGCAAGCTGGTCGTGCCGGAAGGAAGCAAGGTACAGAAGAACTGACTGTAGACTTTCATACCCTTGTTCTGTTGCTCCGGGACATTGGACATGCGTCTACATGATACCCCCTTCTCTTATGTTATTTCACTATACACGCGAAACCACGATATTCACGACAGATATCCCTTATGTACCTTTATGTCGAACGGAAAGCTACAATATAATAATTTAATTATCGTATGCTATGCGACATTAAGCGACGAAAATGGACAGTCGGCAGCAGGAATAATACTACGGACAAAGTTACATACATTGCATTCTCGGATTCAACCATGGTTTAAGGCTCGCGCTCAGAGTGAACGACATCGGTGATATTCGGCCCGATCGAAGCTAGCTCGACAAACTGCCGACTCGATATTCACTCTCAATTCCAAGGGGTTGGCGGACCGTTATTCCGGCACATCGGGTCGGTCGGTCGGCCTCGCGACGCCTAAAACGTTTTTTGGACCTCACCTGCTCCAACTGCAAAATATAACCATCTAAGCATTATGACGTATTTCATAGCATATATTCTAGCTGTTTACTATCTTTTTGACAAGGATTCACTAGAGATTTCAGTGAACAAGGACAGAACTTCAAAAAAGAAACATTTGCTGGTGTTGCCGCTTGCCCTGATCAAACATGATGCATGATCCACAGTGCTCCAGTGAACAGTCTAAAGAAAGCTAATATAATGCATTACAGCTGTTTGCATACAGCTTGACAGTCAGCGGGGCTTTCGTGGATGATGAAAAGAAGCTCGGACTTCGTCATAAACCGTGTTTTGGGGGAGTTCAAGCGCACGGAATGGCCATAGACCACCCACAAATGCGTCATTGTTACGATTTATTCACTTTTCTTATCTAAGCGCCTCTTATCTTATCTTATCTTCGGCGCTTATCTTATCTCATCTTTAGATCCGCGACTCCAGGAGAGTCTTCACATTGCTATAAGGTCACACTCGCCCGACGTGTACTTTATTCTCGGCTACCGTGTCTTTGCCTTATTCATCTTCTACCACGGTAGCCTTGTCTTATTCATCTTCTAACACGGTACCCTCATCTTAGTACCCGTTACAGGATCCTTGACTTAGTATATAAGTAGTTTACTCAAAGCTGTATATTCCCTAGCTTTGAGCTAAAGTTTACTCATACCGAAACCCAGTCACTCACGCTAAGTGCTAAAGCATTAGTCTTGGTGGTCTAACTATTCAGGGATTCAGCAGTGATTGTACGAACGCGATACAGCTGACTGTCTACTCTTGTTAGGACATCGGGTCTAACAATTAGCTCAAAGCTAGTTCTTTACCCTATCGCTCTGTTCCACGGAGTGCTAGCCTAAAACGTTCGGTTTTACTGAACGCGTCTATGGACAGCAATAACGCTACTATCCTCGCACTCGCATTAGGAATCCCTTGCGCTACTGTACTCTCCATAGCCTGTCTGCTAACACTTAGGATTTCGCATCGACAGTGGTTAGCACGCAGGATCCGAAACCCCACAGTCCCTACAAACTCCCCAGCACCGTCTCCTCCCCCTGTAGATCCATACTATGGCATCCCGCTCGAGCAGCGACCACCCAGAATCCTCACACCCGTACCACGTCGATCGATCTCAATCGATAGCCTCGCTAGAATCGCAAGGCAAGAAACGGTCGACGGGGGGATTTCTAGGTCGATTTCTACCGAAGTCCCAGAGGGAAACCCTCCTACCCCTCCCAGAAGGCGCCAGCCGATCATCGTCGTCTCCCCCTCAACTACTGCCGCTGAGTCCTCTACAATCCATCCACCTACCTCAACCAGCGACGGACACTACTGGAATAACAGCAGGAGATTCGACGTGGGCCGCGACATACGAATCACCACCCCTTCCACCGACGACCATACTGGGAATACCAATCCTACAGCATCCTCAGCCCCAGTTAGCTCAAGCGAGTTCTGGGACAATATTACCATTCCACTCAGTGCCTATTTCCCAGCGCCCCGCGACGACGACGCCGAGTATCAGGGAGCGCCGTCAATCTGGGGCCAGCCTATATCGATCAACGACTGGGAGCAGTACGCACGACAGCCTCTATCAACCGTCGAGGAACCCGTCGCCAGTACCTCACGCCTCCCAGTCCCCGACAGTAACGACAGCAGTTACTGGTCAAATGCGATCGAGCAGCGCCCAGGACGTCGAGCTCGAATTCACCGCCGGAACTGGTCGCGAATCGCCCGACAGCTTAGCGCAGAGCCACACCCTCCACCAGAGCTACTCGCGCCCCCTGAGTCGCGATACTATGAGTATTTCTCTGACGAGACAACAGGAGAAGGCACCCTCCAGGAATACCCCCGTCGACCCAGCACACCGATCCCGACAATCCCCGATGCAGGAACAATTTCCGAATCGACCCCCGAGCCGCCGCAGCCGCCAAGCGACCCCGGCTCTACCAGTGATGACCCTGTCTGAGGCCATCAAATTCTACCAGAGGACAGCTACGGATCTCAGCGTCGCAATACCGGAAGAGTTAAGACGAGCTGAGTATCGCGAGCTTTTTAAATATTATGCTTATGAGTTACCCTTCATTCTGGCCTGGGGAGAGACCTGGGCTGGGAATGATTATTTTATGAAGAAGAACCGAGGACTCCCGTGCGACGACATTCTACGGTACGAGGCTGAGCGAAATGCTCGCCTCCTGTACAATGAAGTCCATCGAAACGCTCCAATAGAGGAGTTCCCTCCCTATGAAGAAATCGTCGAAGCAGCCGACATCCAACTGCCGATGCCAGACGAACCCCCAGTACCCCCCCCACGCGCACCAGTCGAAATTACCTACCCTTACGCTAGGGGAAATGCACCACCAGGAACGTACGAAAGCGGCTATAGGCCATTTGCAGGTGCAGGCGGATCAGGAGGAGGTGGAGGGCAGCCTGCTCAACCACCACAACCTCCCACCGCACCTCAGCGATGGACGCTACCGCGTTATCCAGCACCCCCAAAAGCACCCACTCCTCCTTTACCTTGGCAACTCACCACTGGGAACGTCGCTCCCTATGACGAATTCAAACCAAAGATCCTGAAAGAAGTCAACGACTTTCATGGAGATTCTAACGACATCTCCCGATTCTTTCTGAAGTGTGAATTACACTTCGACCTGCACAATCGGCATTACCGATACCCCCCACATAAAGTAATCTTCTGCGTCTCACGACTTGCTGGTGACGCACAGAGATGGTGGGAGTTACAGGCCAGGATCCTAGGCAAGTCGGCAGACGGGGAACAATTCTACCCCGCCTACGACGACTTCGAAGAAAAGCTAAGGAACAGATTTTGGAAGGACGCTGATGAACAGATTAAATGCGCCCAGTGGGAAAAACTCAGACAGGTAAACTACAAGGACGGCGACAAGTTCTTCCAGGAATTTGAGGAGCTCGCTCATTACGCAGGAGTACGCAGTAATGAGCAGGTAATGGTCGCCCAGATTAAACGAGCCGCCCGCGAAACCAGTAAAAACACCATATACGCAGGCGACGGCGACTTACCAGCCCTCTACGATGACTGGAAGAGTCGATTACTCCGGATCGACTCCAACTGGCGCCTCAAACAGGCAGAAGGTATGGGACGACCGATACCAACAGCAAAGACGCCAGCATCCAAGGGAGTATCGACAGGTGTACCGACCCAAAGAACAACGTCGGGAACCACTTATGGGGGACGAGGTGAGCCCATGGATATCGGTGCAGCAACCGCAACAACGAAGTGTTACCGATGCGGAAAGCTTGGTCACTTCAAAAGCGACTGCCCCGGCGCGCCGAAATCTAGGGCGGAAGCACTTCGTCGGGCTAATACCTACTGGGACGACAAGGAGAAGACGTTGGCACCAATCGAGGAGGTAAAAGAGGACGCCGAGAAGTAATTGATTCGACTTACTCGGCAAAAGACTTAGTTCCTACTGGTACGCAAATTGCGCTTAACAAATGTACTTATATTTCTGTAGTATCTACCGCGCACTCGAATATACCCGCGATTTCACCAATAGACCAGGAACTAATAGAGAATCACACAGAATCCCAGGAACCAGTGGTAGTCAGGCTACCGGCTGGACCTTTGGCGAGTAACCTACGATCTCCATCGGAGTCACCGGCGAAAGCGAATGGAAAGTCACCTACCATAGTGACACCCAGCATAACGGCGTGGCACCAAGCTGGCCCTCCAACGACGGAGGATCAGCCCAATGAGCGACCGGTTGGGACAGGGGAAAAGGCGCTGAACGCACCCCCTGCATTTACGGCTCTACGGAGTCCCTACCTCGTAGGGAGTTTCGAGGGAATAACGTCGAATAAGACAGCATGTCTTGACGCTAAACCTCCTCTGGGAAAAGAGATTACCGTACGACTGCCAGAGTGTAAATCTCCTGTACTGTCACAGGAGACTCTGAAGTCGAAACCCACAGAGTGTAAATCTCCTGTACTGTCACAGGAGGCTCTGAGGCCGAAACCTGTCTACGCCAAGAAGATCAAGGATGAACCGGAATCGAGTAAGTGCCCCCGACCAGTTGCCAATGCCTGTCGAGACACAGGGCGACTCGAGGACGGGGGAACGCCGAATGAAACGAGGGACCTGACTACTACAGTGACAGGCTCGAAGGGACCGGTTGAAGGCGACCTCCTGACGGATGGGCGGAAGCTTAAGGCACTCACTCGTTCGGAGGTGACAGCCCAACCTGTTACCCCTTTATGGGGCGACTCCTTCGAGAAACGCACCTCCCGTTCCACGACCGATCATCAACTAGCCGTAGGACAGGAAGCTGCTAGCGCCCAGGCAGTGAATAGGGGGCGCAAAGTAATTATGTCTGAGGTTCCGGACCAAGACGACATCCCCAGCTTCATGATGAACATGAAGAGTAAATTAACGACCCCTCTAGACTTAGAGGCTACGGTGACCTCGCCAACGGTAGTCGAGCCCTCACGGGTCGATGCGACGGCTGAGGAAGACCCGCAGCTCTCGCGCACTTATGTTAGTGGCGAGACATATCACGAGTGGCTCAAACCATTCGGGGCAGAGTGGACTCTGCGCGGCATAATACAAGCCAAAACAGAGTCAGAAGCGAAGGCAATCCTAAAGAATTGGATTCACAAGGCGTGAACGGAGGAAGTCGTGGACGACATGATTGAGGGGATGCGAAAAGCAATGCGCGTTGACGCGCTTTGGTGGCTCAAAGAATTACGGCAACCAAAACGGTACATCAGCGCGCTGAGCGGGAAGGGCAAGGACTTGACAATCGACGTCCAAATTGAGACTCCAAAAAACATCACCAATATTACGACCACTGCGTTAGTAGACAGCGGGTGCACCAGTAGTGCTATCAATCGGGCTTTTGTCAAAAAGCACGATATCCCGACTTATGCCACCGCCGCGCCTATTCCAGTCTACAATGCCGACGGAACACGTAATCAAGGAGGATCAATTACCCAATACGCCGAAATCCTACTCATAATCGGGGATCACGTAGAGCGAATAGACTTAGCCGTCACAGAACTTGGCGACAGACAGATATTTCTGGGCCATGACTGGCTCACCCGACACAACCCAATCATTAATTGGAAGTTGGGGAGATTGACGTTTGCCCGATGCCAATGTCGGGGAACCCTGTTCGCGTTACCAGACACAGATCCTGACGACAAGTGGGACGAGGAGCTAGAGGAAGGAGATACCATCCTTGCGATAGACTTTACACAAGCTATCCTCATACGCGCTCATCATGCGAATGACCTCGCCGCCAAGGCAAGCGAAGGGAAGGAAACCAAAACGTTCGAAGAAATGGTCCCGGAATGGTGCAGGGATTTCGCCGATTTGTTCGAAAAAGGGAACTTCGACGAACTACCAGAGCCAAAGACGTGGGACCATGCAATTGAACTCATTCCCAACGCAAATGCCAACCTCGACTGCAAGGTCTACCCTCTAAATCGCAACGAACAGGCGGAGCTCGACAAGTTCCTAGACGAGAATCTCTCAAGCGGACGAATCCGACCATCGAAGTCACCAATGGCTTCGCCGTTCTTCTTCGTCAAAAAGAAGGATGGCAAGCTACGACCCGTACAAGATTATCGTAAGCTCAATGAGATGACGATTAAAAACCGATACCCGCTTCCTCTCATCTCTGAGCTTATGGATAAGTTACGGGGCGCCAAATACTTTACCAAGTGTGACGTTCGATGGGGATACAACAATGTTCGCATCAAGAGCGGGGACGAGTGGAAAGCAGCGTTCAGAACTAACCGAGGGCTATTCGAACCCACGGTTATGTTCTTCGGGCTTACCAACTCACCAGCAACCTTCCAATGGATGATGAACGACATTTTCAAAAACCTCATCGCGTCTGGCGCCGTTACGGTCTACCTTGATGATATTCTAATCATGTCAAAAACCAAGGCGGAGCATCGGCGCATCACGCGAGAAGTCCTAAAGATCTTACGACAGAACAAGCTATTCCTTAAAGCGGAAAAATGCGAGTTCGAGACTTTAGAGACAGAGTACCTCGGGGTTATCATCAGTGAAGGGAGCATCCGAATGGATCCCGTCAAAATCGCAGGAATAGCAGAGTGGCCCGTGCCCACCAAGAAAGTGCAGTTACAATCGTTCTTAGGCTTTACCAATTTCTATCGACGTTTCATCAAAGGATACAGCAAGGTGGTCAAACCAATGACACAGCTGACAGGAAACGATCCATGGACATGGGGAAAAGCGCAACAGAGCGCCTTCGAGGAGTTGAAGAGGTTGTTGGCCGAAGAAGTGGTACTGGCAATACCCACAGAAAATGGCAAGTTCCGAGTTGAGGCGGATGCCAGCGAGGGAGCGATAGGTGCTGTGTTATCGCAGGAACAGGATGGCAAATGGCGCCCAGTCGCGTTTCTATCCAAGTCTCTTACGATAACGGAGCGAAATTACGAAATTTACGACAAAGAACTGCTCGCAATAATGCTTGCACTCGACGAGTGGAGACATTACCTGATGGGAGCGGCTCAGGAATTCGAAATCTGGACGGATCATCAGAACCTCCAGTATTTCCGAAAGCCTCAGAAACTGAACCGCCGACAGGCCCGCTGGGTAACAGAACTAGCGGAATACCACTTCACACTCCACCACAAACCAGGAGCGTCGAACAAGAAAGCCGACTTACTCAGTCGCAGAGCAGATCACGACACGGGGAAGGAGGACAACGATGAGGTTATCGTCCTCAAACCAGAGCATTTCCGGGCATTGGTCATGCCAACAATCGAGGAAATCCATACCAAAATCAAGCAAGCCACGCTCGAGCGCCAACGATGGGACAAGAATGTCTCCGTGTCCCTCAACCATGATCGCGGGATGAAGCTAGATAACGGTTTGATCTATTACGATCACCGTATCTATATTCCCCAAGATCATGCGTTGCGAGGGGAAATAATCGCGGTATTTCATGATCACATTACAGCAGGACACCCTGGCATTGAGAAGACCAAAGAACTCGTCTTACGAGAATACTGGTGGCCCAAGATGAAGAAGGACGTCGAGAACTACGTCCGCGCTTGCGAAACGTGCCAACGAACGAAGTCGAGCACTCAAGCAAAAGCAGCGCCCCTTCATCCGAACGCCATCCCCTCCCGACCTTGGACACACATCTCCGTTGACATGGTCACTGGTTTACCAAAGTGCAACGGTCAAGACGCTATCTTAATGATCGTCGACCGATTCTCTAAGGAAATCATACCGATAGCCTGTACTACAGAGCTGTCATCAGAAGGGTGGGCCAAGATTCTACGAGACGAAGTTTACGCCAAGCACGGAATGCCACAAGTCGTCATCTCTGACCGAGGCACCGTGTTTGTTTCCAAGTTCATGAAAGACCTCTATGACTTGTTACAGATCAAGGCAAACGCATCCACCGCCTATCATCCCCAGACAGATGGACAAACAGAACGAGTTAACCAAGAGGTTGAAAAATACCTCCGAATATTCGTCAACCATCTTCAAGACGACTGGGTTGAATGGCTATCCCTCGCGGCATTCGCTCATAATAACCGCGTACACTCCGCCACCGGTAAAAGCCCCTTCGAGGTCAACTACGGCTATAACCCCGAGATCCTCCCAGGCGCCAAACCCAAGGCACCCTTCCGGACACCCGCGTCCACCACTTTCGTTTCAGAAATACAGAAAATCCACGAAGAGGCCAAACAAGCTCTGGAAAAAGCCGCCGCCCAAATGAAAGCTCAATACGACAAAAAGAAACGACCTGCAATAGAGTATCAGGTAGGAGACAAGGTGTGGCTCGATACGACCAACCTGAGTCTCCCACGACCAAAGAAAAAACTCGCCGATAAACGCACAGGTCCATTTCTCATCGTCGAAAAGAAAGGAGCGTCGGCTTATACCTTGAAACTCCCCTCAACCTGGAAAATACATCCGACATTCAATGAATCGCTCCTTACCCCATATACGCCGCCCGCATTCCCAAACCAGGAATCACCGCCGCCACCACCGCCAGACCTAGTCGACGGAGAAGAACAATACGAAATCGAAAAAGTCCTCGATGATAGAGAACGCAAAGTCCGAGGAAAAGCCGGAGAACCATGGCATTGGACTACCGATTACTTCGTCAAGTGGAAAGGCTACGGACCCGAATCCAATACCTGGGTACGGGAGGGCGACATGAACGCCGATGAACTCATCGACGATTACCATGCGCAAAAGATAAATCGTACTGAGCATGAGGCGGTAGATTGGCAAGCCTATACGGACCCATTCACTGGCCGGCATGTTTGGTACGACCAGCAACTAGATTGGGACCAGTTTGGAGGCAACGACGATCCTTCGACGTATTCGAAACCGCCGTATGAGCCAACAGAAATCCCATAAAGCAGTACGAAGAACTCGCCCTATAACGGGGATAGCCATGGGCCCCACTCACGAATTCTTACAACAAAAATATCTTACAAAAAAACGCGCACTTAATCAGGCCAGACCAACAAACGACGAAGGGTCAGCCTTGCCACTCGCGTCACCACCATACGGAAAATCCGTGGTTCTAATCGCCGACTTTCAAAGGGACGCTAGAATGAACTGCAGCCCGTATGGCATTTCCCCGAAACGCTAGAAGTCTCTGGGGACGGCATGACGATGAAGCAGGGAAAGACGCCAAGTCAGACAGAGTATGCGGAACAAATTTACTCATCGAATTCCACCATATGAAAAATCCCCGAACCCGGAAGGCGAACAAGGCCCCCGGGGCAAGCTGCAGCGCATATGGAGGAATGACTTGACGATGAATAGACGGAACGCAGACATACTTGCAGTTGGGACACCTGCCTTAACAGGGGGGTAATGTTACGATTTATTCACTTTTCTTATCTAAGCACCTCTTATCTTATCTTATCTTCGGCGCTTATCTTATCTCATCTTTAGATCCGCGACTCCAGGAGAGTCTTCACATTGCTATAAGGTCACACTCGCCCGACGTGTACTTTATTCTCGGCTACCGTGTCTTTGCCTTATTCATCTTCTACCACGGTAGCCTTGTCTTATTCATCTTCTAACACGGTACCCTCATCTTAGTACCCGTTACAGGATCCTTGACTTAGTATATAAGTAGTTTACTCAAAGCTGTATATTCCCTAGCTTTGAGCTAAAGTTTACTCATACCGAAACCCAGTCACTCACGCTAAGTGCTAAAGCATTAGTCTTGGTGGTCTAACTATTCAGGGATTCAGCAGTGATTGTACGAACGCGATACAGCTGACTGTCTACTCTTGTTAGGACATCGGGTCTAACAGTCATTAAGCCCTTAAACCGCAGCTTATGACGAAGTCCAGACCACTCTCTTCTCCCGCGCAAAATGCCCACTACTGTCAAGCTGTGTGCAAACAGCTGTAAAATATTGTCAGGTCATGCTGAACCCGCAACTTACAAGTTCAAGAGCGGGTTGACTCAGAGGTCTTGCAAGAGATCAAAGGGTACGATGTCGTCATATAAATCATGTGATACGTCTAACTCTGGAATATTATTCTCACGGACCGGGATCGGTCGGTCGCCAGTGAGGGCTAAAATATTTTTTGGACCCGATGTCATGTATTTAAAATGCGCAAACCCCTTGCTCAATCCAACCAGACTCTTATCTGTTGAGTTGAGAACTCCCGTCCAAATCTCCTCAGACTTACACATAATTCGCAGACAGGGGATCAGATTCGAGTTGGTGCTGGGAACTCGCAATCAACATGATCTTGATCTCGCGACCAGTCAGCCCTATCTGGATCGTACTTCCTTGCGCGCGCCGCTCAATTTCTATCGGACTGAATGAATCTATGGATATGTGCAATGTTATCCCTGCCACAAACTCCAATCTGAATACTGCGGTGATATCCCCGCTCATATCTATACCAAGGCTGACTCAATTGCTGAATAGAAGACTCGTGTATCCCGCTGAGAAAGTGCTTGTATGAATTGATCTGGCGGTATTCGTCCTTGACTCTCGGGTGGATGGCGGTCGGTACCCTGCGAATCTCGCGTACACCTTCTTTAGTTTTAGTCAAGAGACCACCGCTTCATCATCCGCCGAGGATTTGGAGTGTTAAAGTAGCCAACGGCGAGTCAACTTCTCATTTAATGTACTGCATCCTGATCCAGGGGCTTTCATTATGTCGATGGGGTTAGTGAGTATTGATATCATCCATTGACTCTGCGTATCTAAGTGACTGACCATGGTAATAATTTACTTCATTGGGACGTCGTCATCGTCCGTTCCTTATCTGTCATGGCTTCAATATCTCTCAAGGTACTTTCGCGGTCGAGAGATCAGATCATTACCATGGATCTTACAGACGCAAGTGCGAATCGCCTGTAGGACTTTCTAGGCGGTCACTGCTCAAGTGGTATTTTTATCAAACGGATAGATCCATGCATATGCGCAGTACGTCTCCCGCGGGTAAATAGCAAATGGTGATATCTCCGCTGTGGCACTAACCAAGTCTTTAGAGTTTAGAAAACCGGTATGTGATTATCACCGCTGACTTGTTAGAGAAGCTCTATCTTACGATAGTGGCTGGATGGCTTCTCGTCTTTGCCTCTCAGACGGACGACGGTCGGCGCCATACGAATCCCGCATACTGTACCTTTCTCATACTTCAAGTTCATGATGTTGGTTTTGATTTGTTACTTCACCATCTCACCTCGGATGATCATCTTTCGTTCTGCTCCATTGTTTCGCTGTCTGTGTCTTAGAGCTTCGAGCTTCAGTCCATGAGAAAGGATCTATTTTTCTACGACCAAAGGGGTTCTCAGCTGTTCTCGGTCAACTTCTCAATCAATGCAGGGCAAACTTTGATCAAAGTAACTGCCCTGTCTCATTATCAGAGGTTTTCATTATGTTGTCCAAGGTACTTACTGTTACCATCTATCTACTCGGTATCATTAGGTGACTTCCCGCAGGATTCAGAAACCTAAACTAAATTCTAGACGCATAGCAACAACCCCGTATGGAAGGATGGGATTCCAGCTTTCCCATCCTCTCCTGCTGCTAGGCTCGTATCAACTTGTGGCTTATGAAGTAGCCTAAGAATTGTTGCGCGACGCCATATCTCTCATCTTTGAGGGATAAGTGGAGGGGAAGGTCCACTTCCCTTTTATATCCATTTTCCCGGCAATACGGCACATGGTGAATAGCATTTTATAACGCGTTTGATGGATTGTCGGCTTATGGTCTGAAAGCATAGCTTCTAAATGTTCGGAATTTGAATTTCTTTAGATTTAGAAAATAGTCTTCTAAATCCTGCGGGAAGTCACCTTATACATTAGACATTGAATGGTGAGACTGATAATTCAGTTCCATGAGACGACGAAATCTTCATCATATGTTCAACCAGTTTTATCGCATATGAGCCATGGGCTAGGTAACAATGGGAAGATGGACTTACAGTGATGCTCCTGATAGAGCAGGGGCGTTGATGTATTCCCGTTAATAGGTCTATTTATGAGCTTTCCAAGAACAAGTAGCCGAATCGAGCCCGACTCGGAGTAAAGTCAGACAAGATGGCCCATCGGGTATGGCGTCTACGCGTGACGTAGCGCGTTCTGGTGGCTGTGTTTAATTTCTTCTCTAGGCTTCCACACCATGACATACTTCAAAGCTCGGACCTCCGAGAGGTGAAGAAAGAGAGGGACAAATTCTTGAGGCGATCGCGCGAGAGTGGTAGTTTGGGCAATGATAGCATCGAGGGAAGGAGTTCTTGAGTGCCCGTAAAGGAACACCCAAACTGCATTCTTCATCATGATAAATGATGAAGACTATACAGTGATGGTTATTGTGAATCATGGCACCTCATATGCCCCAACATATCGACGAAACTTCGACAAATTCCGATCGACATGTTCGTAGTCCATCTTCATTCGTTTGGCAGCTTTTTAGAGTCGACGATTCTAGGTATTTCGCTGTCCTTTTCCTCAGCCCGCAACTCCTCACTGAATCCGTACTCGATAGACCTTCTGATAATCATTGGAGGTTTTCACATCACATTGTTGCCCTGATCTTCCTTATCACCAATGATGTTGGAGCTTGCTCCCGCTTCGATAACCCAAATGCAGAGATAGTTCACATTCATTACTGAGGGTTTCAGCGATACCCTGTTCCTGATAAATGAGCCAACTGATCAGTGCAGATAAATGCAGGTCTAATCCTATCCTTCTGATCATGAATTTCACCGCCCTGACCAACTATAAATGCCTGCTGCTGCCTACACATCGTTAACAATACGCCAAGATGTCCACCAATCCTCTCCCTCTCTTCTCGTTGGGCACAACACTTGGTGCAATGCTTATTGGAGCAACATTGGCCTCAGCGTGTGTCGACGACGTTTCCTCCGTCGAGTCCTTCTGATCTCTTTCACAGTCTATTCGGCGTGTCCACCCTGCTATTCTTCGTGTATTATAGGCGTTACTCTCAGGATTCTTGGTTTTACCGATACTCCGTGTGTCTCGTAATTATAATATAGATTCCGCACTGATTCAGTGTAACACAGCTCGCTCTACTCTGGTACGTTAGGCCCGAGATAGTAGTGGGGGTGTAGACTTACCTTGGCATGTGTGTTTCAGGGTCCTTGACGCTCTACATTTTGTTTTGGCACTTCACATCTTGTACTTCTATTTGGTAGAGTCTTTCGGAGATATCATAACTTTACCGAACATAGTGTGGTGCGTCGTTTCCCTTTCGGATTGTCGATATACTCATGACGGGTACCTTTCCAGGAGTTTCAAGGTGCAGATGTTTATAGACCAGAAACCTTGTTTTTAACCATGCTCTCGCAGCTCGACTTTTCCATCCATGTAGGGAACTCACCTTGGAGCTAATGTTATTCTGATTTTGACTTCCAGCTGGTGATTGTTGTGGGTGTTAACCTGTACGTGTATCATCCCATGCAATTTATTGCACACTAAAGTATCTCTTAGTGTCTGTGTTGTACGGTTATGCATCCGTAAGGAGCGTCTTGTACCGTGTCCAAACTTATTCTAACTAAATTCTAACCGAAACTCTGCATAGTCGGACGTTATTTTCACCGAATCGTTCCCTGGATCCTCGTAAGTCCTGTCAGTTGATTCGAAGGTAGGGTGCTAATAAGCGATATAGGGTCTTGCTGTCGCAGGTGCCGTCTGTGGGTGTTCGTTTTTGCCGAGATCAGCATATCAGGAATAACCCAATACTCGTTCTGATCAGCTGTTATGATTCGTAAGCCTGGCTAATACATTCTTGCTTGATAGCTCATGAACCCTACCATAGTCGCGATTTATGAGGTGTACACCATTTCAACCTTCTTCCAATTCAGTGACATATCAGTACGTATGATGTCCTGGTCCTCTCCTTTCGCTCACGGCAATATATAGAGGATAATGGACGGAGTATTGATTGTCGGAGCAATTTCCGACTTGACCATATGTCTCTCAATGAGCTATTATCTATTAAAGAGCCGAGCGGTTACCATATCTTCTAGGTTGGTTTCTTTGGTTATCATAGTCCTGAGCTATCTAAGATATACAGACTGAGCGGGCGTCTGCTCATATTGCTGCGGCTTGTGTTGATGTCCGGGCTGGCTGCAACGTAAGCACTACTCGCATCCTTGTAGCGTCTAATAATTATAATGAGACAGTGCAGCCTCGATTCTGTTGCTAGTAGTGGTCTGTTTTGACCATCCTGTGAAACAAAGTGGATACTTACCCTGGCGTAGTTTCTCACCCTTCCGGACACTTTGATTTTTGCCGCAATCGCTTTCCCCTTACCAAGGCGTAAGCTCTTCATTTCTTCAGTACTGTAGTCTTGCTGATAATATTAATGTCAGTATACATAATCTCTCTTTTGACGATGTAACTATAAAATTCTTTCTTAATGCTCCACCCGCTGTAGCTTTCACCAGGCTTAATGCACGGACCCCTCAACCGAATAATAAATCTAGTCAGGCAAAGGGTCGCCTGCCTATGGAAGCGAACGAAGCAGTGCGTACATGTTTTTCTTTTACATGTCATAGATTCTGAACTGGAATGACTTCTATAGAACAATTTACCTTTGAAATTCATGGATGCAGCCACCCTGACCGATGAACAGGTGACGGCGGAGTGGAGTCAAGTTCATGACCCATCAGGCGGTAATTAGAACGAATTCACGATGGTTTGTGAGTCTTTGTAATGCCAGTACACCAGACATGCACTTACACCAACGTCGAAGATACACGTCATTTACCAGTAGCAAGACGTATAGCTGTATCTGCGATTCAGCTTAAATTTATAAACTTCGGATGCGCCGCCTCCGTTACATTGCCAATATGTTCAGTGGAAAATTTTAAAGACATAGCGAGTTTTTGGGCGCCTAAGATTGCAGTGCTATCTTTCCTTTTCTCATTTGAAGTCGCTCCTGCTTCATCGCGCCTTTGGGCAAGGTCCGAGAGAAGACAGGTGCGGAGACTTTACCATCGTGTCAGCAAAAACATTTCTTGCAAGGGAGGTTTTGATGGTAGGTGTTGAGACAGCTAAAACTATAACCGGTAGGAGTTGTTATGGTAAGGGAGGAACGAAGTTGGTTTTATTGGCCGTAAGGAGCATAGCCAGGCTCAAAGAAAGTCATAGTTCATGAGCCGGGGTCGGAAAAGAAGGCCACATGCAAACTTGTGGGCAGGCACGCCGTAAACATTGGGTCATTACTTTCAGCAGGACCAACGTAGAAGAAAGCATGCAATACACAGAGCAGTGGTACAGATACAGGTGTCCAGCGAAGCTAATGTTCGTCCGCCGGATCAGCAGGCCCAATCCGACGTACCGCGTATGCTACAATCCAGTGTCAATAAGGTGATCCCAAGCTCATCTCAGTACGCACGCGAAACGAAGCCCCACTGCCCAGTCTCGTGTTCTTGGGCGATCCACAATGGGCGGATCGTCGAAGCCTGCATATGTATAAGCACCATTTCCGGATCGGCTTTGAGGAAGCCAGTTGAGACTAGCTGGCAAGTTAGCGGCTCCCTGAAGCAATAAGGAGAGTGTGCGGCAGGATCGCCCCTGATTGATACGTTTAATCCTCCTTCATGCAAAATTTGGGTTTGAACCTGTTTTAACACGTACCAGAACCACGATGTCTTTATCTTCGCCCTGATGATTGTCGTTAGAACCTGAGGAACAAGGAGTCGAAAGTCTTACTGCAGGTGTTTAGGCATTTCGACCTCATGCTTCGCTTTGGTGATGTCACTGCGCGCAAACAATCAGACCAGATTTTTCGAGATATGAAGGTAGTCGTACTCTGGGTAATTGACTCTTCGCTTGGAGTAGCATGGTAGATCACCTTTAGATCGTCCTCTTCCCGCGGGTATGGAGAAGAAGCCGACACAATCCCCAGTCCAGTTTTTGCTCAACCCATGTTTACCACTTCGATATGATTTTCCTATGTTTCGATGAGCACGAAGGACGGAAGGAACAAGATGTGAAGCGGTATGCACCAAAGATGGGCACACCAGGGACCCAGCTAGGATCCGCCTCGATTACGCCCCCATTGGTCAGCTCAAGCGGGATGTAAGGTCCCGGACTTGGGGGATCAGGGGTGGTTATGGTGCGTGCGAGTTCTTCCACGAAGCACTGGTGGTCAGGATATAGGAAATGCCAAGTCGAACCACGGTACGGAAGGCCTCGGTGCGTAATTTGAATTCCTGCGCATGATAGTAAAAGTTGGGGGGAAACAACGGGGAAAAATGGATGTATTACCTTGATGAACGATATCATTGTAAGGCCATCTCGTCGTGCCAATTGGATTCCGAGACCAAAGTTTGCGGTTCCCACACTGCGAGCGGGTGTAGCGATGAAAGCCCACATGATGTCCTAGAGAAGCCCAATTGTCCCACAGTTGTACCAAAAGCATGTCGTCGTCCTCTGGATCCCATACAGCCAAGGAGAAGTTGCCTATACCAAGTCGGCTATAAAATTCAAGGGAAAGTATGCCTTTATCCGGTTGGATTCCGGTCTGTAGGAGGGTTACATTTCGTTTTCGAGATTCATACAATTCTGGGAAATTTTCGTCCGACATAGTGGCAGAAGGAAACAAGGATGGTTCAGTGATGTTCCAACTGAGCTCCTCAGATGTCGCAGATTTGGCAGCAAGGTATAATCTAACCAAGTAGGGCGACATCCGGCTGGAATGAGGACCCGTTCAGAGAACATTCAGGACTTGAGGACGATTTCGCAGACGACAATAGATGAAAGGAATAATTGCGGCAAGCGGAGTATGGTCGAGAACATGTTGTGGCTGTGTTTCACCTCTTCCTCTACCCGTCCAGGAGGCATGTAGAAGTTTCCGATATTTTTCAGGACGACCTTACCAGCACAGATTCCTCATCATGGTGTGGTACTTGCGAAATATTGGACAACAAAGCGCCTCAGTCCTTCGCTGGGAAACGAGCGATATTTTTCCCTGCTGTACATTGGCCGAATGAGCGATGAGCTGGAGAAAAATCATAGGATAAGAAGAATGACTAGGACATCCCACCATTGCGTTTAGCGCCAAGTCCCGGTCGTCAATATGGGCAAGGCATAGCTGCCGCCTGCGGTACGTCGACTTTCTGTTCGAACTAGATTTTTGTTTTGATTTTTTCATGTTCCCAGGTGCGGTGTCGTGAAAATAATGGAAACGAATCCTCTTGTCTCCAATGTCTGCCTTGGCGATGTCCTCGATATCAGCTTTCGTATGGAATGGTCATACATGCTGGATACGAGTCCATCGAGGGGCAGTACTTTCCAGCAGCTCGCACAGTGCCGGCAACGTCAATTCGTGGCTTACCACTGCGTCCACCAGTACAGCGGCCTTACAATTCGTATACCTCCTTATCTGCAATGGCTCATCACGCTTGCACCGACATCGGATGACCCGCCTGACTCTTTCATGGTTTACATCCCAGACAACATGTCATCCTGTCCCTCGAACTGCTGAAAAGGGGAGACGTACGGAACAAACAGAGGGCCGCTGGACTCTGGTTTTCTCGTCAGGCAAACAGCAGCGTTACCAACCTCGCCGGGTTTTCACCGCAATACCCAGCAGGAATCGTCGCCCAAGCCCAGATATCGTTCGACATAACTGCACCGAATCGCTATGCCGTGCGTTTGTTTCCTCCCTTTTATGCACATTGCCATTAATCTTCGTTCTGGTAGTGCTCTGATGATCTGTTCCTCTATTCCGTATACCCTCTCTTGACCGCCTCGAACGGCTGGCGCGCATACATGCAAATGTTTTCACAGAATGTGGATCAGCTCCCTTTCTAGTGTCTTCCAGAAGAGCTCGGTAGCATGGTAGTCCGGTGCTGATAACGATCGACATCCATCCAGACTAATCCTCGTCTTTGGTCAAGGTTCGATATTGTTTCTGGAAAACTGCGGGTGATCCACCATAGCAGCACACGATTGCTGTACAGGTCCCAGACGCGTCGAGGTCGCAAAAATGGGATGACAATCCGGTTTCCTTTCAGCGCTTCTCGTCGCTTCTTCTGGTCGTCCTCTTCACGTCTGCTTAGTCTGTCTCGCATGGTGCTGGGGTTATTGGTCTTCCATACCCAACGGAGATGACCGTATGCAGTGCCCAAGTCGTAGTTGTTGGAAATGCAGTCTTCGAGAATGGAGGAGAGGGATGGTGTATCCAGGGTATGGGACATTCGAAGGATGGCGTTGAGTAGATCCAAGATACCCTGAATACCGAGGGAAGTGCAGGGGATGTTTGCCAAGGCAGAGGATATCACTTCGCGCTCTCCGTTGGTATATTTCCTTTGCAAAGGAACCTCAATTGATGACTCCGCCTTGCCAGTCTCAGTGAATGCAGAAATGACCTCTTCGCCCTAGGAGCATGTGCATTCACTAATAATTCCATTCGTTTATTTTTGCGTGACTTACTGTTTTTATTTTAGATTGTACGAGAGATTCATAGTCCCCGTGATCAGGGACCTCGTCGCCATTATCGACACTGGGACTGGCAAGTTGTTCCTCTACGGCTGGAATCTGGGATTGTAAAACGGGGGTGCCTGAGAGCGCTTCTGGCTGACAGCGGGGCGACGGGTTCGGTGGCATGTCCAAAAAGTAATTGACGTCCCCCGGGGTAAAACCGGAATTCTGGAGAGCTTTAGGCTTTAGCTGCTCTGAAGACACGCGTTAGGTCAGGAGGTGAATCCTTCGATTTCCACGCAGCGGAAAAGATGGTACGGATACTAATTGACGTGGTTAACAAGGAAGTGGACTATGATTTTCGATATCGCTAATGTCGTCGGATTGAGTACTTGAAACAAAAGCAGGTTGAATACACACACAATTTTCTAATATCTCTGCTGAGACAAAGACGTATGCAAAATGGTGCGAGACGAAGGTGTTTGCACGAAGCACACCGAATTTCGGGTGCCCCCGAAAATTCAAATTTGACCTAAAACTTGACCTAAAACTGACCTTCCTTGCCATTTTTCCAATTTCGGGACTAGTTTTGCGGCCAAGTTTCTTTGGTCACGTGATAAAATTTATTTATTTATTTATTTTTTGACTCTATATTTTGAAACCGCAACCCGTAATCTATGTACAGAGACGCGGCGGCGCTTGCGCTTGGCTAACTCCAGTAGCTAATGTGGGTGTATGTAGGTATTGATAAATTTCAGTATAGCTGATAATTTCTAGACTCGCAAACTTCTTCGGCTTACGTCACGAGATCAAGGGGCATGAGCAGGACCCCGGATAATACCCTATGAGCCCTGAGCCCAATTCGGACAAATTTTGGCCAAATTGACCCTCTAAGCCTGGTCAAAGATCCGGACAAACGGGGCCAACGGGCGGTGAGCCCTGATCGACATTCGGACAAATACTGGACCTTTTAGGCCATTGAAGCCCCCCGCCCTTTGGCGGGCGGCGGCGGGGGGCCGACGGACTCCCGACTGCCCCCGACACCGGATTTTTGGTGACAGCCTTGAGTCCAAATTGGACAAAAATGGCTCAAATTGCAATTTTTCGGTCCGGACAAAATGCCAAAATTTTCAGAAATCTGGGATCAGGCCTCATAAGGCATTATCCGGGGTCCTGCATGAGCCTACGAAGGACTGGTCCGGTTGGTTACGAATTTGGCAGGACCCGCCAAAGGTGATCCCGCACTTGGTTTTTTCGCTGTCCTCAACGACGAAAAAAATGCCCAAATTGATATATTGAAAAGTGAATATTCTTCAATTTTAAGACGATTGAGACCAACATGTTTTTTTATGATAACATGAAAAAATTTCAAGTCCCTTGGACCCAATGGCTGACAATATGTCCATACGACATTCTTTCTCTTTCACTGCGCTGTCACTGCCTCATCCTTCCGTAAAATGGTCCCCAGAGAGAACGGGTTCATTCTGATGATAGAAAAGACAATGATGTGGAGCCAGATAAGCGCGACGAGCCCCAACACGGAATTTGGACTTGGAATTTTTCATTGTTCCTCGAAAAACATGTTGACCTCAATCGACTTGAAATCGAAGAATATCCGCTTTTCATTATATCAACTTTGACACTTTTTTTCATGAATATACGACGACAAAAACCTAAGTCCGGGGTCACCTTTTGCAGGTCCTGCCAAATTCGTACCCAATTAGACCAGCCGCTTCGCCAAAGTGATAAGCGGAGCCACGTGGCGATGCATGGCTGGTCACGAGCCTAGATAATTTCCCATTTGCGGTGTGAAGCAGGCTCATATTTGCAGCGTGGTAGAAACTAATGGCATGCTGCATAGCCCGTGCCAAAAGAACACGGTAATCTCCTATAGGGCGTACTTTGTCGTACGATTAAAACTTAATAGTCGGTCTCACGCACATGAAATGCCAAGACGAGGCATACATCTGTCAGGTTTGCATGAATGGTGAATTCATTTTTCACCGATAGTACTGAGGCATTTGTACAGAGCTAATATGTATCGCACCTTTGGCCAATAAGGATTGTATCAAACACTCGGAATCTGTGCGAAGGAAGATGAATATCAATGGCGGCAACATGTGAATGGCAGTCATACTTCTGAGTCTAGGCGCACCTTGATGACGTTTACGCATTGCAGAAAATAGCCATAGTTGAGAGTCGGACGTCTGATCGAATCCAAGGCCCAAAGGAGATGAACACTCGAGCACTGTGTCTTCTCTAACCCATGGCCCGAGAACTCGAAGCAATAAACTTCATCGTGTCTCTAGGAGTTGAAGCTGGTCAATGGATGGTAAGCTACGAGAGGGCGTGCGTCTAGTCTAGGACTGCGTCGATTTTACGCTATGCCTAATCATCAAGTCTGAGGCCAGCGTGGTGGGACGAGTTCCGCTATCAATCCTACGCTTTGCATTGAACCTACACGTTCCTTTTTGCCGTAGTTCTTTGTCGCACGTTATCGTAGTCAAACGATTAAGATAAATTGAACCACGGTAGAAACAAAACCGATCGTGGCTGTCGGTTGGCAAGAAATTACTAGCCAGATTATTTCACCTCCAGGAGTTAAACCTGGCACATTATCAGTTCCACTAGGCTATAGGAATAGTGTGGATGACGTCGTAGTAGCCGGTGTCGACACGAGCACGTTGCTTTTGGCGATGAGTGACGTGTCATGCACGTACAGTGCGGGGAGATGGAGAGGCTTGCAAATCTAGTCCTTTCTTGACCCGCCACCCCTTCCCAAGCAGGATGGGAGGAATATCGTTCCCTTGATCCATGCATGAGAAAGGACGTCATATTCGAAGAGCTGAACGATAGATTGAAAGCTGCTCCATGTCGATGCGGACGACAACTTCAGCAAAAGAGAGGAAGACCAGATCTAAAGAAAACAGGGCTGATGAATGGGTCGTACGCGAACAACTGGCAGCGACACGGTAAGCCACATGTATTCACAGCGTCGACCATGGCACATTGACACATAAGAGGACGAAAAGGACACCGTCAAAAGTTAGAAACTTGTAATCTTTGACATAAACTCCTGTACGAGTCGAATGTATCGGGGCGGCGCTCCCACTCCTCCATGCGGTAGTTGACAACGTTGGAGCTAAAACTTGAATGGAGGAGGAGAGTTTTGGGAGAGTTGATTCGAGCGCGCAGAAATTCCAACGTCGGATTTCCGAGCATTTTCTGAATTAACGTGCAGGTCGAGAGTGTGGTGAGGCTAGAATTTGTTGTTCGACGTCACAAGAGCTATGCTTGGATAGGGATCATATCATTCAGTTCACTAAAAATCGATGAGCCAAAGTCGGGGAGTGGGAGGAACGGCACGCCACACCCAACACTCACACGTTCGCACTGTCCGTTCGTTCAGCCACCATCGGAAATGTAGGTCGAATATCATGATTTCCACCCCGGGACTCGAACCTGGTGCATTACGCATACCCAATAGGCTACAATAGATTGGCAGGAAGGACAATACTTGCAACTTGCAACGGCCTCTGTCGAGTTCCCGCATCGAGAGAGTGCGACGTCCAATGGAAATGAAGTGAAGAGCTTTATCCCTGCCGAGCGCTACGTACTACGCGGCGAGATGACGTGCAAACGATAATGACGAAGGGATCGGGTTGTGCAAGAGAAAATGATTCTGCAGCAGAAATCCAAGCACTTCGTCCACGGGGACATCGTTTGTGCCATCCGCACTCATATAACTTCAAGATGACTGGGAAGAGGTCAAAGGGACGGAGAATCGAATGAAAACCGCGCCGAGTTTGAAGGAACGACACTAGTAATATCATGAGTATGTCAAACGAACTCGGAAAGCAGGTCTCGTACCAAGCGCGACCATCCCGAATTTCATGTTCAGCGCTATTTGGACCTGCATGGGTCGAATACCAGCAAGATCACACCCATACTGGCGTATATGACGTTGTAGTGGTTGCACCTCCGATTCTCCGTCGATACGAGCGAGTTCTCAGTGATGTCGATGAGCATCCATGTGAGACGGGTCGAGAGGGCTGCAATTCTCGTCCTTTCCTGCCCCGCCACCTCCTCCCAATGTAGCTGGATTCTCCTTGTCGTCATTCGCGATCTTCTCCCCAGAGTCAAAGGTGGGAGGGAAAAAGATGTGAGGAGACTTGAACGACCATCAGGATGGTCTCTGGGAAGAGGTGAGCGAATAGGACGGTATTCCCATGGTCCATGCATGAATTCGTGAAGGGTTGCGAACTTGAGCTCCTCGAAAGGTAGACGTTGAACTGTTCCACATCGATGCAGAAGACAATTTCGGCGAAAAAGAGGGAGACCAGATCTAAAGAAAAAGGTGCTGATGAGTGGGCTGTAAGCGAGCAACTAGTAATGACGCACTATCTGTGATGATCACGTCCTCCTCATTATCCTAGCGCCGACCTCCTCCTCTATCTCCAATCTCCAAGACAAAGACGTTATTATCATGAATTCGGGCCGACAGTAAGTACGAACACAGCCACAGAAACACGTTCCCGAGGTTGGCCGGCATTCGGCCCGGTCATTCCATCGCCCTTTCTCTCGCTTCTGTATTAGCGGAGATGGCCAATTAATCCAGTCTTCCAGTCTTCCGCCTTCGAGCCTCCTTGTAGGTTTATTCAAAGCTCTTGCTACCGGTTGACTGGGGCTAGCGCTGACTGGGAGATCTTGTAGATGGGACCCTGATGATGGACCTCTCGACGATACAGTCGTCTTCGACATCGATGATCCAAAGTCTTTATCTCGACGGCGTCAGTCGGAGTCAAGTGCAACGAGACTTGTTCTCAGTTACGGAACTGCCAATGATCGTATTACAACAGCGTATGTTAGCCGCAGCCCCGAGGTCGCCGCTGTAATTGAAACTAGAGGCATGACATATATCGTCCAGGAAAGATATCAGGGATCCGCCTTTTTGATATTCTCGCCAGCCTTTAAGTCGAGGACGAAATCAACCAGCTTGTACGATCATGGACCATCATGCCTTCTTTTGCTTTACCTTTTCGAGGTAGCGCCCTTCGAAGACTGAGGAAACCAGATAAAGTGAAAATGGGAAGCACTGCTCCGGACCCCGGAGGACGCTGAATGGACTGGGCGCTGACAGGATCAGACGTCTTGCTCGGAGAAGACCTCATCAGCTGCGCGCCCTGTTCCTAGTGCCTCTCTGATGTAGACCCAGTCTTTGTTGTGAACGGGAACGGATGGTGTCCGAGACTCTGGGTCTTGCAGTGTAGACGCCCAGCTCCCTCCAGGGAAGGTGTTTGTATCCTGGCTCCAGTTTCTCGTAGACTTTCGACGCTTCAGTGCTAGCCGTATCTCGCTATATCCTACCCTGCCACACCCTTTATGAAATTCTGATTCAACCTGTCATGACCTGGCGCCAATCACCCTCTCGGCGATACGACATTGTATTGCGACTTCGAGCGGCAATCTGCCCTTACCACTTTCGGTGTCCATTTGACTCAATGCATATATTCAAAGAGGTAGAACAGCATGCTCATCGTGGTATATTGTCTGCATCCTGACCCAATCCGGAGAAGGTGTAGTCTTGAACTGAACGAGGAACACGGTACACCGCTCGAGCCGGGTTGATCTTGCGAAGTAAGGTACGACCGAGGCGTGCGTTACGGCATGCACAAAAGGGTACGACAACAACAGCTCTTGCAACTTGCTTCTGTATCTTAACATTGTCGCTCATGTGTCTCCCCCAGTGGTTGCTGAAGGCCCTTCGACAAGTCCTTCGTGGCCATGCTAGAGGTCTCTCGCCTTTGAAAGCCGTTGTTCTCCTCTGGCGCTTCTTCCGGCGTCTCTTCCAGCACCTTTCGCGTACTCAAGATGACGGAGAACCTGATAAACCCCCGCGGCACATAGTTGACCAGGTTTCGTATCTACCCCAAGGCGTAGAATCAACAATGAGCACGATGTCGCTTGCGGTCGATAACGATACAGATGAGCCCGTAACGTCTGTTGTGTGCCGAAGCACTGCTCTACCTAACGATCCACGGTCCTCCCATGGTATGGCCTGATTGTCTGCGGCAAGCCGCTCCCAGGCTGGTTTGGCATTTGAAACTGATTTGAATCCTTCAGATGCTTGCTCCAATCCCTCGCAATTATCTCAAGATACCAGCACTATAGCACTCAACTCAGCCACAGACGCGCATCTGAACACATTGCATGGTCATCTACCGAGTCCCAAATCATCATCTACCTCTGGCGAGAATTCTTTTCCATCTGACTCTGAAGCTGCGGCATCCGCAGTAGTTACGTCACTGCCGGCCATTGCTGCATGGCACCATGAGCAAAATGAAAACAATCTTTACACATTGTGTAGCACATATCCTTTCTTCTCGCCCATATTACCCAGATTTGTTAAGGAGGGTGGGGCCAGGCATGTCCTTTTTTACTGGTAATCTTTGCTTCCTCTTCTGACATGCACCAGACCAGAAAACCCACATGACCCAAATGGAGCTTGGATTACTCCTTTGACTACCTCATTCACCCTGTATGTCTTTGTGTCCTCTTCATCTAAGTTCTTGTATTTGATGTTTTTGTCTAGCCATGGTGTCCCCAGTGGTTGGTCACTGCATGTGAATACTGCGGGTGCTCGTTACTATGTACATGAGAAGATGTTTCATGCATCGGTGAATGTGTTATCGACACCCTGTGACTCTGTTATGAATTTTTACCTTTGAAGATACAGTCTTGCCTGCAGTTTTGCATGAACTGACTAGGTTTCTGGATAATATTGTCAATTACATGCACACCAAGGGAATTACTCTCCCATCTAAAGTAGATCTTGTTTTGAGCTTTGGACAGGAATTGGAGGATGGCACTCATATCTGTGAATATTACTTTGCAGATCACACACACCATTCTATCTTTTGTCTGGATGGCTTTAATGCCAACATACTGCTGATGGTAAAAGATTGTAACACCTCTGAATCATCCCATCTTGCCCATGCAATAGAGGCTGAATATTGGTTAGTCTTTACAGTGGTGCCCATTATCATTTTTCATTGTGTAGGGGCTGATAACAGTCAGGTTGCATTCTGGCTTGTTTCCTGCATGCCAAGAAATGACTAGTGATATAATTGAAGAGGTCAACGATTTTCTCATTCATAGTATTGCAGGTAGGCTTTTAAGGCAAGTGAACAATGCTTATTCTGATGAACATTCCAGAAATAACCTCAGATTCAAGTTTCGTAGCATCCCAACATAGCTATACCCTCTCAGAATTGCAACAATATTTCAGTATCTTGAATAGTATCAGAAGTGAGGATAAAATACTGTAATACTGAAGAATTACTCATCCTGTGCAAAAACAGATAACCCTGGCCAGTCATATTCTCGTCCAGGTTTGGTCTGGACTGTAGGTGAATACCAAATTATCAATTGAAGATGGTCCACAAGCTAATGCAGCTGGAGAAGCTGTGATCTTGGAACATTGTTGTATGTTGATATATGTGTGATTATTAATGTGAAGTACAGTCTCATATTCCCCTAGCTGGAAAACGATACGTGAACTCTTATGGGGAACCTGGTCCTTTCCTTGGTTCCACTGACGATGACATTGAACGACCATTGCACACAGCAGTAATTGTTCTGTTATCACCATTTTTATTCTTTGCACCTGATATACATTACAATACCCTCTATGGAATATGGTGTAAAGCTATTTCTAAAACGGATTGGAATGCTTTCATTCGGAAACTCAGTACTGAGTGGCAAGATTTTGTCATCAATGTGAGGACTGACATAATAAACTCTAGAGCAAGTCTAACACATCTACAGGCTACTGTTTTGCTCAATGCTAATGTTGCTTTCTTGGCCATTCAGAGCATTGATGAATCTAGTTCTGACAAAGGACGCTCACCCACACAGATAGCGAGTTATGTATCAACAATTCTGAGTGTTGGTAGTATAAGTCTAGGTTTGCTTCTACTGCAGAAGTACCGTCACAAGAATCGTGTCTCTGACAGCCTGAAAGTAAGCCATATCTTCTATCACTTGATTTAGCATTCAGTTTGTTTTCTAGGGGGAGTTCCTTGGCATACAAAAGGGAGACTTAGGAGAGAGGCTTGGTCTAGAGTGTAAGACCCAAACTCCAATCAAGAGTAAACAACGGATGTATCGCGTTCGTACAATCTCCGTTGGGTCTTGTAGTGATTGATAGTTAAAGTCGCACTGATAGCGCTTAGCGAGAGTGAATGTGTTTCGGTATGAATAAACGTTAGCTCAAAGCTAGGGAATATACAGCTTTGAGTAAACTACTTTTATACTAAGTCGAGAGTCTGTAATGAGTACTAAGATGAGGGTACCGTGTTAGAAGATGAATAAGGCAAATACACGGTAACCGAGAATATGACATGTCAGTGGAGTATGAAGGCTCCATGGAGTCGCGGATCTAAAGATCAGATAAGATAATGGTAAGCGCCGAAGATAAGATAAGATAAGAGGTGCTTAGATAAGAAAAGTAAATAAATCGTGACATTACCCCCTTATTAAGGCAGGCGTCCCGACTGCTGTTAAGGTATGCTTGTCGGTTCCAGGAGCGATTTAGTGTCTGTTGAAGGATCGTCATGTCTGCCGAATAAATCCCAAAGTTCATAAAGTTCATCCCAGTTTCTGAGTTTCTTCCCCGTTCGAGGATCTTTGTGGTACTCCCAATCTTCCTTTTTGCCGTTGACCATATCTACATGTTCGGCGAGATAGTCGTCAATGAGTTCATCGGCGTCCATGTCGTTTTCTCGTATCCAGGTGTTTGATTCTGGTCCATAACCTTTCCACTTGACGAAGTAGTCTGTTGTCCAACGCCATGGTTCTCCGGTTCTTCCTCTGACTTTTCGTTCTCTACTGTCGAGGACTTTCTCGATTTCGTAGTGTTCTTCACCGTCGATGAGGTCTGGGGGAGGTGGAAGTGGTTGTTCTTGGTTTGGGAACGCTGGTGGTGTATATGGTGTAAGGAGTGATTCGTTAAATGTGGGATGTATGTGCCAGGTTGAGGGAAGTTTCAGCGTGTATGCTGATGCTCCTTTTTTCGAGACGATGAGAAATGGACCTGTGCATTTGTCGTCGAGTTTTTTCTTGGGTCGTGGGAGGTTGAGGTTGGTCGTGTCGAGCCATACCTTGTCTCCTACTTGATACTCGATTGCAGGCCGTTTCTTTTTGTCGTATTGGGCTTTCATTTGGTTGGCGGCTTTTTCTAGAGCACGTTTGGCTTCTTCATGGATTTTCTGCATTTCTGAAACGAAGGTAGTGGACGCAGGCGTCCGGAAGGGTGCCTTGGGTTTGGCGCCAGGGAGGATGTCGGCGTTATAGCCGTAGTTCACCTCAAAGGGGCTTTTACCGGTGGCGGAGTGTATGCGGTTATTGTGAGCGAATGCCGTGAGGGATAGCCACTCAACCCAGTCGTCTTGAAGATGGTTGACGAATATTCGGAGGTATTTCTCAACCTCTTGGTTTACTCGTTCTGTTTGGCCATCCATCTGGGGATGATAGGCGGTGGATGCATTTGCCTTGATCTGTAATAAGTCATAGAGGTCTTTCATGAACTTGGAGACAAACACGGTGCCTCGGTCAGAGATGACTACCTGGGGCATTCCGTGTTTGGCATAAACTTCGTCTCGTAGGATTTTGGCCCACCCTTCTGATGACAGCTCCGTGGTGCATGCTATCGGTATGATTTCCTTGGAGAATCGGTCGACGATCATTAAGATTGCGTCTTGGCCGTTGCACCTCGGTAATCCAGTGATCATGTCGACGGAGATGTGTGTCCAAGGTCGGGAAGGGATGGCGTTTGGATGAAGGGGCGCTGCTTTGGCTTGAGTGCTCGACTTTGTTCGTTGGCACATTTCGCATGTGCGGACGTAGTTTTCTACATCCTTTTTCATCTTGGGCCACCAGTATTCTCGTAAGACAAGTTCTTTGGTCTTTTCAATGCCAGGATGTCCCGCCGTGATATGGTCATGAGATATTGCGATGATTTCCCCTTGCAACGCATGATCTTGGGGAATATAGATTCGGTGATCGTAAGAGATCAAACCGTTATCTAGCTTCATTCCTCGATCATGGTTGAGGGATGCGGAGATGTTCTTGTCCCATCGGTGGTGGTCGAGCGTGGCTTGTTTGATTTTTGTGTGGATTTCCTCGATTGTTGGCATGACCAATGCCCGGAAATGCTCTGGTTTGAGGACAATAACCTCATCGTTGTCCTCCTTCCCTTGTTTGTGATCTGCTCTTCGACTGAGTAAGTCGGCTTTCTTGTTTGACGCTCCCGGCTTGTGGTGGAGAGAGAAATGATACTCCGCCAGTTCTGTTACCCAGCGTGCTTGACGACGGTTCAATTTCTGGGGTTTTCGGAAGTACTGGAGATTTTGATGATCTGTCCAGATTTCGAAATCCTGAGCCGCCCCCATTAGGTAGTGTCTCCATTCGTCGAGTGCAAGCATGATTGCGAGCAGTTCCTTGTCGTAGATTTCATAATTTCGCTCCGTTACCATTAGAGACTTGGATAGAAACGCGACTGGGCGCCATTTACCATCCTGCTCTTGCGATAACACAGTGCCTATTGCCCCTTCACTGGCATCCGCCTCGACGCGGAACTTGCCATTCTCCGTTGGTATTGCTAGTACCACTTCTTCAGCCAGCAACCTCTTTAACTCCTCGAAGGCCTTCTGTTGTGCTTTTCCCCATTTCCATGGATCATTTCCTGTCAGCTGTGTCATAGGTTTAACGACCTTGCTATATCCTTTAATGAAGCGTCGATAGAAGTTGGTGAAGCCTAAGAACGATTGTAACTGTACTTTCTTGACAGGTACGGGCCACGCTGCTATTCCTGCGATTTTGACTGGGTCCATACGAATGCTGCCTTCACTGATGATGACTCCGAGGTACTCCGTCTCTAAGGTCTCGAATTCGCATTTTTCCGCTTTAAGGGATAGCTTGTTCTTTCATAGGATCTTTAGGACTTCGCGTGTGATGCACCGATGCTCTGCTTTGGTTTTCGACATGATTAAAATATCATCAAGGTAGACTGTGACGTCGCCGGATGCGATAAGATCTTTGAAAATGTCGTTCATCATCCATTGGAAGGTTGCTGGCGAATTCATGAGCCCAAAGAACATGACTGTGGGTTCGAATAACCCTCGATTTGTTCTGAATGCTGCCTTCCACTCGTCGCCGCTTTTTATGCGAACATTGTTGTATCCCCACCAGACGTCAAGCTTGGAAAAGTACTTGGCACCCCGTAATTTATCCATTAACTCAGAGATGAGAGGAAGCGGGTATCGGTTTTTAATCGTCATCTCGTTGAGCTTGCGATAATCTTGTACAGGTCGTAGCTTGCCGTCCTTTTTTTTGACGAAGAAGAATGGTGAAGCCATGGGTGACTTTGATGGTCGAATTTGTCCGCTTGCAAGGTTCTCGTCTAGGAATTTGTCGAGTTCAGCCTGTTCGTTACGATTGAGAGGGTAGACTTTGCAGTCAAGGTTGGCGCTTGCGTTAGGAGTGAGTTCGATGGCGTGGTCCCACGTCCTTGGTTCGGGGAGTTTGTCGAAGTTCTTTTTCTCGAATAAATCGGCAAAATCCCTGCACCATTCTGGAACCATTTCCTCGAATGTTTTGGCCTCCTTCCCTTCGTTGGCTTTGGCGGCAAGGTCATTTGCGTGATGAGCACGTACGAGGATAGCTTGTGTAAAGTCTATTGCGAGAATAGTGTCTCCCTCCTCCAGCTCCTCGTCCCACTTGTCGTCGGGATCTGCATCTGGCAACGCGAATAAAATCTTTCGGCATTGGCACTGGGCAAACGTCAATCCCCCCGTCTTCCAATTGATGATTGGATTGTGTCGGGCGAGCCAATCATGGCCCAGGAATATTTGTCTGTCGCTGAGTTCTGTTACAGCTAAGTCTATCCGTTCTACGTGATCTCCGATTACGAGTAGGATCTCGGCGTATTGGGTAATTGATCCTCCTTGATTACGTGTTCCGTCAGCATTGTAGACTGGAATGGGCACAGCGGTGGCATGAGTCGGAATATTGTGTTTTTCGACAAAAGCCCGATTAATGGCGCTGCTGGTGCACCCGCTGTCCACTAATGCGACTGTTGTAACCTTAGTGCGATTATTTAGAGTCTCGATTTGTACGTCAATCGTCAAGTCTTTGCCCTTCCCGCTCAACGCGCTGATATACCGTTTTGGTTGTCGTAGTTCTTCAAGCCACCAAAGCGCATCAACGCGCATTGCCTTTCGCATCCCCTCGATCATGTCGTCCACTACTTCCTCCGCTTGTGCCTTGTGAATCCAATTCTTTAGGATTGCCTTCGCTTCTGACTCTGTCTTGGCTTGTACTATGCCGCGCAGAGTCCACTCCGCCCCGAATGGTTTAAGCCATTCGTGGTAAGTTTCGCCCTTAGTGTAAGTGCGCGAGAGCTGCGGGGCCTCCTTAGCCTTCGCATCAACCTGTGAGGGTTTGACTACCATTGGTGAGGTCACCGCAGTTTCTAAAGGGGGTGTTAAATTAGCCTTCTTGTTCATCATGAAGCTCGTAGCGTCCTCATCATCCGGTACCTCAGTCAGGGTTACCTGATGCCCCCTTTCTACTGCCTGGGCGCTAGCAGCTTCCTGTCTTCCGGCTTTCTGGTCGTCCTGGGTTGGATCCAAAGCCCCTTGGTGTTTAAGGGATTTAGACTTTGGCAACCGTATGGTAATCTCTTTTACCAGAGGAGGTTTTGCCAAGGCTATTCCCTCGTAACTCCCAGCGAGGCTGGGACTCCGTAGAGCCGTTTCGTCAAAGGGGGCGCTATGCGCTTTTTTCAATGCCCCATCCGGTTTAACCGTTATGATGGGTGTCACTATGGTGGGTGACTTATCGTTCGGTACTTTTGCCTGTAATAGGTTACTTGTCAAACGTTTAGTCGTCGGTAGTTGAACTACCACGACGTCTGAGGTTTGATTCTTGCTTAGTTTCTGATCTGTTTGCGAAGTCGCGGGTATATTCGAATGCGTGGTGATAACTACAGGTATATAAGTACATTGAGAAGACGCGATAGGCGTACCAGTCGAAACTAAGTCATTTGCCGAGTGAGTTGAATCATTTACTCCTCGGCGCTCTCTTTTACCTCCGTAAGTGCGGGCTGTTTCTCTTCTTCTGGGTGATTATCCCAATAAGCATTGCAGCGTCGTAATCCCTCAGCCCGATTTTTTGGGCGTTTGGGGCAGTCACGTTTGAAGTGGCCTATCTCGCCACATCCATAGCACTTTGCTGTTGCTGCTGCTGCTTTGACGGCGTCGATGTCCATCGGCGCACCGCGTCCTCCGAATGTTGTCCCTGTAGCTGTCTTTGTTGATGTTACAGGGGCTGCTGTTTGGCCACCACCTTTAGTAGGTGTGGTTGTCTTCTGTGTCTGTGATCGATTTGTTGGCATAATTCCTTCTGCCTGCTTGAGGTGCCAGTTGAGGTCGATTCGGGTTAGACGAGCTTTCCAGCCGTTGTAATCGACTGGTACGTCTCCATCAGCTGAGTATATTGTATTTTTACTCGTTTGACGAGCCGCCTTTTTGATCTGATGGAGCATCAGCTGGTCGTTGCTGCGAATCCCAGCGTGGTAGGCGAGTTCTTCGAATTCTTGGAAGAACTTGTCACCGTCTTTGAAGTCCATTTGTCTGAGCTTCTCCCATTGTGCGTATTTCAACTGTGAGTTGGCATCTTTCCAAAACCGTGTTGTGAGGGCTGTTTTAAAGTCCTCATAGTTTGGATAGAGCTGTTCTCCGGTTGGCGCTGTTCCTAATTGCTGTGCGCTTAACTCCCACCATTTCCCAGCGTCATCTGCGAGTCAAGAGACACAAAAGATGACTTTATGAGGAGGGTGTCGGTAGTGTCGGTTGAATACGTCGAAGTGGAGTTCGCACTTTAGGAAAAACCGAGAGATGTCCTCCGAGTTGCCTTTGAAGTCGTCAACCTCTTTGAGAATTTTTGGTTTGAATTCATCATAAGGGGCGACGGCTCCGTCAACTAGTTGCCAGGGTACTGGTGGATCTGGCATTTGAGGTGGAGCGGGATATCGTGGGAGCGCGTATCTTGGAGGTGGGGCGGGAGGTGGGGCGGGTTGTGCGGGCTGCATGCCCCTTCCGCCTCCAGCGAATGGCACGTACCCGGAACGGAATGTTCCTGGTGGCTCGTGTCCTCTGAGGAAAGAGAAGGCACTAACTGGTGCTCGGGGGGGGGGGGGGGGGTCTTGGGGGTTCATCTGGCATCGGTTCCTGGATCTCGATCTCCTGTGCTTCTTCTTCATAAGGGGGAAACTCCTCCATGACGTTTTGTCGATGTATCGAGTTCCATAGGAAGCGAGCGTTTCGCTCCGCTTCATATCAGAGTATATCATCTGCGTGGAGTCCCCTTATCCTTCTCATTAAATAATCGTTTCCGGCTTGGGTTTCTCCCCAAGTCGTATCAAAAGGAAGTGCATAGGCAAAATATACATATAGGTCTTTGTAACTGGCTTGTCTGAGAATGGTTGGAATGGCTATACTGGGGTCGTCAAGTGTTTCTTCATAAAAGTTAATGGCGCTGGCTAGTGTCATTTGTATAGGGGTTGGGGGTCGACTATTGCGACGACTCAGGGGTCGAATCGGGGATGTGATCGGGGATGGGTCTAAATGGGGTAGCGGGTCGTGGTGGGTTAACGGCCGTGCTGGGGTCGCTGGACGACTCTGTTGGCCAATCTCCCTCTGGGTTCCCTGTTGGCTCTGGCTCCTCATGCTGCTGCTCTGCAGTGATCTGGTCTGCGATCTGCTGCCAGCGAGAGGCTCGAGGAGGACGGTGCGGGGATCTGACTGGTGACCTAACATTTCGCCAACCGCTTCGCGGTGCGGGGTAAATGTGGGCGGAGGTGCTGGCGATGGGTGCCTCGATTCGTACAGGCTCGAGTGTCTGCTGCTGGCTCGATAAGGGCTGGTCCCATGTGTGGGCGTAGCCTGCTGGGGGTGGTGTTCGGTGATTGGGGGAGTTGGTACGGGGAGCTGGGAAGTAGGCACTGTAGGGGATATCGACATTATCCCAGAAATCTGCGGAGGCAATACCGGCTGCGGGTGGTGGAGTAACATTCCTGTCTGCCCAAGTATCGTAATTGGTGATGGGGGCGACGGGTCTGATGTCTCGGCCCACTTCAAATCCCCCGACACGGGCGGCGAATCGGGCGTACGTGCCGGGTGAGGGAGTCCTAGGGATGTACGGGATATAGTCGGGAGTGTCGGTGGTGGCGTTAGGGCCGACAGGCGTGCGCCTTCTGGTAGGGGTAGGAGATCCTCCCTCCGCTTCATTGGGATGAGTCGGCTCACCCACGACCTCTTCTTCGCGCTGGTTGTTGTTTGTAAGGAAGTCGTGGATTGGGATCGTGTGTCGCGGTACGGGTGCGAGGATTCGGGATGGTAACTGCTCGAGCGGGATGGCATTGACATCGTTGGTGGGAGTGGTAGAGACTGTGGGGGTGTGTCTGGGTCTTCCTCCCCTGTTTATTAGGTTGTAATGAAAACTGATTGCAATAAGGAGGGCTAGGGAGACGAAGGCGGCACTGGGAATTCCTAGGGCGAGGGCGATAATTTTGGCGTCCTCGTTCTCCATGAAGGGCTCTGGTTAGAGAGCTTGAGAAAGCTTTGAGCTAAATGTAAGACCCGAACTCCAATCAAGAGTAAACAACGGATGTATCGCGTTCGTACAATCTCCATTGGGTCTCGTAGTGATTGATAGTTAAAGTCGCACTGATAGCGCTTAGCGAGAGTGAATGTGTTTCGGTATGAATAAACATTAGCTCAAAGCTAGGGAATATACAGCTTTGAGTAAACTACTTTTATACTAAGTCGAGAGTCTGTAATGAGTACTAAGATGAGGGTACCGCGTTAGAAGATGAATAAGGCAAATACACGGTAACCGAGAATATGACACGTCAGTGGAGTATGAAGGCTCCATGGAGTCGCGGATCTAAAGATCAGATAAGATAATGGTAAGCGCCGAAGATAAGATAAGATAAGAGGCGCTTAGATAAGAAAAGTAAATAAATCGTGACATAGAGACTTTGGCTATCATGTATAGCCTACCTTGGGCTTTACTCATGTGGGCGTGAGTTACCTACTTAACCTTCTCAGTGGTGTAGTAACCCCAAACCCAGAATGATCTTTTTCCTGGCAGTGTTCTGCCTTATGTGTTTCACTGTCTCCAGCTTATTGGTCCGAATGATTGTAGGCAGCTCATTATTAGCCATAGGCATCCTCATCTTCTGGTACCTCACGGTATCATGGGAACCATATGAGCTGCGATGGTATGTGCGGGCCCATGTCCATCTGGTCAAAGCTTGGGAACGATTACCCCGCAGACCACCTGTACGCCTCCCAAGGGGTTGGCGGACCGTTGTTCCGGCATATCGGGTCGGTCGGTCGGTCGATCTCGCGAGGCCTAAAATATTTTTTGGACCCCAACTTCTCCTACTGAAAAATATCACTGTTTCTACCTTGTATCTCGTTGTTATGACCTAGAATAAGAAATGTTTTGTCTATTCATCATTTTCAAACAAGGAACGGCAAGAAACATATCAAATTGAGTGAACAATGACCCGCAGACTCGGACCGCTCGGCAGAGGAGTTTCCGAACCGATGCAAACCTTGCCACTGTAAACTGGAAACTTTGTGTGCAATGGCCAGCAGCTATGAGGTTCGTCTATATTCTCAACCGATAACAATGCTCTAATGTTATAAACCAATACTAGGTTCGGGCCAATGATGGATATATCCTCTGTCCAGATTGCGAAGACTGGATCAACGTTGGCGCCGCTCCTCCAAGTGCACTTGACAAGGTCCACCGAGGAAAACTAAACTGCAAGAAAAATGCGATGAAGAAAAAGAAATCAAAGGCTCAGCGCTCTATTGCAGATTTTTGGACGAAGAAAGCGGCACCTACCCAATCTCTCCTCCGTTGAAGTCCCGTTTGTTGAAGAGCAGGAAACGCGGCGTGGGCGTAAGCGTAAGACCCGGACCTGGGATGACCTCAGGGTGTGTATATGCGGAATAGCTATTGAAGATCAGGCAAGCAGAGAAGTTATTATATGCAGGAACAAGGGATGCGAGACAAAGCTTGTAAGCTCCAGCTCACTGAAAGACCAACTGAAGCTTACCGTTATTTGCAGTATCACATTGACTGTGTAGGACTTGAAAGGCGGATTGGTAATTGGATGTGTAGGGCTTGTAAGATAGAGAAGCACGGCCATTAGACCAGAGAGTGATATGAAGTGGAATAGTATTGAGAAATGAAACGCGATGACAACGCGATCTGCTTGTGATTGGCTTGCGATGTGGGGAGACTGGGGAAATTACGATACGGGATCACATGATATATCCTATTGTAGAAGGTCTTTCTCACGGGGGTCGGTCGGTCGACTGGCTGAGGGATAAAATATTTTTTGGACCCGATATGATGTATTTAAAATGCGCAAACCCCTTGACGCCTCCTGGCGAAGTTCAACATGGGTTGGATGGAAAGAATGCTGCGGGAGAGTTCACATGATGTTGAGATGGCGCCGATGGGCCCACATACGATGGCAGCACCCATTTCCGACAAGCCGGCAATGTGATCTCATAAAACAATGTCAGCGAGCTCGTATGAGACGGTGTTAGCCACTGGTTCTCCTGGGACAAAATGAGTGTGATGGATATTCAAGATGTATGATGATTGACTGGAAGGACACAGGCGAGTAGAAATTTAGTGGTACCCTGGAAACCTCATGGTGCTTCGGCTAGTCTGGCCGCGGTCCGGTGCAGGACCGTGTGGACCCGGTCCGAACCCGAACCGAACCTGCAGGTCCAGGTCCGGTCCAGGTCCAGGTTCGAGGTTCGGCCTGGTCAAAAATTCTGAACCCGGTTCGGACCCGGTCCGAACCGCGTGAACCTTGGGGTTACGTGACGGTCAATGACGTGACAATTTTTTACCTCTTGACTTGTGACTACCACGGCACTTCCGTCAAACTTGCGTTTACTAGCTATTTTACTTCTTTCCTCTGTTGATGTCCTTCTCCCTGCGCTACATGCTCTACCTTATAAATCTCCCCCCACCAATGTCGCCTCCACAAACGCTCCAGGATCAAATGTCTGCTTCATCGATGAGTCTTAGCTGGCAGATGGCACGCAATAAGCCCAACATCGACTTGCCGACCCTCAATATCTATTCGCTACACTCAGGGTGGTCTTGTCTTGAACGAAGTGAGGGCTGAGTACTGCAGTTTGGTTGGCTTGCGTGCTCACCCTGGGCATAGCACGGTATTGTTGAGAGAGTGGGTGGTTGCGGCACACGCCGTACTCATCGTTTGGTGCGTGAGCTTGTTCTTTATTGTTTTATTGAGGCTCACACGATCGATATAGGTTATCGATAACAAATTCCAGTTCGACAAAGAGGAACGGGACATTGACTCGTAGTATTTCTTTAATGTATATAACGCCTATTGTTCACAACAGAGCCCTGTTTTCGCCAACTCCCAGTACACCCAGTAGTGCATGCCAATCCATCCCTCTTCACCACAATAATCCGTATGGAAATCTGCCCTAATTGCTATCAACTACGATATTCAACACAATTTTTCGCTGAACCCGGTTCGAACCTGGACCGAACCTGGACCGAACCTTTTGAACCTGAACCTCGGGTTCGGGTTCGAGGTTCGGGGGGGCGGGAGGTGAACCTCGAGGTCCGGGTTCGAGGTTCGAGCAAATGTGCCCGAACCTGGACCGAACCGGTCCCCGGTCAGACTAGCTTCGGCGTTGTGTCTAGCAGGATCGTTGTAGTTACGTTTCTTTGTTTTGTCCCCGCTATACTTAAAGGAGAGACGTGGTAGTAATATATCTTTGTATCCGAGATGAGATTTATATGCGACCGAGAACAATCCCAATACCACATGGGACCTTCCGAACAAGGGAGTTCCTCGCCAATGATTCGTAAGACCTCAGCATCCTCACTGCTGGGGCCGGTTCCTTTTCAGGACGGAAAAAGATAATCTAAAAATGTTGTGACTTTTCGTTACCTAGGCTGTATGCCACAAAAACGGGATAAGGAAAACTCAATGAAAAACTTGTCCTTTTTAGTGCTCCTTTTGTGTGCCAAAAATAGCTGCTTTTCTACGAATGAGAAGCGGTTTCCTTTGTTCTGACTGCGGGAAACATATTTCACATTCCGTTTTTCGAGCTCTTTTTCTTACCTTAAAAGAGTACGTAAATGATCCCACCTTTCAACTTGTTTTTACCTTTAGAAGACCAAATGAAATGCCGCAACATTTTGAGGTCTCGTTTTTCCGATCGGAAAATGCATCGACCCCAGCAGTGCCTCATTCCCAGGCTCGTTAAGAATAATTGGGGTACAGTGCAATAACGACATCATAGTCAAGCGAGATAGGATCTACGCTCTTGACTCTTGACTCTTGAGCAGCATGTGACAGAGATGTCGGAGATGCTGGACAGTGCGAATCAAAGAGCGCATGAGGAGGCCTACTCTGATATCTTCAGAATTGCCGCTCTCCGGACTCTCAGGTACCTCCATGAGGCTATGATGGGGCGCATAATCAAGAAGCTGCTGAAAACGGAGGCCAAAACGATGTTGAAAGACCAGCATGTGGCAGGCGGTATCCTTGACTTTGAATTAACCTGGAAGTGTTCTCCGAGCTGTCTTGTTCCCGTAGCTAGCCCATCTCTACGTACGCATTAGAGAAGGGCGTAAAAGAACAAAAAGCCCTCCCACCTTTCATCACTCAAGGACATCTGTAGTGGAGCAGAACACTCACGGGCAGTGAGAAGATTGACAACGGGCATCAGGAAGGGCAAGCCATAGTCTCACGACGGAGCTGAGGGTCTACAGAAAGGATCAGGGATGGGCGAAATGGAGCCTATATGCTGGCGTCTCTATATTAGAAGTGGGCATCCCGCTCTTCTTCCGACCACTTCTATCCAGCGGTTTCTGAGACCCGTGGGTCCGATTTCTTAATCATTATCAAACCTGAATACCATCCGTAATCTTGAAGCCCCGCGTAGAAAATGTAGTGCCAATAAATCCCTGCACGCTCAGTAGGAAGAGCACCGTCAAAAACTGTATCAACAGGTGATTTTACCTCCGGGAGTCGAACCCGGTGCATCACACCAGACGAACTAGATTATATGCACCACGCCGGGAGTAGTGTGGATGACGCCAACGAAACGTCGTCACCGGCATGTAAGCCTAAACATTGAGTGCGTCGTCCTTGATACACACAAGGTGCGCCTTGTCCTGTGGTCCTTTCCCGACAATTCTCCTCGTCTATAACCTTCTCCGAAGCCAAAGGTGGATGGGCTGAAGGATCGACTGGCAAAGAGTCAATCAGACGTTAAGGCCAGGAGGTTGCCGCGGGGGGGGCGAGCGAGAGCCAAGTTGATGTCCTTCGGTCACGCGAGTACTGAATGGGACAAGAATGCGAACTGAATCAAAGAGGCAACGATGAAGTATATGCACAACTTTGCACGTCGAGTGGCATGCCGTGTTTCCTCGTAGAAAGAGTATGATTGGGCAAGATACATGCAAAGCTGACTAGACGAAGGTTAAAGCTAATCGTAGCAGGTCAAAGGCCCCATTCGTTGGCGCCTAGATGCTCATGCTCATGAGCACGCTGAAGTCACGCAAAAAGCAGAAGTCCCGTACCAGAATTCTTATGCCACGTCTTCGGTAACACGGGTCCTGCATCTTGGATCAGCGAAGGACGAACTATCCCGCCTGGGATCGGGTCAAACTTGAGGACTCCTTGCTCATCGATCGGTGGGAGAGAGCGACGGTCTAGGTGACTTCATACACAGCGATATTAGGTTCCGCTCGCCGGGGGACCTCAATGAGAAGAGATCAGACAGTATACAGGAAGCGCCGTTTGTTCAGCATGCTGGTAATCGTACGGGTTAGAGGGCGGTGAACCTAGACGCTCATCAGAGTTCCAAACTAACGTAGAAAACGAGTCTCGTACCAAAAATTCCATTGCGGCACCGTGTTCTTTCTTTGCCAATTACGCCGCTTGGACCTGCACCCCTGTCATCCGTCACAACCAAGCCTCCTAAACCAAACCAACGCACTCCTTGCCATATTTCCTCGTTGCGTCTTCAAGGAGAGAGGAGGGGCAGTCCGAAACGAAAGTTCGGAAGATGAGGGCAACGACTGAAAAAGAGCGGTCGTCGATTAGACGTACGATACAGGCAGGGTATAAGAGGAATAGTCGATAGGCAAAGTCTGAAGTACCCAGTGATGGAGCTGTTGAGTGGGCCATAACACCATGTGATGTCCACACATCGTCCCATTCAGGAGCAGTGCGGGATAGAACGTCACATCAGACGTCGTGGCTTGTTCGAAAGAAAGTATAGTCGAACGATACCACGGCAGGTGAGACGAAAAAGGTCGTGGGGATGACTGTCGGTTGACAAGAACGCGCGCCTTCTCAGTGAGCATGTCGTTCTAAGGACGTCGATAGTGAGACGGGTCGAGACGGATGCAGTTCTCGTCCTTTCCGGTCTCGACCCCCTCCCAGTAGATCCCCTTGCCGTCGGTCATGATCTTCTCTCCAGAGTCGAAGGTAAAAGGGAAAAAGACAAGAGACTTTGACGGTCTCTGGGAAGAGGTGAACGACTCAGACAGGAAGAGTGCTAATCCATGGACGAGGAAGGACGCCATAATCGAGCTGCAAACTCGAGCGAAATCCCTTCCAAGGCGACGGCTCATTTGGCAACAGAGAGGGAGATCTAAGAAAGGGCTGATAAGTGGGCCGTACGGGAAGAACTGGCAGCGACGCACCAGTCGTTGGGATCCATGCGCACTCCTTTTCCTAGCATTGACCTCATCCTTAGCGTGTCCTCTATGTCAAATCTCCATGGCAAAGGCGCGAGTAACAGACATCATGAGAAATTCGAGTCGGTGTCGCTAGACATGGATGCAGGAAAGTTGGATGTTGACGGGCATTCGGCCCGGTCACCGACTCTCCAAACCTCTTCTACTTACCATCATGCAAGTATGCTCCAACTCGCACTGTATTCAAACGTTCAGACCAAGAGAACAGATTCATGAGCTCTCTCGCTAAGCACACTCTGCCTCCGCTTTCACCAAGATTGCAGAAGGTATGTGCAGCGTCTTTGACAAGTTCATGTTTGTCCGCCCTAATCACCCTATAATAAAGTCTTTCTCCTCGAATTTGCCGACGTTTCCCGTGCGATAGCCCTCATTCCTTCATCCATCGTCGGGGATACACACTTGAGCGCATGCAGCGAAGTCGCCACTACGCAAAATCGGGAGCTTGTACTTCAAGGAGGATGTCAGCCCCAAGCTACAGGATCGACCATTATATTTGAGCAACGAGGATAACCAGCGCCCAGAAATACCGAATTGGACCCATAGTTGACAGGGAGTGGTGACGGGAGGAGAGGAGGAATATGCAAGCCGATCGCGGTCCCTGGGCGTAAACATTCCAACTGGTTCCATTTGAATCACCTGCTCATTCCTTCACAAGGGCCTGACATAGCTTCGTATATCACCGCCGCTGCACGGCTCGCGCAGGAATGTCTCTCTCTCGGCATTGATACCAATCCACCCTTTTCTCGCTCCGACGTTCCCGAAATCCATTGACTCCTCGAAAAATGTATAGCCGTTGCTCCTCATCTGGCTCCGCCAGACTCCTCGTTATTGTCTCCCCTTCTCGCGCACCCTGACATGAACACATCAGACATGCTATCGAGAGCCCCGAGAAACCATCAATCACTTGCTTCCTCGAGTGGCAAGGTACCATCGTCGCTCCCGTCTTCAATACCAGCACTTCTGCCTACACCGACGGCGTCATCGAACTTGACTCCGAGGCATTCGTACCACCCCTTCCGAAAGACATCGACCAGCTCCACTCAGACGAGCAGGAATACCTTCGGCTCCACCACAAGTCGTTATCCCGGGATCGGTTCTACGTCACTCAGCTACCGAAACTCGTCCCCATCCACACTACTGTATGGCGATACCCCCATCAGGAGTTTACGAGCGACCTCTGTACCTTCCCTGACGGACCGCTAAAGCCTCGTATTACTCTCATGAGTCATAACCAGTTCGGACTCCTGGTCAGACTTCAGTACTATTCCTTGTCCCATCCATTTTTCGCCGACTGTTATCATAAAGAGTTTCAGGACCATCAGGATATGGCTGAAACGCTGTCGAATTACTTGGGGTAGGGATGGGTATTTGATGATAGGTTTGAGGCTATAGAGGCCGCGACAAAACAATGGGATGCAGTGGTACTTCAACGCAAGCAGGAAGATGGGAACAGGTAGCCCAAGCGATCTTGCCGGACGAAGGTATGGCTCGAGGACGCTCTTAGACATCGGACAATTCTCGCCGCCCTCTGTATTCACCGGTCAAATCTCAGCGCTCCACTATCCATTCTTGCGACTGTACTCCCCAGCTTGCGGAACGTAAAAAATTTGGCCGTTCTTTCCAATCTATTCTCCGATGCTATACGCATTGCTGATACCAACTGCTCGAACCTGTTCGAATACAGGCCACGGTCCTCCGTTAAAAACGAACGTCTTATCAAAAGACCGACTCCCTTTTCCCAAGTAACCACCCGAACTCCGCATCTCCTCTTTCCCTGTCGACTCTAACCGGCCATTGAGTTGGACGACTGTCGTGTTACCATCATAACATCGACGCAGACAAATGGGCACGTCTCGTTGGATGAAGGGTCGGATGCTGAGAGGGTGCCAATGTAATTACAGCAGACACCGGGGAGGACTTTCCAAACATACCGCGCAACCATGCACTACACGAGCGCAAAGTGTCTGATTATCATGTCTTGTGGGATTACTTAAAAAACCGAAAATCTTGACATAATTTTACCTCCAGGAGTCGAATCTGGTGCATTCCATAGACCCGCTAGGATGACGACAGGCGTGGTTCCCATCCCATAGTCTTCTTCTCGAGGCACACAAGCAATGTAGCACTCAGTTCCACACAAGAATCAGACTCGCGTGTTCCATTTCGATACGCTGCATTGCGCCGTACTCAAACTACACCCAGGAGGACGAGGAGCTTGATGATCGGGACCATGCACAGCTCGTCGAGATACTCAGCAGGGAGCTTGAGGATCCTATGTGGTTCTAGGACGCTGCTTCGTTGTCCGTGTGACGGAGGAAGCTGCTTTTCCATCTCGTAGAGACATGCTGAGCCGAAGACGAGGTACATACATGTACAATTCTTTCCCGGTATCTTGTCTATATCTTACATAGCCCAGTCTCTTTTCTCTAGAATTAGTTGACGAACCTAAGCCCTCGCTAGCGTGCTACCTATTTCGCTACAAGCTCCCTGTTGAAACGTTGACGGCCGGCGCCTGCTTCAACATGGGTGCGATTGTGGTCGTCTCCTCTGTCAAGAATACCACCGGATTCCTATGGGACGGCCCACATATCATACGGAAGAACAGCTGCCATACAACTCGTGAGTAACCTATCGCTACCCACCGCGGATAGTACTCACCAACACCTTCATTGTCGGGTTCTTCTTTCCATCCTCGTCCGAATCTGCTAGCCTCTTCACCCAGTCGTTTTTATCCACGCGCTCGAAGCTCACACCGGAAGCTTCTAATCCACCGAGAATATCCTTCCAATGCGCCGATGTGTTGGGATTCAGGATATGGTATACAGCCTTGGCGGGTTTTGTAAAATCTTGAAAAAGATTATGGCTATCCGCGTATTCATATCATGTAACCCTGTACGAATCGAACGTATCGGGGTCGCACTCCCACTCCTCCATGTCGTAGTTAGAAGCATCGGGGAGGGGGCTAATAAAAGACGTGATTTGAGCGCGTCTAAATTGAAGGAGCCTTCCCTCCGATTCATGAGTAAATGAGTGTGAGTCACGGATCGAGAGTGCAATGATGTTAGGATTTGGCGTTAGACACGACCGTAAGACATTCAGCTCCAGCAACCCGATAAAAATTGATGAGTTAAAGATAGTAGAGTGGGAGGAAGGACACGACATACCAGGCTTCAGTACTTCAGTCCTAGACCATACGTTCCCGCCAATATCACCGTTTTTCGGCTACCGGCGGTTGTCAAAAGTACTATGTTTCCTGAATTCACCCCCAGGACTCGAACCTGGTGCATTACGCATACCCAATAGGCTACAATAGACCGGCAGGAAGGATAATACTGCCAACAGCCTCTGTCCAGTTCCCGCATCGAGAGAGTGAGGCGCCGAACGGAAACAAAGGGAGGAACTTTATCCCTGCTGAGTGCTAAGCGCTAAGCGGCGAGATGACGTGAACGAGAATGACGAAGGGTTCAGGTTGTTCAAGAGAAAATTCTGTAGCAAAAACCCAAGCACTTCGTCTACGGGGATGCCGTTTGTGCCATCCGCACCCACCCACACGCATCTTGCCCGGGACGAAGTCAGACGGAGACGTATAAGATGACTGAGAAGCGGCCGAAATGATGAAGAATGAGATGACCACTGCGCCGGGCGGGAAGGACCGTTTGCGCAGTACGCTAGTAATATCATGAGCAGGTCAAACGAGCTTGGAGGGCAAGTCTCGCACCAAGTGGGCCCGTGCTCTCTCTCTACACTATGGACCTGCACGCGTCTCAAAAGTGCACCCATCCTCGTGTGGATGACGTTGCGGTAGCTGCGCCTCCTCAGCGTCAGTGCGAGCGTGTCGTTCCCAGTAATGCCAGTGAGCGTACGTCGAGACACTGGTCGAGATGTATGCAATTCTCGTCCTTTCCCGTCTCAACCCCTTCCCAACACATCTCCTTGCCGTCGTTCGCGATCTTCTCTCCAGAGTCAAAGGAGGAAGCGAAAAAGACGCGAAGAGACGTGAAGTCTGAAGGTCTGAACGACCATTAGGACGGTCTCTTGATAGAGGTGAACAAGTAGGACAGTAATCATGCATGAGGAAGGATGCTATATTCGTGAAGGGCCGCGAACTCGAGCACATCAAAAGGTAGATGTTGAGCTATTCCATGTCTATTCGGAAGACAATTCAGCAAAAGAGGGGGAGACCAGCCACTGGCAACGACGGTGGTAGTCGTTGGCATCCACGCACGGATGTACACAGCCACAAGAGCATGTTGGCTGGCACTCGGACCGGTTATTCCATCGTTCTCTCCAAGCTTTCCGTGTCCGTCCTCGACCTTCCATGTAGGTTTACTATTTCAAGCTCGGTTGACTGAGGCTAGCGCTGACTGCGTTTTATAGACGGGGCCTTGATGATGGACGTCTCAACAATACAGAGTCTTCTTCGACATCCAAAGCATTTACCTCGATGGCGTCAAGTACAGCGGGACTTGGTCGTCAATTACGGAACACGCTTTACAACATGTGTTGGCTGTATAATCCTTAACACCAGGCCCTGAGGTAGTCGCTGTTGAAACCAGAAGCGCGGCAAGGCATCGTGCATCAACCCCCCTCTCCTATTCCCGACGACGAACCACGGTCCATTATCTGTTATTTTCTCCTCTTCGACATTGCGCTCTTTGAAGATCAGGGAATCTAGATAAAGCGAGACTGAGGTACATTCCGGACTTCGGGGGATGCTGAATGTCCTGGCAGCCATTCTGTTCAGTTTCACGTCAAAATTCATCGACTCTATTGGCGACTTGGTCGTGATAGTACCAAATGCCGGCCCCCTGCGCTTCAAAATAGTTGAAAAGCACCTACGTATACTACACAATCATCATCATCAACAACCTACACGATACATTCACGCCAACCATATCGGCGGCATCGCCTGCTTCCGAACACACTGCCTATCCTACAAATCGTGTGGATGTTAACCCAAAATTCTGTGTCTCTCCAACTACTGGTGACGAGAGGAAGATCGCGCTAGCCGGATACGGAAGTTTCGTTCACAGAGGACCATGTAATCGGCACAGCCTGTTCCTGAATCCTCCTTGCTGTGAACACAGTCATTTGTTGGGAATCGGAGATGGATGATGTCCGATTGTTGTGCTTTAGACACCTGGCTCCCTCCAGAGAAGGTGTTTAAATCCTTGCACTGGTTCTCGTATACTTTTGATGCTTCAGCGCTAGCCGTGTTCCACTATATCCTACCCTGCCACAACCGTTACGAAATTACGATTCAACATGTCGTAACCTGGCGCCAATCATTGCGGTCTATTGTATGCGTCCTGATCAAATCCGGAGAAGGTGTAGTCTGGAAGTGACCAAATAACACCTCTCGGGCCGGGTTGATATTGCGCAGTAGGGTACGACCAAGGAAGGTGTTACAGCACGCACAAAAGGGTACGAGAATAACAGCTCTTGAAACTTGTTTCTGTATCTTAACATCGTCGCTCATGTGTCTCCCCCAGTGGTTGCTGAAGGCCCTTCGACAAGTCCTTCGTGGCCATGCTAGAGGTCTCTCGCCTTTGAAAGCCGTCGTTCTTCTCTGGCGCCTCTTCCGGCGTCTCTTCCAACGCTTCTCGCATCCTCGAGACAACGGAGCACCTGATGAACACACGCAGCATATCGGTGACCAAGTTTCGTATCTGCGCCAAGGTGTAGAACCAACGAAGTCCGCGATGTTGCTTGCGGTCGATGGCGATACAGACCAGCCCGTAACAGCTGTTGTGTGCCGAAGTGCTCGACCTGACAATCCACGGTCCTCCAATAATACCACCCTAGTGTCTGTGGCAAGCCGCTCCCAGACTGGTTTGGCGTTCGAAACCGATTTGAATCCACCCCTCCACGGTTCTCATCCTTCATCTATCATGCCAACACCGATTGGGAGCTCCGTTTATTCGTCTGCCCACTCCAACCCCTCACAATTATTCAGCAGTATGGTATACAACTCGACTGCAGACACCCATCGGAACTCATCAGATGTTCATCTACCGCATGCCAGACCTACCTCTGGTCAGGGGGGACTGTCATCCGACTCTGAAGCTATAGTGGTGCCACCGTCACCCACTGCTGCGCAGCACGATGGGCAAAATCAAGACGGTGTTCCCAACTCTACACTATATGATGTGTATCCTTATATCAGGGCTGTAGCACCCGAGAATCTTGGAATATTTTTTCGGGATAGGTCCGTCCATGTTTATGTTAGTTTTGGTCCCTCTTCTGACATGTACCAGACCAAGAAAGCCACACAACCCAAACCCTCCCCCGATTCCTCCTCTGACGACTTCATTTCCTCTGTATGTTCTTGTTTCTCTATAAGTTTCAGTCCTTGAATGTCATGTTTCTATCTAGCCATGGTATCCCCAGCGGTTGGTCGGTACATGTACATCCTCAGGGTCTTCGCTACTATGTACACGAGAGAATGTTTCATGTATCGGCGAATACCTTGTCCACGTCCTGTGTCTCTCTGTTACGGGTTTTCACTGACGCAGATATAGTCAATCCAGAAGAGTGGAGGGTATTGAAACAGATTCTGGAGAATATCATCAATTACATGCACTCTAAGGAAATCACTCTCCCACCCAAAGTCGACCTTGCTTTAGGCCTTACGTGGTACGAGAACGGCTCTCTAACTTGCGAATATTACTTCGCAGATCATATACATCATTCTATCTTTTGGCTGGATGACTTTGATGCCAACAAGATGCGGGATGTGAAACGGTGGAACACCTCTGAATCGTCCCATCTTAAACATGCAATAGAGTCTCAATACTGGTCAGTCCTTACAGTGCCTCATCATTTTGTATCATGTGGGGTCTCATAATGGCCAGGCTGCATTTTAGTAATTTTCCTGGGGGCCAAGAACTGACCACTGATACAATTGAAGAGGTCAACGACTTTCTCATTTATTGCAATACCGTAAGTTATCAGGAGAAGTGATGCTAATATTGACAGACTTCACAGGGAGCCGGGGACAGCACCGACATGCAAACGAACCGATATGGCCTCACTCTCGCAGAAGTGCAACAAAACATCAGTTCTGTGACTAGTATCAGAAGTAAGAATGAAAAACTATAACGTTGAAGAATTATTCACCTATTGGTACAAAAAAAATTAGATAATCCCGGGCCATATTCTCGTCCAGGTTCGGTATGTTATGTAGGTGAATATCAAACATGTATCGTCAGTGGTCCCCAAGCTAACATGGTTGGAGTAGCTTGGATCATGGAGGTTCGTTGTACGTTGTGTACGTTGATATGGGTGTGCTTATGAAACTAACTCTTACATCCTCCTAGCTCGGAACCGATATGCGGACTTTTACGGTGAACCCGGTGTTTATCTTGGCCCTCCTGTCAAGCGCGACCGTGAAGCATACAAACAATTACGGACTCCACTAATTTTGTTATTGTCACCGCTCTTATTCTTTGCGCCCGATACACATTGCATTGTCCTGCGGGAACTCTTCAATGACGGTGTTGATAAAGCTGATTGGAGTGCTTTCATCCGGAAACTCGGTACTGAATGGCAAGAGTTCGTCATCAATGTGAGGACCGACACGGTAAACACTAGAGCTAATCTAACACATCTACAGGCTACCGTTTTACTCAACGCTAACATCGCTTTCCTGGCCATTCAGAGTGTTGATGAATCTAGTGTTGATAAGGGACGATCACCCGCACAGATAGCGAGTTATGTATCAACAATTCTGAGTGTCGGTAGTATAATCCTAGGTTTGCTTCTACTACAGAAGTACCGTCACAAGAATCGTGTCTACAACATCATGGATGTAAGCTATGTCTTCTATCACTTGGTTTAGCATTCAATGTGTTTTCTAGTTTGATTTCCTTGGCATACAAGAAGGAGACTTAGGAAGGAGGCTTGGTCTAGAGACTTTGGCTATCATGTACAGCTTACCTTGGGCTTTACTCATGTGGGCGTGAGTTCCAAGTTACTTTACCTTCTCAGTGGTGTAGTAACCTGAAACACAGCATGATATTTTTCCTGGCAGCATTCTGCCTTATGTGTTTCACCGCCTCCAGCTTAACGGTCCGAATGATCGTAGGCAGCGCATTGTTGGCCATCAGTATCCTCATCTTCTGGTACCTCACGATATCGCGGGAACGGTATGAGATGCGGTGGTATGTGCGGGCCCATGTCCATTTGGTCAATGCTTGGTACCGATTGTCCTGGGAAGTGACCACACACCTCCCGGCCAAGTTCAATATGGGTTGGATGAAAAGAATGCTGCGGATGGGTTCGAACGATGTTGAGATGGCGTCAATGGATTCGTATACCGCGACGACAGCGTCACTGGATAGTGATGAGGCGACGACATGTTCTCATGAAACGACGTCAGTGAGCTCGTATGAAACGGCGTCGGCCAGTTTGCATGCGACGATAAGCTCGTACGACACGACATCGATGAGATCGCATGTGACAGATGTGGACGTAGTATAATGGTTGACTGGAAGGAGACGGAGTAGTTGAAAGTCGCGGTGGTACCGTGGCAACCTTGTGGTGCTTCGATGTAGCATTCAGGGTATTTGTAGTCATCATTCTCAAAGCCATAGACGAGTAGTAGGAGACCTATGTCGATATTCAGTTTACCTCTCCATGACCGTCGTCTCTCCGAGAACAGAAGAAGCAAAGTCATAATGAAAAGGCACATCAAATTCATGACCCGCAACTCTCTCTGCATCTTAGTACGGTACCAGCAGCGGATGGGAGCATCCATATCGGTCGCCAGCGGCCATCGGAATATTTTCAAGGAAAACAGTCGCCGATGCCTCAACGAAAGTGGTCATCGAGTGATGCCTTTCCCCATGCTGAGTTCGGTGCGTTCTGGGGCGGAGTTAAATGGAATAAATGGACTCTATGTACATAGCACCTTCAACATGAGGAATGCATACGCCAATAGAATTATGAAGAGGAACATACGTGCAAGCGTGGAGCAGCGAAAGCACCCAAAAGACATTGTAGACGTATATTTTCCCTCCAGGGTTACGTTCGAAGCTGGTATATATAATCCTATGGATATCAACTCGTGTGAACACGAACGAGATCAAAACAAAGGGGCATCGCAGAAAAAAAGCTATGTTCCCAAATGACTAAGGCCCATCACACGAATCGAACATGTGTACTGACTCGTTTGTCGTTGGACTACAGCGTAAAAAGGGGTGTTCATTTCTGAAACGAGGACAAGAGAGGCGGTATATCAAAGTGTGAATGAAGAAGAATGAGAAAACCCCAACGACGGGGGTAGCGTGATGATGCGCACAATGCATCGTGGTAACGATTCTCTCTGAGCCTTAGGCCTAGCGTAGGTCAAAAAAGACTCTCGAGTGTCTTGTCCTGCCATCGAGTGCCTCCGGTATAAAGAGAGCGCAGAAAGGTTCCTCGGACCCGTCGTACTATCTATCCAGACCAAAAATGTCATTCTGGGTCGACATTTTTCCTCCAGGAGTTGAACGTGGTACATTATACAGATCCACTAGGTTATGTCCACGTGTGGGGAGCGGTGTAGATGACGTCGTAGTAGCTGCTCGTCGGAACATGTCGTTTTTGGTGATGGTTAACGTGTACGGCGAGAGAAGTCGGAAGGCATGCGATTCTTGTCCCGCCGGCCCTTCTCAATGCAGCTAGATTCTTCGGGTTGACCCTGTCCCAAGAGCCGAAGGGGGACCGGCGAATTGCCAAACATAGAAGGGAATAGGACCGTGAAGCGATCAGGGTAAGGAAGTCGTCAATCAGACCCGCTACCGTGAACTGCCACCAAGATGGAGGCGGGGAGAGCTGTAATCCCAACCAACAACCAGGGGAAGCAGCGGTAGTGGATGTCACTCCGGATCCCTTGATCCGTGCACTATACCGGGCACATAGAATTCTGCGTTTGCGTTTGCGTGCGTGCGTTTGCGTTTTCACGCATGCGTTTGTCACGTCTGCGTGAGCGTGACATGGATGCGTTTGTTGGGCATCTTGTGCATTTGGACTTACAGACACCTGTAAACTCACCTCATTAGCTACAGTGTAAGTAAGACTTACTGCCTATTGCTTTTATACCCAGTATGACATTGACACCAGCCATAATTGACTTTCTTTGTCATGGTAGAGTCTCTGTACCTTTGAATTCATTGATTTTCGAGCTGTACTTTTAAATGTAAGAGCGGTCAGAGGTTTTAAGATGTGTTAGATGTCATGAGGTATGATAATCTTCAGTAAAGACTACGGTACCATGACCATTCTATCATGGAACAAGCTGAAGAAACTGAGCCAAATCCTGGCTCAAAAGGGATACCCTGACAGCAACCTGGCTATGCACAACTAGAATACATCATAACAATACAATATGTGCATATAGTGAGTGACTAAAAGCAAATATGGGCGGGAGAAATCAAAGCGATCATAAGTCAACTAGTTCAACTCGGACTTGAACGCATCAAACGCACCGAACGCAGATTTGTCACATAACTGTCACACACTTGCGTTTAATTTCGGACGCATGCGTTTTCAAAAGGAACGCATGCGTGCGCTATCAGAACGCTTGCGTTCAATGTTTGGACGCATGCGTGACTTATTTTTGGGATGCGTGAGTCTTTGCGTTAATTTTAGAGGTGCCTGATTCACTCAAAATCGAGAACAGCATAAGTACTTCGACACCAGAGGGTACTATATTCATTGTGATACAAGAACTTACTAACATGCATGCATTTATAGCCTTTCCAGACCATTCCACCTCATTATTGAGTCATAATAAGTTATGGAGATATCTCCAGGAAATCCGGACAAGTAAGTTTAATTTCAACAGAAAACATAATTACGACGTATTATTGAAATGACACTAGCTATCAGACGACCACGCATCTGAACGCATCGATCAGGGCACAAGCGCACGCAAGTTCAACTTACGCAAACGCAGACGAACGCAGTTGAACGCACGCACGCAGGGGTCGAACGCAGAATTCTCTTGGCCCCACTATACCTGTAGAAGTTGTGAATCTGAACAGGTGTTCAAAGTGGCATCGGGTCGCCCATAGATGCATAGCCCTTTCTGGCGGAAGGCGAGTTCGGCAGACCAGAACTGATGATAAAAGGGTAGATGGAATGGATGGGCCATACGCGTGATGGGCCAGTGACTATACTTCTGCTTTTGACCGCTACTATCTGTGAAGACCGACGCGAATTTCCGCGTATAGCTGCTTCTATTTGCCATGGAGGAGATGGCAAGAAGGAGGATGTGCTTGAGGATGTGAGCGCATAGGGCTCTACCCGAGATGGGTGACAGGAACATACATCCCCGAGTAGCCCGCTCCTGTACGAATTGAGCGTATCGGCTTCATGCGGTGGTTGACGTCTAGGAATGGAGCGAGAATGGGATAGAGTAGCACGTTGAAAGGAGTCGCGAGTCGCAATATTTAGTCTTGTTAGACAAGAGCGATCCCTAGATGCAGATCATTCATGCAACCCACTAAAATTTGATGAGTCGAAGTCGGAGAAGTGACGGGGACACGACATACCAAAGATACGTTCCCGCTGTTTGTTCAGCTGCCAAAACGTAGTCCGGTCCAACGTGGAGTTATTATTTCACTCCCAGGACTCGAACCTGACGCATTACGCATACCCAGTAGGTTTCGACGGACTGGCGGAGAGATAATAATGCATACCATCCCGGTGCACATTGGTGACTTTCTCGCATCGTAGAGAATAGCCATCGGTAAGAGTCGGACGTCCAATCAAATCCGGAGAGATATGTCGTCTCTAGCCCATGCCCTGAGAACTTGAAGTAATAAAACTTCACCGTGTCTCTAGGAATCGAAGTTGATGGATGCACGCTAAGACACGAGAGAACGTGCGAAGGAGAATGATGGCTGGGAGGAGCGTGTACTGGTCGAGAGAGGATCTTCCACGGGAATGTAGCAGAAACCGGGCTCCTCGTCTGGAGATGTCATTTGCGCAGTCTGCATCCAGCTCCCGTCCACACGCGTGAGTCGGACGAGTACAGACGGCCTAGGTGACTTCATACAGTGCCAATGGGGGATTTCATCCAGACGTGTGTGAGGTAAATGAGGTCAAGCAGGAAGCGCCGCTTGTTCAGCGTTCTGGTAATCGTCTGAGTGTAAACATAATCTAGATGCTCATCAGAGTTCCAACGTGACATAGAAAGCAAGTCTCGTACCAAAGATTCCATCACAGCACCGTGTTCTCTCTACGACGCTTGGACCTGCACGCCTGTCATCTATCACAGCCGAGCTTCTACACTTCGGACCAAACTAAAACACTCCGTGGGACATTTTCTCGTTGCTTCTTCAAGGAGAGAGGAGGAGTAGTCGAACGAAAGTACGGGAGATGAGGGCAACGAAGATCGGTCGTCGATTAGACGTACGATACAGGCAGCGTGTGAGAGGAGTAGCTGGGTCTTGAGGTAGTGCGCATTGGATACTCTGCACGTTCGCGTTAGGTTTTACATTAGTCGATAGGCAAAGTCCGAAGCACCTAGCGACGGGGCTGTTGAGTGGGCCATGACACCAGGATGTCCACGCGTCGTCCCATTCAGGAGCCATGGCGTGAATACCAGCCGTTATCAGAACTTCGACTGGGTCTGTAGTGGACGCGGACCAGACTTCTTCGCGAGATCGCACAGTGCGGGGCAGAACGTCACATTAGACGTCGTCGCTCGTTTGAAAGAAAGTATAGTTGAACGATACCATGGCAGGTGAGACGAGAAAGGTTGTGGTGATGACTGTCGGTTGACAAGAATGCGTGCCTGAATGTGTAACATTGCCACTGGTTACATATTTAAATTATCGTCGTGTATTTTCATTTCCGGAGCAGTAGCAAAGAAACACAGACAATTTATGTTCAAAAGAATAGATACGCGTAATTAGTGGTGCAATGTAGTTACAGCACAAAAAAATTGAAACCTATAACAAAGACAGGACCACTACACGAGTCGAACATAAGTATACTAAGTTGCCTGGTCAAACTATGAGGTGGAGTGCAAAGGACTATATCAAAAGGCAGGAAAAACGAGAAGGGCGAGGGAGTCAAAATACTGGCACGAGTGTGCGGGAAGATGATAAATGAGAAAACCCGAATAGTGTGGATGACTTCATGGGCAATGTATCACGTAGCTCTCAGCTGACAAAAGAAGAGACATACAGCAACTTCACCGGTACATTATACAGTTCCGGAGGTAGTCATAGTAGCCGGCGAGCGCGTCGTGTTCAGCGACGGGTGATATGGCATGCACGTACGGCGCATCGAGAGGCATGCGATCCTCGTTCCGCCATCCCTTCGTAATGCTCCTTGCCATGATTCGTAAACTTCTCCCCCAAGCCAAAGGTAGGAAGAAAAAGGATGCGACAAGACCCGAGCCTGAATGTCCATCAAGACAGTCTCTGGGAAGAGGCAAGCAAGCATGACGGGAAGAATATCATTCCCCAGGACGGACGTCTTTCCGTCGAGAGTTGCAAACACGAATATCTCTAGAGTGTATTCCAAATCAATATGCGACATCCCGAACATCGCGTCGCTCATAGATGTATAGCTCTCCCTGCAGAAGACAATCTCAGAACTGGAGAAAAAAGGGCTGAAGAACAGGGGCCGTACACGAACAACCCATCGTCGAGAACCACGTCCTCATCTTCCTTCTTCCTCCTGCCCACCTCAATGGAAGGATAATTCAACAGGGTCTGGCATGATGCGACGGTCGTAGGAGAGGAAGGAAAGAAGTTAGAAAAAGAATAGCCTCGAATTCATCACTATAAGCCCCTGCACGAATCGAACATGTCGGGGCTATACTCCCACTTCACCATGTGGTGGTCAGAAGTGTCGGAAAAGGAGCCAATAATTCAAGCGCGTCTGCATTCAAGGTCCTTTTCCTCCGAATTCAAGCAATATATGAATTAACGTGTGCGAGTGTGGTGATGCTGTTACAAGCAACAAGGTTCGGCGCAAGAAACCCACTAAAAATGGATGAGTCAAAGCGGGAGAGTGGGAGGAATGATACGACATACCAAACATCGGTGCTGGACTATACGTTCCCGCCAATATCACCGCATGTTCAGCCGCCATCGATTGTCAAAAACAGATTTTTTGACAGACTTGTAATTTCACCCCCAGGACTCGAACCTAGTGCATTGCGCATACCGAGTAGGTTACAATGGACTGACAGGAGAGACTATAATGCGGCCTCGGTGCATGTCGGTGAACTTCCCGCATCGCAGAGAATAGCTATCGGTAAGAGTTGGACGTGACGTGCAATCAAATCCAAGGAAGATAAACACCTGAGCACTATCTTCTCTGTCCCATGCCCTGAGAATTCGAAGCAATGAGACTGTGCCGTGTCTTTAGGAGTAAAAGTCGGTGGATTGCTAACCCACGAGAGGAGAATGACGGCCGGGAGGATGTGCGTTCTAATCGAGAGAAAGTCTTCCGCGGGGATGTAGGCTCTCTGGGGATGTGATTCACGCCATCCACGCGCGCGAGTCAGACGAGGCTAGATGGTCTAGGCAATTTCATATAGCGACAAGGTTCCACCCACCGGGGGACCTCACACAGACATGTGTAAGGGACTGAGACGCCAAAGGCAGCACGGGAAGCGAGTTCAGCTCGTCCAGGTGAAAACATAACCTAGATGCTCATCAAAGTTCCAAAGTGACACAGAAAGCAAGTCTCGTACCGAAGATCCCATCACGGCACTGTGTTCTCTCTGCGCCAATTTCACGTTCTACGCCGCTTAGACCTGCACGCGTCCTTCTATTCGTCACAGCCAAGTCTCGGACCACAAACCAAGGTACTCGTTGGTTCTTCGAGGAGAGAAAGGAAAGGTGGTGTTAAACGATTTCCTTGATGAAGTACGGGAGGTAAGAGACATTAGACACAGCCACTGGCTTCCAAAAGAACAGTTCTCCAAGTATTTATTTCGCCTCCAGGGTTCGAGCCAGGCACATGCATTAGGCTACGTACATGTAGTTTATAGATCCCGACTTGTAAAAAAGAGCCCAAACTAAAGGTCAGCGCAGAAAAAGACAACCAGGACCATTTCTTATTTATCAAGGCCCACCACACGAATCGAACGTGTGCACCGACTCTTTTGTCGTTAGACTATAATGTGGATGGAACGTCCACTTCTAAAAGAGCTATGCGAGACTGCTAGGACGAGAGTGTCATAATAGTATACACGAGTGTCCAGGAAGAATAAGAATAACGGAGATCTAAAGGATGATGGTAGTGGTAGGTAGTGCGAATGACACGGATAATGGAGGGAGTCGAAAACGAACTCTAGATACGCCTTGTCCTGCAATAAGAAAACCGAGGCAAGGCCCAGGAAATCGCTCAGTTTTGCTTTATCCACCAAAAAGAAGGCTACGACCGATTCCGTATTTCACCTCCAGGAGTCGGACCTGGTACATGACAGAGTTCCACTAGGCTACGAGAGTAGCCGGTGAGCGCGTCGTTTTTAGCGATGAGTGATGTAGCACGCATGTACGGCAAGTCGAGGACATGCGATTCAGGTGGAAGAAATGGAGGTGAGGAGACTTGAGTGTTGACGTCGACGTTGAACGTTGAACGACCATCAGGACGGTCTCAGCTGGGAAGAGAGGAGAAGTAAATGTGACGGGGGAAAACGTCGTTCTCTCGATTCACGCGAGCGGAAGGACGTCGTATTCAGGGAGAGCTCCAAGCTCGAAAGGAAGATTGCAAGCTGTTCAAGCTGATAGATCCAGAAAAAGAAAAGACGGTGACCAAATCTAGAGAAACGAGGGCTTATGAGATAGGCTGTACGCGAACAACTGGCAGCAACCCACCATCTGTGGTAAGCCCCATGCATCCGCCCTTCGCAGCGGTGAACTCCTCCTTGCCATCCCAAGGGAAGCACGAGTAGCGATATCAGAAATTCGATACTAGATATCTCAGAGGATAGCTTCATGCTTTACGCCATTTGGTCTGCATGCACCGAATGCCAGCAAGAGTACACCCACCCATCCTGACATGTATGACGTTGTAGTAGCTGCACCTCCGACTCTGCGTCGATGCGAGCGTGTTGCTTTCAGCAATGTCGATGAGCATCCATGCGAGACGGGTCGAGGTATGCGATTCTCGTCCTTTTTCGTCTCGACCGCCTCCCAATGCAGCTGGATTCTCCTTGACGTCACTCGCGATCTTCCCTAGAGCCAAAGGCGGAAGGAAAAGAACGTGAAGAGATTTGAAGCTTGAATTCTGACCGTTGAACAATGACCATCGATCCCTGGGAAGAGGTGAACGAATGGGACGGTATTCCCTTGGTCCAAGCATGGGGAAGGGCACCGGATTCGTGAAGGGCTGCGAACTCGAGCACGTCGAAAGGTAGATATTGAGCTGTTCCGCGTCTTTCCGGAAGACAATCTCGGCAAAAGAGATCAGACCTAAAGAAAAAAGTGTTGATGAGTGGGCCGTAAGTGAGCAACTGGCAATGACGCACTATCTGTGGTAGTCGGCGCCTGTCCCTAGCGCTGACCTCCTCTTTACCGTGACCTCCATGTCGAATCCCCATGACAAAGATGTGAGTAACAGTCATGATCAGAGTTCGGGTCGGTCCTGGTGCTGGTCTCGAGTGATGGTTTACCGACCAATCCACTGGGCTCCCAAACTGCCATGCCGTCCCATGCCGAGCAGTTAACTGCCACTTCCTTATAGGGAATGCGAGTTCGTTAGCTGCTCCCGGGCTCAATTTGTGGATTTGGGCCTCGATAATCACTACTTTATATCTAATACATGATTATAATACTTGAGAGGTCTTCTCATCAGAATTTATTTCCTCGCTGGTGAGAAATAGACATCTGGCAGTTAACTGCCATGCTTCGTCAGCCAAGTTAACTGCCACCGGTCCGATCCGGTCCGACAGTTAACTGCCGTTTGGCTCGTCGACGTTCACTGTGTTCTCTCTCTTGCCCTGTTTACATCAATACTAACAGAAAAATAAGTGATATACTTAGGATGGTCTCTTATTAGTTTCCTCTAATAAATGCTCTCATTTTGCTCATGTCTGACCACCCTAGTAGTCCTCAGAGCCGCCTGCATTCACTGCTTCCATTGGTCCAGGATCATGAATTTGAAGCCTTCAGTTTTAAGGGAAAGTGTTTATGAGAATAGGTCCAACTCTTCCAATAATTAAGATAGCGTACTCATCATAAATCTGAATATTGGTCTTCCAATAGTCTCTTAAGTCTCTCAGATGGATTATGGCACCTGAAAATATTATGAAATGCAGGACAGCATCGAACACTCTGTATTTTAGCCCGCAGAATGTATCATGGGCGCTAGTCCCTCCCTCTGTCATTAGGTATGTATCGTCCGTCTGTCTATGAGAGACTACATGGGCGCGGCGCATGCGCCGCGCCTCCTTCTTGACTGGCCCCGGGATTAAATTTCAGCTCGGTGTAAATTTACATTGCAGTATCTATGTATGAATAATTTAAATTTCTACTGAAAAGAACTTTATTTCCTTCAAAATAGAGGCAAAATTTCGCTGTCGTTGTGAGATAGACGAGTCGACAATTTCACTAAACGCTGTGGCTGTGAAGGCGAATATGGTATGGGAACCGCCGACTAACCTTCCTTTTTTGAATTCTTTTTCGTTCAAATTTGGATGGGGATACCCAGTGTATTGAACGGAAAACCCGAGTGATGGAAGCAGAAACAAGGTTGGTTGGCCGGCATTCGGCCTGGTCACCGATCCGAGCCTTTTCTCCTACCATCTGCCAATGTAGCTCTCCGTCTTCGTCTCTGACCATCCTTGTAGGTACATTTCGAGCTCTTGCTACAGGTTTACTGGAGCTGACGCGAGATCTTGTAGATGGAGTCTTGATGATGGGCCTCTCGACAATACAGAGCCTGAACATTCAAAACATTTATCTCGATGGTGTCAGTCGCCACGCGTCAAGTGCAGCTGGATTGCCGAGGAACGCATTGTTACAGCGTATTTCAGCGGCACAGGCCTTAACACCCGGCCTTGAAGTCGTCATCGCTGTTAAAATTGGAGGAACGACATATATCGTCCAGCAAAAGATATCGGGCATCCGCCTCGCTGATATTCTCACCGACCTCGACAATGAAACAACCAGCTTGTATGCTCATGGTCCATCATGCGTTAGTTCTTTACGCCTCTTCGACGGTGCGACCTTTGAAGATTAGGGAATCTGGATAAGTGAGACTGGGGAGGTCTTTCCCGGACTCCGGGGGATGCTGAATCGACTGGAAGGCTGACTGCAGCCATTCCACATTTGAAGTCCATCGACTCTATCAAAGACTTCGTCGTGATAATGCAAAAGATCGGCCCGACGGACTCTGAAATGACTGAAGAGCACCTACGTATACGAAATAGACATCATTATCAACGCGCACGATACAGATACGAGGACTATATTGTTGACATCGCTTGCTTCCAAACATCCCATCTATCCTACCCGTCTTGAACGTTAACCTTATATATCCCGTCACCCAGCGCTCGAATTGAGGCGGTGTAAGAGAAGATCTAGGCCGGATACAGATGTTTCGCTCACAGAAGACCATTTAAATGGCACACCCTCTTCCTACATCTTCCGTGCTGTGGACCTACTCATGTGTTGGGAATCGGAGATGGATGATGTCCGAGTCTTGTGGTTTGTTTGCACGTCTACCTCCTCTCTCCAAGGAAGGCGTTTAAATCCTGGCACCAGTTGCTCGTAGACTTCCGATGCGTCAGCGCTAACTGTGTCCTATTATATCCTACCCTTGCCACGACCTTTACGGAATTATGATTCAATCTGTCATGACCTAGCGCGAATCACCCTCTCATCACTGGTTGGCGATACGACATTGTATTGCAACTTCGAGCGGCAATCTGCTCTTACCACTTTCGGTACTCATTTGGCTCAATGCGTATATTCAAAGAGGTAGAACAGCATGCTCATCGTGATATATTGTCTGCATCCTGACCAAATCCGGGAATGGTGTAGTCTCGAACTGAACGAAGAACACCGCTCGAGCCGGTTTGATCTTGCGAAGTAGGGTACGACCGAGGAAGGCGTTACAGCATGCACAAAAGGGTACGTGAACAACAGCTCTTGCACCTTGCTTCTGTATTCTGACCTCCTCGTTGAACAGTAGCTGATGTTTCTCCCTCAGTGGTTGCTGAAGGCTCTTCGGCGAGTCCTTTGTGGCCACGCCGAAGGTCGCTCACCTCTGAAAGCCATTCTATTCCTCTGGCGCTTCTTCCGGCGTCTCTTCCGGCGCTTTTCGCGTACTCAAAACGACGGAGAACCTGATAAACCCCCGCAGCACATAGTTGACCGGGTTTCGTATCTACCCCAAGGCGTAGAATCAACGAAATATACGATGTCACTTGCGGTCGATGACGATACAGATGAACCCATAACGTCTGTTGTATGCCGAAGCACCGCTCTACCTAACGGTCCACAGTCCTCCCATGGTATGGCCCCATTGTCTGTGGCAAGCCGCTCCCAGGCTGGTTTGGCATTCGAAATTGATTTGAATCCTTCGGATGGACATTTACCGCTCCACGGTTCTCGTCCTTCATCCATCGCGCCTTCATCGATTGAGGGTCCCCTTCATTTAGATGCTCGCTCAAATCCCTCACGATTATCTCAAGATACCAGCACCATAGCGCTCAACTCGGCCGCAGGTGCGCATCTGAACTCATCGCACGGTCATCTACCAGGTGCCAGATCTACATCTGGCGAGAATTCTTTTCCATCAGACTCTGGAGCTATGGTATATGCGGTAGTTACGTCACTGCCGGTCATTGCTCCATGGCACTGTGGGCAAAATGAAAACAATCTTTCCACATTGTGTAGTGCACATCCTTTCTTTGTGCCCATATTACCCGCATTTCTCAGGAGGACTGGGGCCAGGTATGTCCTTTTTTACTGGTAATCTTTGCTTCCTCTTCTGACATGTGCCAGACCAAGAAATCCATACAACCCAAACAGTGTTTGGATTGCTCCTTTGACTACCTCATTCACCCTGTATGTCTTTGTCTCTTCATCTAAGTTCTTATATTTGATGTTTTTGTCTAGCCATGGTGTCCCCAGTGGTTGGTCACTGCATGTGAATACTGCGGGTGCTCGGTACTATGTACATGAGAAGATGTTTCACACATCAGTGAATACGTTATCAGGGCCCTGTGGCTCACTGTTACGAATTTTCACCTTTGAAGATACAGTCTTGCCCACGGTTTTGCAAGAACTGACTAGGTTTCTGGATAATATCATCAGTTACATGGACACCAAGGGAATTACTCTCCCATCAAAAGTAGATCTTGTTTTGAGCTTCGGAGAGGAATTTGAGGATGGCACTCATATCTGTGAATATTACTTTGCAGATCACATGGACCGTTCTATCTTTTGGCTGGATGGCTTTAACACTGACATTCTGCCAGTTGTAAAAATGTATAACACCTCTGAACCATCCCATCTTGCCCATCTGATAGAGGCTGAATATTGGTTAGTCTTTACAGTGGTGCCTATCATCATTTTTCATTATGTAGGGGCTGATGACAATCAGGTTGCATTCTGGCTTGTTTCCTGTGTGCCAAGAAATAACTAGTGATACAATTGAAGAGGTCCATGATTTTCTCATTCATGGTATTGCAGGTAGGCTTTTCAGGCAAGAGAACAATAGCCATTCTGACAAACATTCCAGAAACAACCTGGGATCCAAATATTAATGCAGCCCAACATAGGTATACTCTCCCAGAATTGCAACAATATTTCAGCATCTTGAATAGTATCAGAAGTGAGGATGAAATACTGTAATACTAAAGAATTACTCATCTTGTGAAAAACAGATAACCCTGCCCAGTCATATTCTCATCCAGGTTTTGTCTGGACTGTAGGTGAATACCAAATTATCAATCAAAGATGGTCCACAAGCTAACATGGCTGGAGAAGCTCTGATCCTAGAACATCGTTGTATGTCAATATGTGTGTGATTATTAATATGAAGTACAGTCTCATGTTTCCCTAGCTAAAACACGATATGTGAACTTTTATGGGGAACCTGGTCCTTTCCTTGGTTCCACTGATGACAACATTGAACAACCATCACGCACGACAGTAATTGTTCTGTTATCACCACTCTTATTCTTTGCACCTGATATACATCACACTGCCCTCTACGAGATATGGTACAAAAATATTTCTCCAACGGATTGGAGTGCTTTCATCCGGAAACTCAGTACTGAATGGCAAGATTTTGTCATCAATGTGAGGACTGACACAATAAACTCTAGAGCTAGTCTAACACATCTACAGGCTACTGTTTTGCTCAATGTCAATATTGCCTTCCTGGCCATCCAGAGCATTGATGATTCTAGTTCTGACAAAGAACGTTCACCTGCACAGATAGCAAGTTATGTATCAACAATTCTGAGTGTTGGTAGTATAAGTCTAGGTTTACTTCTGCTGCAGAAGTACCGTCACAAAAATCGCCGTGTCTTACCAGGCCCTCTATCAGTAAGCTATGCCATTCTATCACTTAGTTTAGGCTGAGCATTCCATGTATCTTCTAGTGGGAGTTCTTAGGCATGCAAGAAGGAGTCTTGGGACAGAGGCTTGGTCTAGAGACTCTGGCTATCATGTTCAGCTTACCTTGGGCTTTACTCATGTGGGCGTGAGTATTTCCAAGTTTCCTTCTCAGTGGTGTAGTAACCCGAAACCCAGGATGATCTTTTTCCTGGCAGCATTCTGCCTTATGTGTTTCACCGCCTCCAGCTTATCGGTCCGAATGATCGTAGGCAGCACCTTGTTGGCCATTGGTATCCTCATCTTCTGGTACCTCACAATATCACGTGAACGATATGAGCTGCGGTGGTATGTGCGGGTCCATGTCCATTTGGTCAATGCTTGGTACCGATTGACTTGGGAACTGTCCACACACCTCCCGGCCAAGTTCAATATGGATTGGATGAAAAGAATGCTGCATATGAGTTCGAACGACGTTGAGATGGCGTCAATGGACTCATCTACGACGGTGTCACTGGATAATGATGAGGCGACGACATGTTCTCATGAAACGACGTCAGTGAGCTCGTATGAAACGGCGTTGACCAGTTCGCATGCGACGATAAGCTCGTACGACACAGCATCAATGAGATCGCATGTGACAGGTGTCGATGTAGTATAATGGTTGACTGGAAGGAGACGGAGTAGTTGAAAGTCGCGGAAACCTTGTGGTGCTTCGGTGTAGCATCCAGAGTATTTGTAGTCATCAATCTCAAAGCCATAGACAAAGTAGTAGGAGACCTTTGTCGATATTCAGTTTACCTTTCCATGATCGTCGTCTCTCCGAGAACAGAAGAAGCAAAGTCATAATGAAAAAGCACGTCAAATCCATGACCCGCAACTCTCTCTGCATCTTAGTACGGTACCAGCAGCAGATGGGAGTATCCATATCTGAAGTCGCCAACGGCCATCGGAATATTTTCAAGGAAAACAGTCGCCGATGCCTCAACGAAAGTTGTCATCGAGTGATCCTCTTTCCCCATGCTGAGTTCGGTGCGTTCTGGGGCAGAGTTAAATGGAATATGTGGGCTCTACGTACACAGCACCTTCAACATGAGGAATGCGTGCGCCAACAGGATTATGAAGAGGAACATACGTGCAAGCGTAGTGTGGTCGTCGCAGCGAAAGCACCCAAAAGACTTTGTAGACGTATATTTTCCCTCCAGGGTTACGTTCGAACCTGGTATATGTAATCCCATGGATATATACTTGTGTGAACACGAACGAGATCAAAACAAAGGGGCATCGCAGAAAAAAAAGCTATGTTCCCAAATGACTAAGGCCCACCACACGAATCGAACGTCTGTGCTGACTCGTTTGTCGTTGGACTACAGCGTGGATGGGGTGTTCATTTCTGAAACGAGGACAAGAGAGGCAGTATATCAAAGTATGAATGAAGAAAAATGAGAAAACCCCAACGACGGGGGTAGCGTGATAATGCGGACAATGTATCGTGGTGGCAATTCTCTCTGAGCCTTAGGCCTAGGGTAGGTCAAAAAAGACTCTCGACGTGTCTTGTCCTGCCGTCGAGTGCCTCCGGTATGAAAAGAGCGCAGAAAGGTTCCTCGGACCCGTCGTACTATCCGTCCAGACCAAAAATGTTGTTCCGGGTCGACATTTTTCCTCCAGGAGTCGAATGTGGTACATTATACAGATCCACCAGGTTACGTCCACGTGTGGGGAGCGGTGTAGATGACGTCGTAGTAGCCGCTCCTCGGAACACGTTGTTTATGGTGATGGTTAACGTGTACGGCGAGACAAGTGGAGAGGTATGCGATTCTTGTCCCGCCGGCCCTTCTCAACCCAGTTATCCTTTTTGTCAATCCCGTCCCAAGAGCCGAAGGGGGACCGACGAACCGCCAAAGGTAGAAGGGAAGAGGACCGTGAAACGATCGAAGTCGTCAATCAGACCCGCTGCCGTGAACTGCTACCAAGAGGGAGGCGAGGAGAGCTGTTATCTCAAACAACGACCAGGGAAGAGGCGAGTAAGTGGGCGGTAGTAGATGGCATTCCCTTTGATGCGTGCACTATTTGTAGAAGTTGCAAATCTGAACAGGTGCTCGAAGTGGCATCGAGTCGCCCATAGATGCATAGCCCTTTCTGGCAGAAATGAGGATAAAAGGGTACATGCAATGGATGGACCGTACGCGTGATGGGCCAGCGACCATACTTCTGCTTTTGGCCGCTACTATCTGTCCCGACCGACTCGAATTCCCGTGTATAGCAGCTTCTATTTGCCATGGAGGAGATGGCAAGAAGGGGGTGAGACTGAGGATGTGAGTGCATAGGGCTCTACCCGAGATGGGTGGCAGGAACACACATTCCCGAGTAGCCCGCCCCTGTACGAGTTGAGCGTATCGGCTTCATGCGGTGGTTAGAAGCAATGGGAGATGGGGTTGACGTCTAGGAATGGAGCGAGAATGGGATAGGGTAGCGTGTTGAAAGGAGTGAGTGGTGATGCCAGAATTCAATATTTAGTGTTGTTAGACACGACAAGAGCCCATCCTCAGATGCCGAACGTTCATGCAACCCACTATAATTTGATGAGTTAAAGTCGGAGAAGTGATGGGGACACGACATACCAAAGATACGTTCCCGCTGTTCGTTCAGCTGCCAAAATGTAGTTCGGTCCAACACGGATTTATTGTTTCACTCCCAGGACTCGAACCTGACGCATTACGCATACCCAGTAAGCTTCAACGGACTGGTGGAGAGATAATAATGCATACCATCCCGGTGCACATTCGTGACTTTCTCGCATAGTAGAGAATAGCCATCGGTAACAGTCGGACGTCCAATCAAACCCAGAAAGATAGATGTGTCGTCTCTAGCCCATGCCTTGAGAACCCGAAGTAATAAAACTTCACCGTGTCTCTAGGAGCCGAAGTTGGTGGATGCACGCTAAGACACGAGAGAACGTGGGAAGGAGAATGATGACTGGGAGTACTGGCCGACAGAAGATCTTCCACGGGAATGTAAGAGAAACCAGGCTCCTCGTCTCCGGGTATATCATTTGCGCGTTCTGCGTCCGCACGCGTAGTCGGACGAGTACAAACGGCCTAGGCGACTGAGCACAGTGTCAATGGAGGGACTTCATCCAGACGTGTGTGAAGTAAATTGTGTCAAGCGGGAGGCGCGGCTTGTTCAGTAGGCGTCTGAGTGTGAACGTAACCTAGATGGTCATCAGAGTCCCAACGTGACACAGAAAGCATGTCTCGTACTAAAGATCCCATCGCGGCACCATGTTTTCTCTGCACCAATTTTACGCTCTACGCCGCTTGGACCTACACGCCTGGCATCCATCACAGCCAAGCCTCTTCACCTCGGACCGAACCAAAACATCCCGGCTTGCTATATTTCCTCGTTGCTTCTTCAAGGAGAGAGGAAGGGTCCTAGTCGAACGATTCGCTTTGTGGTCAGGTATGGTATGTGAGGGTAACGACTGAAAAAGATCTGTAGCCCATACAGTGTGCGCGTGAATCAAACATTGAATACTTTGCACATTAGATTGCAAGTCGAGAAGCAAAGTCCGAAGCACCCAGCGACGGGGCTGTTGAGTGGGCCATTACACCAGGATGTCCACGCTTCGTCCCATTCAGGAGCCACGGTGTGAATACCAGCCGTTATCAAAACTTCGACTGGGTCTGTAGTGGACGCAGACCAGACTTCTTCGCGAGATCGCACAATGCGAGGTAGAACATCACATTAGATGTTGTCGCTCGTTCGAAAGAAAGTATAGTCGATGGATACTATGGCAGGTGAGACGAAGAAGGTCGTGATGACTGTCGGTTGACAGGAATATGTGCCTGAACGTGTAACAGCCACTGGCTAAATTATCCTCGTCCATTTTTGTTCCCGGAGCCGTAGCAAAAATAGATAGATGTTTTATATTCAAAAATAATCAAGATGCAGAAAAATTGGTGCAATGTATTTACAGCACAGAAAAAATTGAAACCTAGAACGAAGCCCGAACATATACTAAGTTGTCTGGTCAGACTATGAGGTGGACAGAACGTTCGATGCTGCAAATAACTATGTCGAGAGGCGGGACGACGAGAAGGACAGAATATTGGCGCGAATGATATTAAATGAGAAAACCCGCATAGTGTGAATGACATGGGCGATATATCATAGCTTTGACAAAAGAAGGGACATACGGCAACTTCACCTCCAGGAGTGGAACCTGGTAAATTATACAGTCCCGGGGTAGTCATAGTAGTCAGCGAGCGCGCCGTTTTTAGTTCGGATGCGGCGTGCACGTACGGCGCATCGAGAGGCATGCGATTCTCCGATTGCCGAGGATGCAACGAGGCTTGAGCGTGAACGTCTATCAAGACGGTTTCTGGGAAGAGAGAAGCGACCAGGGCGGGAAGAGTGCCATTCCCCAGGACGGACATCATATTCCGTCGAGAGCAAACACAAGAGGGTATTCCAAGTCAATATGCGACATCCCAAACATTGCGTCGGCCGCAGGTGTATAGCTCTCCCCGCAGAAGACAATTTCAGAACTGGAGAAAGAAGGGCTGATGAGCAGGGACCGTACACGAGCGATCGATCGTCGAGAACCAAGTCCTCCTCTTCATTCTTCCAGCGCTGAATTCCTCCCATTCGTTTCCTGTACGAAAATTCGACAGGGTCTGGCATGACGCGACGGTCGTAGGAGAAGAGAGAAAGAAGTTGAAAAAAAAAATAGTATCGGAAGACGTCACAACATCGCTATAAGCGCCTGCACGAATCGGACGTGTAGGGGCCGTACTCCCGCTTCACCATGTGGTGGTCAAAAGTGTCGGAAAAGGAGCCAAGAATTCGAGCGCGTCTGCCCTCAAGGCTCTTTTCTCCAAGTCCAAGCATTAACGCGTGCGAGTGTGGTGATGTTGTTACACGCGACAAGGTTCGGTTCAAGAGACCCACTAAACATCGATGAGTCAAAGTCGAAGAGCGGGAGGAATGACACGACATACCAGACACCGGTCCTGGAGTATAGGTTCCCGCCAATATCGTCGTATGTTCAGCCGCTAGTGGTTGTGAAAAAGATTGATCGTCGGAGAATAATGATTTTACCTCCAGGACTCGAACCTGGTGCATTGCACATACCGAGTAGGCTACAATGGACTGACAGGAGAGACTATAACGCCTATCATCTCGGTGCATGTCGGTGAACTTCCCGCATCGATGATCGCAGAGAATAGCCATCGGTAAGAGTCGGGCGTGACGTGCAATCGAATCCAAGGAAGATAAACGCCTGAGCACTGTCTTCTCTGGCCCATGCCCTGACAATTCGAAGCAATAAAACTGTGCCGTGTCCTTAGGAGTCAAAGTCGGCGGATGTCACGGTATGCTAAAATGATTCCGAGGAACGCCAAGCCCTCCGTCGCCGAACAAGACTGGGCAACCTTCAGCTCAGACACCTACTAGCTATCCCTTCCCGACACACCTTTGCTACCCTCGCGTATGTGCAACGCACAAAATGCTTCCCAGATTTCCCTACCATCAAAGGCGGTCCTCCCCCATAGGAATGTAGCTCAAGACGGACGGCCACTGATATTTTCTGTGCCACGCTTGGGCATGCGAGGGGGAGGAACAGTTCGCAGACTGTCCTCCCACCTCCACCATGGAGGAGAGTACCCATTCATGAACATTTTCGTTCTCGCTAATATGTCTTAACCCAGTAAAGCAGCTCAACCCGATGCCCCAGGCAACATTGCGACATAAACCCATTCATTCCGCCGCGATCCCCCATCATCACTCACCCACTCATCGACCGTCCACGTCACGGTCACTTCTTCCACTCAGAGATCTCCATCTGCACCAAGACGCACACAACCATGCACGAATAGGCACCCACCCCAGCTCAACACGAATAGAGACATCTCAATGACCCCAAGATTACCCATAATACCGATACCTTTACACACAATTAGATACAATATAGTGTTATAAAGCGCAAGATGTACGCATAGGCTCCATAGGGCCTTAGGTTACTTAAAACATGACTTATTCATTCATACGACCGGGAGGATGCGGGTACGAGTCGAGAGAAAGTCTTCCGCGGGGATGTAGGCTCTCTGGGGATGTCATTCACGTCGTCCACGCGTGTGAGTCGGACGATTCTGGACGGTCAAGGTGACTTCATACAGCGACGAGGTTCCGTCCAAGGGGGACCTCGCCTAGACGTGTGTAAGGGACTGAGACGAGGCCAATGGCAGCGAGTGGGAAGCGGGAAGCGGGATTCAGCTGGTAATCATCCAGGTGGGAACGTAACCTATATTCTCATCAAGGCTGGGTTCAGCTCGTTGCAAACGTAACCTAAGTATAGATGCTCATCAAGGTTCTAAAGTGACACAGAAAGCAAGTCTCGTACCAAAGATTCCATCGTGTGCCCAATGCGCCAATTTCACGTTCCACGCCGTTTGGACCTGCGCGCGTCCTTGTATCCATCACAGCCAAGACTCGGTCCAAACCAAGGTACTCCTTTGTTATTCTGCGCCAATTTGAACGTTCTATGCCGCTCGGACCTGCACGCGTCCTTCCATCCATCACAGCTAAGCCTCTGCACCTCAGCCCAGACCAAGGTGCTCTTTGTCATATTTCCTTGTTGTTTCTTCGAGGAGAGAGATGAAGCGTAGTCAAACGATTTCCTTGATGATGAAGTACGGGAGGAGAGGTTTACCCAGCACAGCCACTGGCTGAAATAATACTCATTGGTGGTCGTACCGAAAAGAATACTCTCACAGACATATATTTCACCTCCAGGATTCGGTACTACGTACATGCAATTCGTGGATACCGACTTGGACAAGAAAGGGCCTAAATTAAAAGCACGGGACAGAAAAAAAAAGTCTACACTGCTATTCTGAGGTGTCACGGTTCACCACACGAATCGAACGTGTGCACTGACCCTTGTGTCGCTGGACTAGAGAGCGTATGGAGTACATACTCCTAGAACAAAATATCTTGGACTGTGAGGAAGACAAGAGGGGCCATATATCACGAGTGAAGAGGAAGAATAATTGTAGGATGGGAGTAGTGTGGACGACGCAGATGACGTATCATAGTAGGAACCCCTAGACTTAGCGTGGCGTGCACATAGTACGGAGAGTGTCAAACAAAAACTCTAGACGCGTCTTGTCCCGCATCCAGGGCAGAAGAGCGCAGAAAATTACTCGGATAAGGATTTGTTTTATCCATCAAAAGGAAGGGGCATGACTAGGACCTGTCGGATTTCATATTTCACCTCCAGGAGTCGAACCTGGTACATGATACAGTTCCAGTTGGCTACGAGAGTAGTTGTAGTAGTTGGTGAGCGCGTCGTTTTTAGCGATGAGTGATGTAGCATGCATGTACAGCAAGTCGAGGACATGCGATTCAGGTGGAAGAAACGGAGGTGAGGATACATGAGCGTGACGTTGACGTTGAACGTTGAACGCCCATCAGGACGGTCTCAGCCGGGAAGAGAGGAGGAGTAAATGTGATGGGGAAAAATATCATTCTCTCGAATCACGCGAGCGGAAGGACGTCGTATTCGGGGAGAGCCGCGAACTCGAAAGGTATATTGTAAGCTGTTCAAGTTGATAGATCCAGAAAGAAAGAAACGGGGACCAAATCTAAAGAAACGAGGGCTTATGAGATAGGCCGTACGCGAACAACTGGCAGCAACCCACCATCTGTGGTAAACTCCATGCGTCCACTCTTACCAGTGGTGACCTCCTACATGCCATCCCAAGGGAATCATGAGTGGTAAATATCAGAAATTGGATACTAGATATCCCGGAGGACGAAAAGTCGAGTCAGAGCCTTTGACGAGCAGTTTATAAGTTAACGTACAGGTCGAGAGTATGGTGAGGCTAGACTTTTATGTTCGACACGACAAGAGTTACGGACTATATCATTCAGCTCAGGCTTTCCACTAAAAGTTGATGCATATGAGTCAAGGTCGGGGAGTGGAAAGAAGGACGGCATACCAGACATCCATACGTCCGCACTGTCTGTCCGTTCAGCCGCCACAGAAACGTAATGGTCAAAACATTGGTCGGATATCATCATTGCACACCCAGGGCTCGAACCTGGTGCATTACGCATGCCCAATAAGCTACGATGGACTGGTAGGAAAGACAATGATGCCAATCATCTGTGTCAAGTTCCCGCACCGAGAAAGTGGGACGTCCGATGGAAAGGAAGGGAGAAACTTTATCCCTGCCGAGCGCTAAGCCACGATATGGAGTGCGAACGAGAATGCCGAAGGGTTTGGGCTGGAGGGATACTCAAAGGAAAATCATTCCCTAGCACAAACCACGCACCTCGACATTGTTTGTACCATCCGCACCCACTCACGCGTATCCTACCCCATAAGTCAGACGGAGACGTATGGGAGAGGTCGAAATATGAAACGAAGCGTGCCGGGTAACTGTTTGCGTAGCACGCTGGTAATATCATGAGCATTTAAAACGACGAGTCGGAAAGCAAGTCTCGTACCAAGCGTGACCATCCCGAATTTCATGCTCAACGCCATTTGGGCGTGCATGCGTCGAAGGCCACCAAGAGTACACCCATCTCAGCGTGTATGACGTCGCGTTAGCTGCGCCTCCGATTCTGCCTCGGTATGAGCGTGCCGCTCTCAGGAATGTCAATGAGCATCCATGCAAGACGGGTCGAGGTATGCGATTCTTGTCCTTTTTCGTCCCGACCGCCTCCCAATGCAGTTGGATTCTCCTTGACGTCACTCGTGATCTTCCCGAGAGATAAAGATGAAAGGGAAAAGAACGTGAAGATATTTAAAGCTTGAATTCTGAACGTTGAACAACGACCATCGATCCCGGGAAGAGGTGAACGAATGGGACGGTATTCCTTGATCTATGCATGGGGAAGGACACCAAATTTGTGAAGGGCTGCGAACTCGAACACGTCGAAAGGTAGATATTGAGCTGTTCCACGTCTTTCCGGAAGACAATTTCGGCAAAAGAGATCTCGATCAGACCTAAAGAAAAAAGTGCTGATGAGTGGGCCGTAAGCGAGCAATTGGCAATGGCGCACTATCTGTGGTAGTCGGCGCCTGTCCCTAGCGCTGACCTCCTCTTTACCGTGACCTCCATGTGGAATCTCCATGACAAAGATGTGAGTAACAGTCATTGTCAAAATTCGGGTCGGTCCCGGTGCTGGTCTCGCGAGTCGTGGAAGCAGAAACAAGGTTGGTTGACCGGCATTCGGCCCGGTCACCGATCCAAGCCTCTTCTCCTACCATTAGCTCTCCGTCTTCGTCTCTGACCATCCTTGTAGGTCCATTTCGAGCTCCTGCTACAAGATGACTGGAGCTGACGCGATATTTTGTAGATGGAGTCTTGATGATGGGCCTCTCGACGATACAGAGTCCTCTTTGAACATCCAAAACATTTATCTCGATGGTGTCAGTCGCCACGCGTCAAGTACAGTCGGACTGCCGAGGAGCGCATTGTGACAGCATCTGTTAGCGGCACAGGCCTTAACATCCAGCCTTGAAGTGATCACCGTTGTTAAAATTGGAGGCACGACATATATCGTCCAGCAAAAGATATCGGGCATCCGCCTCGCTGATATTCTCACCGACCTCGACAATGAAACAACCAGCTTGTATGATCATGGTCCACCAATGCATCATGTGTTAGTTCTTTACACCTCTTCGACGTTGCGACCTTTCAAAACTAGGGAATCTGGATAAGTGAGACTGGCGAAGTCTTTCCCGGACTCCGGGGGATGCTGAGTCGACTGGAGGGTTGACTGCAGCCATTTCGCATTCGAAGTCCATCGACTCTTTCAAAGACTTCGTCGTGATATAAAAGATCGGCCCGACGGACTCCGAAATGGCTGAGGAGCACCTACGTATACGAAATAATCATCATCAACGCGCACGATACAGATACGAGAGCCATATCGTTGGCATCGCTTGCTTCTAAACATCCCATCTATCCTACCCGTCTTGAATGTTAACCTTATATCCCGTCACCCGGGTCTACTGGCGCTCGAATTGAGGCAGTGTAAGAGAAGGTCTAGACCGGATACAGATGTTTCGCTCACAGAAGACCATTTAAATGGCACACCATCTTCCTACATCCTCCGTGCTGTGGACCCACTCGTGTGTTGAGAATCGGAGATGGATGATGTCCGAGTCTTGTGGGTTGTTTAGACGTCTACCTCCTCTCTCCAGGGAAGGTGTTTAAATTCTGGCACCAGTTGCTCGTAGACTTTCGATGCGCTGTGTCCTATTATGTCCTACCCTTGCCACGACCTTTACGGAATTATGATTCAATCTGTCATGACCTAGCGCGAATCACCCTCTCATCACTGGTTGGCGATACGACAATGTATTGGAACTTCGAGCGGCAATCTGCCCTTTCCACTTTCGGTCCTCATGCGGCTCAATACATATCCAAAGAGGCCGAACAGCATGCTCACCGTGGTCTATTGCGTGCGTCCTGACCAAATCCGGAGAAGGTGTAGTCTCGAACTGAACGAAGAACACCTCTCGGGCAGGGTTGATCTTGCGAAGTAAGGTACGACCGAGGACGGCACTACAACACGCGCAAAAATGTACGAGAACAACAGCTCTTGCACCTTGCTTCTGTATTCTGACCTCCTCGTTGAACAGTAGCTCATGTTTCTCCCTCAGTGGTTGCTGAAGGCCCTTCAGCGAGTCCTTCTTGGTCACGACGGAGGTCGCTCACCTCTGAAAGCCATTCTATTCCTCTGGCGCTTCTTCCGGCGTCTCTTCCGGCGCTTCTCGCGTACTCAAGACGACGGAGAACCTGATAACCCCCCGCGGCACATAGCTGACCAGGTTTCATATCGACTCCAAGGTGTAGAATCAATGAAGTCCGCGATGTTGCTTGCTGGAGATGGCGATACAGATGAGCCCGTAATGGCTGTTGTGTGCCGAAGCACTGCTCTACCTAACGATCTACCGTCCTCCTATGGTACGGCCCCGATGTCGGTAGCAAACCACTCCCAGGCTGGTTTGGCATTCGAAACTGATTTGAATCCATCGGATGGACATCTACCCCTCCACGATTCTCGTCCTTCATCCATCGCGCCTTCACCGATTGCGGGTTCCCTTCATTTGGATGCTCGCTCCAATCCCTCACGATTATCTGAAGATACCAGCACCATAGTGCTCAACTCGGCCGCAGATGCACATCTGAACTCATTGCATGGACATCCACAAAGTGCCAGATCTACATCTGGCGGGAATTTTTTTCCATCTGACTCTGGAGCTATGGCATCCGCGGTAGTTACGTCACTGCCGGCTATTGCTGCACGGGACCATGGACAAAATGAAAACAATCTTTCCACATTGCGTAGCGCACATCCTTTCTTCATGCCTATATTACCCAGATTTCTTAGGAGGACTGGGGCCAGGCATGTCCTTTTTTACTGGTAATCTTTGCTTCCTCTTCTGACATGCGCCAGACCAAGAAATCCGTATGACCCAAACGGAGCTTGGATTGCTCCTTTGACTACCTCATTTGCCCTGTATGTCCTTGTCTCTTCATCTAAGTTCTTATATTTGATGTTTTTGTCTAGCCATGGTGTCCCCAGCGATTGGTCACTGCACGTGAATACTGCGGGTGCTCGCTACTATGTACATGAGAAGATCTTTCACGCATCGGTGAATATGTCATCAACAGCCTGTGGCTCTCTGTTACGAATTTTCACCTTTGAAGATACAGTCTTGCCTGCAGTTTTGCAAGAACTGACTAGGTTTCTGGATAATATTGTCAGTTACATGCACACCGAGGGAATTACTCTCCCACCTAAAGTAGATCTTGTTTTGAGCTTCGGATGGGAATTTGAGGATGGCACCCATATCTGCGGATATTACTTCGCAGATCATATGCACCGTTCTATCTTTTGGCTGGATGACTTTAATGCCAACATACACTCGGATATAAAACGGTATAACACCTCTGAACCATCCCATCTTGCCCATGCAATAGAGGCTGAATATTGGTTAGTCTTTACAGCAGTTCCCCTCATCACTTTTCATTGTGTAGTGGCTGATAACAGTCAGGTTTCATTCTGGCTTGTTTCCTGTGTGCCAAGAAATGACTAGTGATACAATTGAAGAGATCAACAATCTTCTCATTTGTGCTATTGCAGGTAGGCTTTTAGGGCAAGAGAACAATGCTTATTCTGACAAAGATTCCAGAAAAAACCCAGGATCCGAATATTGATGCAGCCCAACATAAGTATACCCTCCCAGAATTGCAACAATATTTCAGTATCTTGAATAGTGTCAGAAGTGAGGATGAAATACTGTAATACTAAAGAATTACTCATCTTGTGCAAAAATAGATAACCCTGCTCAGTCATATTCTCATCCAGGTTTGGTCTGGACTGTAGGTGAATACCAAATCAATAATCACAGATGGTCCACAAGCTAACGTGGCTGGAGAAGCTCAGATCCTGGAACATCGTTGTATGTCAATATGCATGTGTTTATGAAGTACAGTCTCATATTCCCCTAGCTGGAACACAATACGTGAACTTTTATGGGGAACCCGGTCCTTTCCTTGGTTCCACTCACGTCAAAGTTGAACGACCATTGCGCACGGCAGTCATTGTTCTGTTATCACCGCTCTTATTCTTTGCACCCAATATACATTACGATGCCCTCTATGAACTATGGTGCAAACATATTTCTATAACAGACTGGAGTGCTCTCGTCCGGAAACTCAGTACTGAATGGCAAGATTTTGTCATCAATGTGAGGACTGACATGATAAACTCTAGAGCTAGTCTGACATGTCTACTACAGGCTACCGTTTTGCTCAATGCTAACGTCGCTTTCCTGACCATTCAGAGCATTGATGAATCTAGTTCCAACGAAGGTCGTTCACCCGCACAGATAGCGAGTTATGTATCAACGATTCTGAGTGTCGGTTACGAGTCCGAAGAATGAGGTAACTCGTTCTTTTTGCCCATTTCCTGTTTCATTTTCGTCTGCCATTTAAACTGTCGCTTTGGGATCTAACATGTGTAAACAAATGCTTCGAGTCCTTTTTTTACATTTTTTGTGTACGTGTTCCGTCGTTTAGTTTGGTTTTTAGTCTTTTAACGTACAGTATAAGTAGCGTGAACGTTTTTATTTTTTGAAAGGCAGTTCGGTTACATGTCTGTGGGTTTCGTATTTAAGGATGCCGGTAGTAAATACATGTAAATAAATATGTCTTTGACGTGTTTCTCCAAGAGTATCCTATTATATGTCGCTGTTATATATGCATTAGAGGTTATCGACTGTCAGTATATGTGTTGTCGATTTTCTGCGGTGAATTATAGTCATCGTCTTTACACACACTTGAATTTTATGTTTTGATGACTTAAAAAATTCCTGTTATGGTTTAAGTTGCATGCTCAGTAAAATCCCGATTGTAATGATATCGCGGTAACCTGCAAGGAATAGAGTAATAAGTAGCTGCTGAACACTAGAATGGAGTAATCGTGTCTCTATGACATGACTGTAATATACGTACGCTAGGCCTTTATATTTGAAGCAATTTGAAGATGATTAACGTGCGATTGGATATCCGCAGATTCAACCTAGCCAGGGAAAGAGAAGACGGTGCCTAGTCGGAGGAGGAAGATGTCAGTAAAGGTGGGAAGACGGTTGAAGGGGAAGAGGTATGGCTCAGTATGAAGTGAAACGATTCGATGATTTCGTTCCGGGTATGTGGTCGTGCGGGATCTGGTGGATATAACGTCAGTGGATGGGTTGTTTTGATGGGTTTTTTTCGGACGTACTGTTTAAACTATAGGCTTCAGCTGCAGACGACGAGTACGTGATGTAGCCTGGCCTATCCTTCTCGTATATCAGCCGGTAGATAACAGATTTCGAATGATAAAGATGTACATTTACGGGTTTTCGAGGGTTTCCGAGAACATATCAAGAACTGTTTGTAAGTACTTAGTAAATCTGAAAGGAAGGTTCAGATAATCCTTGGATAGTCAGACGGGAACAACTTACCACCTTTCTATAGTCCTTGGCTTTGAAGGTCACAGTGGTTTCGTTGGCCTTATAGATCCATGCTCGACTATCTACTATTCTGTTCGCCAGTTCGGTTGTAAAAACCATTCCCCCCGTCGGATTGAATCCCCGTATGGTGTAGTGCTTGATTCCGTTCAAGTTCTTGGATGTGTGCCATCCCGCTCTGTTGATTGTTAAGATGGGGCTGTTACGAGTTAGGGTTTTTGATGACTTACGATATCGTGAGCGTGCATGTTCCCGACCACCAGACTTGAGCGCCGAAGCGACGAACAGCTTCATCGAGTATTATTCCACCTCGCTTGCTGTGGAGGGTCTGCTTTGTTTTGTCCCAGTCGAACAACGGTTGTCTTCCGATTGATTGTCGCCGTACATAATATGCGGGCTTTGAGACGAACATATCTATGAAAAACAAGGATAAGATGCTCAAAAAGAAGACCGGGTAACTGCGTACTGATGCTCCCGGCAAGCCCGATATTCACGACTGATTTCAGACCCTAAACAAAGACGCGACTTTAGTAACGGCGCGGTACATATATCATCGTACTCACCTTGGTAGAAAACCAGGACGACATTGAGGCAGAGCAAAGTGGGGTAAGCAGAAGATGGGAGATGAAAGGTTAGAAAGAGAGTGAATGAGTGTGGAAAGTCAAGAGTAGTGCGGGAATTGGCTTGGAGGGTCAGGAAAATAAGAGTGATCGGAGCCCGAGTCGACGATCACTGACATCACGTTGATTCTAACACCGTTGATTCCTTGCTTTACATTCCAGGAAGCGTATTTTCTGACGGTCTTCATCAAGCTATGCGTCAACGTTGGAACTACCCGTATTTTAGGCATCAACAGCTCACTCAAGTGTTCGTTTCCTCTCCGCACCCTCAATCCCAGAGCAGTATCAGCGATAAAGTCGTCACTTCTGAAGAAATACGCATCCTCTTTCGCGACTTCGTTGAGGAGGAGCTCAATATTATATAGATCGGGACGAGATGTGCATCCATTGCTGTCGAAATACAAGCTGGTCTCGTCAGTATCACTCGCCATACCTCGTCGTCTCTTGGAGGGCACACTTTGCCCATCCTTTGCACTTCATTTTCGTTAACCAGAAACTTTCTTGCCATCGGTTCTAGGGACACGAACGCCCGACTGTGGGACTTGAATACGGAGACGCCGTCGCACGTACTTTCGGGCCACAAAGGCCTGGTTCTTTGTGTGGAATGGGAGGCGATGGAGAGGAAGCTTGCAACAGGCGGACATGACGGCCATGTTCGCCTATGGGACCCGAAGACTGGGAAGCCGATTGGAGATGCACTGAAAGGACATACGAAATGGGTTACCTTGCTTTCTTGGGAGCCCATACATCTTAATGCGACAGCTCCTCGATTGGCCTCGTTGTCCAAGGATGGAACGGTTCGCTTTTGGTCTACTATAACGAGGAGAGTAGAGTATACCCTTGGTGGGCATACCGCTTCAGTCAACGTCGTGAAGTGGGGCGGTGTCGGCAAAGGTGTTTTGTATATTGCATCAAGCGATCGTACGGCACGTGTATGGGATGCGAACGTAAACTTCGTGCTTTTCACCCTTACTTGTCGCTCATATTCTCTGCAGGGCCGGCCACTTCATAGCCTAAAAGATCATGCTCACTGGGTCACGACATTAGCGTTGAATACGGACTTTGTATTGCACACAGAGCCATTTGATCATACAGGCAAGAAACCCCGGTCGGATGAAGGGGGTAAGTCTTTGCTCTTTCGTTCCTTGTCGTGGTGCTAAGAGGTGCTTCAGCGCAACAACTGGCGTCGAAGAGACATATAACCCTACTAGCCACCACTCCAGAGATCCTCATTTCTGGCTCGGACGATCATACACTTTTCCTGTGGTCCCTCTTCCCTTCGTCGTCACCTGCATCTGAGCCATCTTCAGGAAAATTGAAGCCGGTGGCTCAGCTGACAGGACACCGGCGGTAGATAAGCCGTGTTGCGTTCTCCCCAGACGGTCGGTGGGCTGCTTTGGCAGCGTGGGATAACAGCGTGCGTGTTTGGGAAGGCTGTACAGGAGGATACGTTGCCACTCTCCGAGGTCACATTGGTGCAGTGTATCGAGTGACATAGAGTGCGGATAGCAGGCTGTTGGTCAGCGCGAGTAAAGCTAGTACTCTTAAAGTGGGTTTATCCGTCGTATTTCATTGCTTTATACTGATAGTTTTGATAAATATATATGTGATCTCAAGACGTATAAAATCAAAACTGACCTTCCTGGGCATACTGACGGGGTTTATTGCGTCGATTGTGTGGTCGATAAAATTGTAAGCGAAGGGAGGGACCGACTTGTCAAAATGTAAGGACGGAAGGCCTGGAACAACTCTGGGAGATTGTTCGTGGGTCTCGCTGATTATCCCAGAACTTGATATTACTAACCTTGATCTGCAGATCGGACCTGTCGAGCCGCCTCCATTCACCACTACCCGTGTTCCCACCGCAGCGGTCACCCTAACACCCTCTCCTCCGCCTTTGTATCCATCTTTCTATGCCCCTTCGCCGAAAGATGTCTTACCAGGATTGAAATTCCCCAAAGGCTTCGTATTCGGACCCGACACTGCTGCATACCAAGTCGAGGGTGCCGCAAAGAATGAGGGCAAGGGTCCGACCATGTGGGACTGGGCTTCCAGAGAGTCAAACGGTGTAACCGATAACACAACTGGTGAGTGTGTGGCGCGAGAATGATGTTAATTATCAAACTGAGATCATTGCAGGTGATGTCGTCGATCTTCAATATTTCCTGTACAAAGAAGACGTTCAACGTATCGCTGCCCTCGGTGTCACTGCGCATTCTTTCTCGTACGTGTTGGATTCCTGCTGACGCGACTTCCCTGAACAATGTTTTTTAGTATCTCATGGGCGAGGATCTACCCGTTTGGGGCCGCTGATTCTCCCGTTACTATACCGCTGGTATTGATCACTATTCTGATGGTATGATCTCATCGTGACAGTCGTAAGCGATACTGATATTTTCGCCGCAGTTATTGATTACCATTTGGCTCATGATGTGGAGCCTGTTGTAACACTGTGTAGGATTTTATTTATCACATTCGTACATATATTCGACGCCAGTAAAATAGTCCATTGGGATACACCTCTCGCCCTTCAGGCTTATTACGGTGCTTTCACATCGCCACAAATCGTCGACGACTTTGTAAAGTGAATGCTAGAAAGACGCGGCGGTTTCTGTGCTAATCTAACTTTCAGCTATGCCAAGACCGTCTTCAAAGCATATAACGGCCGTGTTAAAACTTGGTCAGTGTTCGTAGGTTCTTTGCGCGGCAACGAGCTCAACTACTTCAGGTATACTTTCAATGAACCCCGTGTTTATTGTGGCCAAGTCGCATCTTATCCTTTCAGTGAAGATTCTGTATATCAATCCCCATCTCTGAAAGCTTACGATTGGGAATAGATGCCACCCTCGCGCCTGGTGTAAACTCATCTATAGTTCCTTATCGATGCACATATGATCTGTGTGCGTAACGCTTCGTTCTCCTATTCTCAATTCTGATACCTTATCACAGTGAAGGCTCATGCAGGAGCCGTCAAAGGTCTGCCGACGTACTACGATCAAGTGCAACTCACTAATCCGTTTCCTCATCAGCATTTCGCGAGATGAACATATCGGGAGAGATTGCCTTCAAAAACGATGATTACGTGTAGATATATTACTTTCTTCCGCTTATATTTACGCTCGAACATTCATCAGAGGCACGCCATGGAGAAGCAACTCTACTGAGGATGCCCTTGCAGTCGAACGCCATGCAGCGTTCCAAATAGGCATCTTCTCAAACCCCGTATACACGACAGGCGATTGGCCCGAGATTGTCGAGGAAACCCTCCCAGCCGAGTATCTCCCGCGTTTCACAGACTAAGAAAAGAAGGACATCCTCGGCTCTTCCTACCACTCGCAACGGGTGAAGGATTCGATGGATCCGACCCTTTGTGTAATAAATATTATGTTTCTGTGTCGGAAAAGTGCGCGACGACCCTTGAACGGCATGAAAGCAGCCTGGAAAGGAAATGGTTCTTCCTTTTAAAGGAATTTATGCCGAAAAAATTCAATGAAATCTGCTAGGTGCTCATTTTCTGTCACGTGATCCTTAAATTTTTGGCAAAGTCTAACTACTTTTACATCAAATGCTACTCGAAAAAGGAGGGACCACCCTCTTAAAGAAATCCAACGAATTTGCATCAAAAAATCCCTCCTCCGAAGTGACCAGTCTCCCAGATAAACAATCAAGGTCTTGACATTTTAGCGCGCGACGTTGCTACGACTAGGTGCATGGTATCAGTACACCGCCGCTGACGATAAAGAATCAAACATTTACCCAAGACCTGACAAACGGTGCGTCGTTGCGTCCAAAAAAATACTCGTTCCACCTTGAATGGATTAGTCGCTGTCCTACTGACAGCCTCAGCAAGACAGGCCTATCAATTCAACGACTGTCTTGCAATGCATTAGTCTACGCCCGCACTGAACAATGTAGCACTTACATAAAATGCATGAGTTGGACAGTTGTGTCGGCGGAAGGATAGATTAGCAGGCTGCTCAAGTCATCAGCATTTTATCGCTTCTGAAAAGAATATTCAATGCTGACCAAAGATCCCTCCACCCATCCTATCCACGTTGCGTCATGTCAACAGGCACTGCTCTCACCGACTCCAGACGCTTGCGATAACTCGGGGATGATGTCGTCGGGCTGCACTACTTGTCAGCAAATCGTGCCCAGTGAAAACAAAACCTAATACTCACCAAAGTACACTCCGTCAGTGAGGACAAGGCTGTGCGGAACTGGGAACACACGTCGTCCTTGCTCATTCCCCCACTCTGCGCCGCATCGACTAACCTCTCCACAACCTCGTATCGACCTCGAGGCGGCCACGGCCTCAGTCGCCGGACAGCGATACATCGTTTCAGGCAAAATTTCGTGACTTGTGCATCGTTGCTGGCCCTGCGCACGGAAGTATTCTCGGATTGGGTACAGAGAGCGTAGCTCTGACAGAAGAGGTAGGCGATGAGTCCGAACGAGAACGAGGGACTTTGTTGTCCTCGGTCATGGTAGTCGTCAGATGTGTGCGCATCCCGCACCCATCCAATCTCTGCCATATGTCCGCTCCCCGGACGTCGATACATCGTCTCAAAACGATATTCCTAGCTCCTGTGAATGTTGGCGACTGTGCCTCTAGTGTTGCTGGCCCGAGGGAACAGTACAAAACTCGTCAGTACTTCAACGCTCCCAAAGACAGAAATAACTACTCACCATCCTTCGGCGGCCACGCAGGACTGAAGACGCACGACGATATCGGCCACGAGCTAGACTAATCAAATTCGCATCCTCGCGTCCATCCGCCACTCCGCCCCACCCCTTCCAACCCCTATCCGCTGGATTGATCTACGTCCTTGCTCGCCGGACGTCGATACGTCGCATCAGGGCAAAACTCGTCTTCAGTAAAGACCAGCGGGAAGACAGATGTGGTGCCATGACAAGTCGGGAGGCGCAGAGAGTATAACATTGATGCCTAGGAGTGGGTGGAGGGTGCGCGCGCGTCCTGAAGGCATTGTGTGGGGAAGGTCGACGTTGTAATTATACTAGCACCTTTCGAAGCCGGATAGGCATTACCGACATCAGAAACAACCATAATAATCATGCAGATTGTAATTCTTCCACGCTTCATATGGGCGTATAAGCCCGCCGCAATTATTTTGGACGTTGTCATGCATTTCGAGCCTTGTCAAGGGCTTATACGGCCATATATATTTCTGTTCAATTCGCTGATGATATTCCTGATACAGGACGAAGATGCGTTTGAGCTGGAGAAATCTCCGCTCGGACTGTATGGAAGAATTGGTATCAGTACCTATATACATACATGAGCGGTCAGCCGAGTTTAAATACGCTGTTGCATCTTCACCCAATTCTAAGGTTTCGTCGGTACATTGTAGTGCGTGTATTCCAGGGTGAACTAGGAGGACCTTTGTCACCGGGATAGAAGATCGTTTTATAGGTTCGAGAGGTGGTATTACCTGGCATAAACTGGAATCGAGAATACCCTGCGTCGACTGCGGCTGATTGTGATTTATCTTCAACCAGTTGGTCAATCTCTTCATCGTCAGACGTTGGAGGGCTGTATGATGTGCCAACCATATGGGGTCTCGAAACGGGCAGAGTGGTGATTGACTGTGGTACATCTGGACCAAACGGCTCGCGTGTACTACCATTAGGCTGCGTTTCGTTATGAGGGCCGTCGCGTGCCGGGGCGTCTTTAGCCGTTATGGTAATAGAGTTGTCGGGGTTGGGGCCGCCGGGTGAGCTTCCGGATGCCGTCGTGCGTCTCATGTTGGGTGAAGGTTTGGGTACCCTGTCGTTGCATGTATTGTTATGCAGAGGTGAATTAGGGTTTTCGTATGCATTACAAAGTGTCTCGTGATGAGCGAAGTTACAGTCGCGCGCCTGCGTGTCGTATGTCGCTCTTAATGATATGTCGGATACGACAGGAATGGGAAACCTGTCGTGAAACTGTAATAGTGTCTCGTACACCGGTGAAGCACTGACGGGAACTGGAAGACCTCGGGAAGTCGTCCTAGCATCTGGATGATCTCTGTCTCGCAAATTTTCCCGAGTGAAGTCATTGGAGCTTGACCGCCAGGGCAGACGATCATCAGAGAATCCACGGAAGTTGGGGGCAAGTCGTGACGGATGGAACGAACTGCTTGTAGGAAGAGTCGGCAACTGATATCGACTGAGGAGGCCATCGTGACGACGACGATAATAGTCGTTACTGTCGGGAGTTGTAGCTTCATAGCTATATGGTAGGCGGAGGGAAGGTAAACGAAGAACTTCTCGATCAAGTTTGAGTGGGGGTAACTTGCGGTTATGGTTGGGAATGTCAACGAATGAGTTCTGAAGACTGGGAACGTAATGGTTGGCTTTAACTAAGATGCGTGATGGTGAAGTAGGGCTGTGATCGCGACTAGGATGGTGAATCTCCGCTGGAGTACATTTATTTGGAACATTAACCGGTAATGCGTTAGTTTGACGAGACGTCGAACCGTCATTGAAGTTCGCCGGCCGCAGCTCGTCACTGTTTTGTGCGTAGCGTTGCAGCGGCACAGGGCGATCATAGGGCTGATATCTCTGCTTGTTATTCGCTCCTGATATTCGTGACAATGTATCGGACTGGGAACGAAGCAGGGAGTTGCCAGGAATCTTGGCGAGCGAAGAGTACCAAGCTGATGATGTGCCGCGCTGATCGTTGTCGGTGCGGTGACGTTGACCTCTTGGGGAGTGGTTGTCGTCAATGCTTGTGAGTAGAATATATGGTGAAACACCGAAGGTACCGTTCGAAGTCGGTGGTGAGAGTCGATTCGTGGCATGGTGTTTGCTTGTAGCGAGCATATCAACTTGAGCGCCATTATGAGACTTTGGCTCCGGATGTTGTGCTGTAGGAGACTTGAGCAAAGGACAAACTGTCGGACGTTCGGTGTCTGTGTAGGAAGAGTCGTGCTGGTAGAGGGAGAACTCGGTTTGGATCGTGCTAATGTGAGCGTTAGTGGTTGTCGTGAAATAAGTTGAGGAAGTATTCACCGAGATTCAACGTGCTCAGTAAGATCTTCTGGAAGAATGTCGTATTCGTTGGGACGAGGGCACCGACGTCTGCTTGTCGATGCCAATTAGTGTGTCGTGGCGCAGCAATAAACGTACTCACTGGGGAGTCTGCATTTTCGTACAACTAGTAGATGGTCAATTTTTTTGATTTATATTCCTTCTATCCGGTAGCCTGGTTTGATATGCCAGGCATAGATCACGGTTAGTGCCTGTCTGCGAGCGGTAATAAAAAAATAAAATAAAAAAAGGATAACCAGGGATATCGTTAAGGACGGCCATTAATCAGTAGCCTGGATCGTGCAGTATATGACACGAGTTTTCGGGCGTCGGATTGTTACCGGAAATTTTTCCTTTTTTCTTTCCGCAACTTCTCTTCGGTCGTCTTTATTTATCGTTGCGTCGGCGTATTAGATATGTCTAGGGTCTCTTGTTCGTGCTCTTTCCGCATCGCAAATTTCGATTGTTTGAACATGAATGTCGTGTGACGCACCCGTCAATGATAGGTATCTATAGGCAAGATTTCTAGTCTCTTGAACCTTCGAAGTTTAAAGTTTGCCGCTTTACATGCACAGTGCACGGCAATAGTGTTTTATTTGTGGGTCAGTTCTACTTCGTGGTTCCGGTTTAACTGTTCGCTTCGATACGTTTGAGTATGTTAGAGGGATGTGAGCAGGTCGAGATGTTATTGAGGCTATGCATCGCTGGTTAAGTCAATGAAAATTGTAAGAATTAGTTGATCTAGATCTTGGAGCATCTGTTCCTTTTACAATGTCGGCCCTCATTTACGAGAGGAGATTTCGAGATCTTTTGTATTTATTCTGGGTCTGTGTTTCACATATCGAATCGACTCAATTTCGTCCAAAAAAGCGGTTGACTGCGCAGGGCAGTATTTGTATCATGAATATAGACGGAATCTGTATAAGATCGGCTGTCGAATTGCTGTAGGTATACTTTTTATGTTTTGGGGACAAGTACGTCCAATAATTGACGAGTTTTCGATGCAGACGGCGTGTGGTTGCCTGCATTGACAACGCTGCCGAGTTGAGTTCGATCAAGGGGTGACCGGGTTACCGTACGTTCGAATTCAAGCAGCCAGTTTTTAATGATCAAAAATATGCTGTAAGGTTACTTGCATGTAAGTGCTTAAGCGGTAGTGCTAGATCTTGATCTGGAATCCAAATATTCGGCGTTCGTACGAAAGCAGTAAGGCAGCAGCTTTCTTATGTGCTCGATGTATATGGGTGTTGGCTGACATCGTGTGATGCTGTGTCGGGTTTCCTCATGACGTTTGTTATGTTCCTTTGTTGTTTATACAATGGGGAATGTTGTGTGGGTCGTCCCTGAAGTCCACTTATCCTGAAGAGATCTTGATTTGTGTTTACACTTGTTGTTGTGTTTTTGTGGTAAATAAAAATGGTCATTGAAATCGAAGGTTCGACTTTGTGTCGCCTTGCAAATATTCACGACTTACTTACTTTCGGTTTTAAGCATGGTAAGGTCTCTTTTGGTCGTTTATCGTTAATGGCTCATTGTCTTTTTATTTCTTCTTGAACTTTCCTTTTCTGACGGACGTTTTCACCGTTCAGGCTGGGGCTTTTGAACAGGACAGGAATTTTTTTGGGTCGTTCAGCTTGGGTGACAAGACGTTTGAAGACGTGTTTCGTGGTCTTCTTTCCCAGGTGTATTTGCCTCGGGTACCCGGGATTGCGCCGTTTTTGTTATCCAACGACTCACCGTCCGATGTCGACCGTGCCCGACTTCTTGTTGAAATCGAGCGGGGAAAGAACGATATCGAGCGGATGACTCGGTGGTGGATCCATGCTCGTGCCATAGCGTCCTATCTTGAAGGACAGCTGAACGTTGCATCTGCCAATGTGGGGAATGCGCAGATCGTCCTACATCCAATCAGGCTGGTCAACGACGATGTTATTGGGGAGATATTTCGATGGTGCGCCGAAACCGAGTCACCGTTGAATAGCAACGACGTCAGAGGTGTTCCGTGGACCTTGTCGCAAGTATGTCGTCGTTGGAGGGCAGTGGCGCTGGACACAGGTAGACTGTGGACGAAGGTGTCGCTTGATTTTGGAGTTGATGAATTGTTCATGGCTTCCTTCGGTGGGGCCCACGCCTTAGTGCAGCAGATCGTCCGAGCGCGATCTCACGACTTCTCCCTCGACGTGACCATTAAAGCTGGATCCATTACAGATCTGAGTACGAACTGTGTGTTTCGCGCGCTTATGCCATTCTCCTCTTTCTTTCGATCCTTCACAATTGATGCCGGCCCGTCATCTTATGCGATCTTGTCTCAGTGTAAAGGGTCTTTCGACCGCCTAAAATCGCTATCCATCTGCGACATGTCCTATCATTTATTCGACGGTCATGACGCACAGGATCCGTATGAAGAGCTTTCTCTCGATGCCTTCACCTTCGCTCCAAACCTCGAATGTCTGCAGGCATATGTGCTGCCGCTTCGTGCGTTTACCTTCGCGTCTAGCACCCTTGGCGCAGTGACGCGGTTTTCCGTCCCGCTCTACTCGCAGTGGGCGCCAGTATTCAAATTGATGAAGCTGATGAACCGGCTGGAGTGTTTGGACCTGATTTGTGACTGCGACGTTGACGATATCGACGAGGACCCTGTTTCCATCGCGCTTCCGTATCTGCGTCAAATGTGCCTTCGCGATCCCGTGAGTTGGCAGAACATGCCGCTCGTATGGAATAAAATCGACGCGCCGAACCTCACTACGCTTCTTCTGTCCTACGAAGGAGAATACACCATCGTAACTTACCCACTTCTTCTAACCTCAGCAATTTCTATCACCGAACTGCATATTCATATTGGCGAGTCATTGATCAATCCCGACATTCACTGCTCCCTCCTGACGCGATTTCTTCGACAAACACCTAATCTGATCATATTCTGTCTTCATACGAACCATCCGTGCGTGGCTCTCTTTCAAAAACGGATTACAGGATCGGTACTTTCTTCCGAAGTTACGCGAGCTGTCATTTGGATATAGCGGTCGTACTGATATCGAGGATGACGCACACGTCATCGATGCCATGTATGCCCGTGTTATGGAACCTGTCTTCCTCCCTATCGAGAAGATCAGTCTTCAACAGGTTCTATCTTACGCCACGCAAGATCACGAACAGAAGTGGGACCGAGTGTGTAGAAGCGGCGTTGTAGTCGTGAAGGTAGACAGGTATCTGTCTTGTCATAGGGCGTTTTGAATGGTCGGAAGAGTTGACGGGTTGATTCCGATCGGTATTCATCACGTTTTGGGGTACATGTTGTTGCCTCCTGTTAAATTTTACTCAGGGTTGTATGTTGCCGCCGTGTCAGATTTTATCGTATATACTATTTTCACTCTTTCTTTTATCCTGGTGCTTGACAGTTTGATGTCATCTCCTCATTATGCATCATCCGTATCTTCATATTGCGTTCTTGTGTATACATTTATTCTGTCGTTCGGTGTTAATAATGAGATACTGTGACTTATGTAAAGCTCGATTGTCCCGCTGTGCATCTGATCTTGGTTTGTAACTTTTTCGGTGATATGGCGTATTGTCGAGGTTGAGTTCGCAGGTGTATGACCCTGGAACTGAGGCATAGTGGCAGCCTTTGTCGATAAAGGTCCTTGTACGTTGAGTATGCAATGTGATTAGCATTGTCATAGCGTAGCTCTGGTCTTGTGTAACAATCATTCAAGCTTAACAGACAATGAATGTATGAACAGAGTGGACTAAGGGAGTTACGAACCAAGTAAAGTGTTTGATGAGATGACGTAAATATGCGTAGCCGTTGATCGATCTGTGATGTCATCATTGTTATTAGGTTCAGTGATGATAGTATATTGTGATGCATGCAGGATATGGACCGCGAGTGTATCCGATATGTTTCGAATACGTGGATGGTACGTATCAATAGGGCAGATAATGGTGTCCACCTATCAAATCTGGTAACAGTCGGCTCAATTCGGATTGTTCATGGGATGCTGTCATAGGTCATGTGGTCATGACATATGGTGTAAGCGTCGCGTTATTGTTTTGTTTGAAGTTTACGTTCCTCCTTTTTTATTTATAAGTTGAAGGTAAGTAGTGCTTGTGGTTTAGTTGAATTATTTGCTGATGAGCTAGAGTGTCTAGGAACCGTTGATCGAAATGAACCTTGGCTATATGCTGCTCACCGACATTTCCAGAGTGTTCTTTATGGAGGAAATTCCTTTACCTCTGTTGGCAGATGTTATGACAACGCTCGCTCATAATATCCCACCATCTGATGCCGTCAGTCCGCTGTGCTTGCGAAGATACAACAATACGAGCGATTTATTGTCATGGTCGACAATGTTGTCATCAATTGGATATAAAAGGACAGTCATTCTTTTCTACAGAGAAGAGAAGAAAAAAATTGCAGAAAGCCTTTTCGTTCGTTTAAAATTGATTCTACATCCTTTCCTCTATATACCGGACGATGTTGCGTTGGAGTTATCTCCACAGATGTCGTTTCCGGAAGAGCACCCTCCGTTTCGACAGACACGGCACTTTTGGGCACGTCCCTGAGTTTATAAAAGGTGGAGAACATCTGTTATTACAACGCCGTCATGGTGGTCTGATATGCGTCTCAAATTTGGCGACGACATATATCTGAAATACCGTTTATCCCGTTTCGAGCGCATACTCGACAAGCGTCTGCAAAGAAGTGGAAAATATCTTCTCGACGCTTTTGTTTGCAGCCCTCGTAAACATCCAGAAAGAGCGGTTCCCCTGATTTCGAACGCGAGTTGACCATGCTGTTAAAAGCCTTGCCAAACGTCAATATTCTGCATCTGCTATCTCGTTGTTCCACTCCCATTTTACTCGAGGAAATGCGCTCTGATTCTCATTTTCTGATTTCTCTTACGGACATTACCTTGCATTAGACGTTTCCTGAAGGTACTGACAATGGACAATTTTTGCTCATTGACATGCTGCATTCACGTGCGGAGTCTGCTACTTGCGCGACCGTAAAACACATTGCATTACATTCAGAGGTCGCTCTTTATGGTGGGCTGATACCTTGTCACGTCAGGTGGTATGGTTTACAGGACGATGGTTTGGAAGTGTTGGTATCAAGAGATCTTTTGTCTTAGATGTGGTGTAATCGGCAGTGTTGTATAGATTTTCTAGATAAGCGTATCGTCTATGTGAGTTTTTTTGACCGTTTACACCTTTTTTTCTTTGTAGCTACAGACGTAGTGTTCAACGTGTTTTGATTCATTCTTCTTTGTGTTGACTGCTGCTCATTTGGTTAAGTATGTTACGGTTGCATGATCTGGCAACAGGTGTTGTAGTCGGACTAACTTTTTCATTGTGGTGTATTAGAATATTTCACTGTATATATAAGACGACAAGTGCTATGTGACATCCAAAAAATATCATTGACAGTAGATCCATAACGTTTACATGACCTGCGCGACATCCAATTCGACGGCTGCAAGGTTATTTGGGATGATGTTTTTCATGTATACACCATCCACGAACCCCGCAACACGGATATCGTGTCCCATTAGACGACAGTTGGTCAGGCGTACAATGACCTCGTCAGTCATGTGAGGAAAATTTAGAAGGGGACTGTTCGCTTGAACCGTGACGGAAAGCATGCCCAAGGGTTCGGACAACGGATGGTGGCGTCTCTCTATCATATCAGCCAAATGGCTAGAGACGAATTCGATACTGCCTGGTCCGTGATCGGATGGACATGAGGCCGTGACGGTGAATCGAGTCAAAGCGGGGTTCACGTAACGAAGACCCGGCGTGTCGTCCTCCGAGATTGACGATAAAACTTTGACGACGACGTGGAGGATAGAGTCGCATTCCTTGTACCATCGATCATAATGGAAAGCCAGATCTATAAGAAGCGGCAGCTCTGACAAGATGTTGAAAATGTCCTCGGTAAGCAGAGTGT